>CM069443.1:40013708-40481462 GCA_035610835.1 Ophiura sarsii | reverse complement strand
AACATTGTTTACAAATTTGTAAAGCTTTAAGCTTACTCCAATTGTATATAATTGACTCTTGTGGATGTTGACATACTTACTACATGTACATGTATTTTAGTTCAAGCAAAACAGAACATCCACAGAAGTCAATTATGAGGCAAATTTGTAAACAATGTTCTAAAATAGGTCTATCATTTCCCTAACGCTACAGAAACATTGTAATGTACAGCTTAAACTGTACCACAATATAGTCACTGCTGCCGACTGTCGACTACCGAACCGAAAAAGGTTGCACCCCCGGGTTGCACAAATGTTTAAATGAGTCAATTGACTCACTACAAATGAGTCAATTGTCTCGACTCATTAAATATAAAATGAGTCAATTGACTCAGTAAAACTTAACGAAACGTGTCAATACACGGACAAACTGAAAACTCACCTGGATGCATCAGTTCACAGTGACTCATCAAAGTTTATGTGTGTATGGAAATTGTGTGGATACTGACTATAGACCTACAGATGATAACATTAATCAGTCTGTATTTTCATTTAACAAAAAATGTCTCCTTTGGCCTGTCTGCTAGCTCTACTATAGAGCCCATATTTTCCCATTGCCCATTCAATGTTTATCTTGAATCAGAGTTCAAGAAACACTTGTGGGTCAACTATCTACCAATACTCTCTATCCAGTCTCTCTGTACTCCATACCGGTGTGTGCTGGTGTGTACCTATACTTTGGCAGCCTGTGAATCTCGCTTTGTTAACAATGGTGTAACATAACAAACTACATTTAGTAATTTGAGCAGTTTGCCTGGTAACGTGTCTGTGGCCACCAATTTCAGTAGGGGTGTATGTGATTGGCTGAGGTACTGATAATGCAGTGTATGGTTGATGCGGAGGAATTGATGGGGAGGGGTGCGCTGCAGAAGAGAGGCTCTGAAGCAGAGCTACCTGTCAGCTAGCTATCCCAGACAAGAATCCACAAATTAGATATATATCACACTAAAGGCGGCCCGGATTCTCGGCTCAAGCGTCACATTTCACACGATTCTTTCCCGCCTTCGTGTAAAGTAGATTCATCATCTTAATTGATTCTGTCGCGCGGTGAATTACAGAGAGGTTGGTATGCTTGTTCTTGCAATTAACATTAATGTGTAATTGTCTTAACGGATGATTGAAGTACATGTGAGGTTTTATGCAATCCTGTTCTGCAGGCCCGACCGACCCTGGTTTTTTAAACCTTGGGACATTAGTTTTCTTGTATAAATAAAATTATCCGGGCTAAATTTCGGAAATGTTTGGAATTTTTTGCCAAAAAAAGTCGGCATAGGCCTAATTGTACGGATTGTTGTGAATTTGCTCACTGAACAGGGTTTTCCCCTCGTTTTTCGTCGCCTTATCGACACGTGTGTATAGTTAGTGAGAATGAACCAAGGATTATAAACAGAAAAGAAATAACGAGTACCAAGTAAAGTCTCAACTGGTAATTCAAAAATCACAGGACAAAATGAACAACATTTCGAAGTTGACTACCTCCATTAGAATGGCTTTTATATATTAGGTTGTACAGCAAGCCAGTATTTCGCGACGCCTCTTTGTCGTGCATATTTGCACCTTCAGAGGGTCCAGAAATTTAAGATTCCAAACGCATTTATTTCGTACGTGGGGAAGCTGCATATTGCAGAGGATGGGACGAAATGGCAAGGGACGAAATAACATTAGGACGAAATGGGAAAGGACGAAAAGGCAAGGGATAAAATGGGAGAGGTCGAAATGGCACAATGACGAAGTGGCAAAGAACGGAATGGGACAATGACGAAATGGCAAAGGACCATATAGGAAAGGACGCAATGGTAATAGGACGAACTAGCACAAGAACGAATTAGCACTAGGACGAAATAGGAGAGGACGAAATGGCAATGGGACAGAATGGGAAAGGACGAAACATTACAATGACGAAGTGGCAAAGGACGGAATGGGAGAGGACGGATTGGGAGAGGACGAAATGGCAAAGGACCAAATAGGAAAAAACGCAACGGTGTAGGACGAACTAGCACAAGGACCAAATAGCACTAGGACGAAATAGGAAAGGACGAAATAGGAGAGGACGAATTGGCAATGGGACAAAATGGGAAAGGACGAAATGGTTATAAATCAGAGTAAATCACAGAGTTCGTGTTGGGAAGGTGGAGAAATCACAGAGTTCGTGTTGGGAAGGTGGAGAAATCACAGAGTTCGTGTTGGGAAGGTGGAGAAATCACAGAGTTCGTGTTGGGAAGGTGGAGAATTTGGAAATACCATCTTGATCCAACCAAAGATTTTCTAGAGCAGGGATGATAATCTCTATTGAAATGTCTTGAAGAACTGATACTAGGCTTACAGGGTATCTAAACAAAATTGCAACGCTCCATTAGGTGATCGTATCTTCATAAATAAAAGTTGGAATAGAAATGAAGGCAAATTAGTTGGCTATAATTTGAAGAAAACCGCGTTTGATTCGGTTCAGTAATTAAGGAAGTAATGAGTGATTACGTAAAAGTAGTCGAAGAACACCTCCATCCAAGTTTGTGAATTTGTGAAGTATACAGATTTTCATTTGTGCAGCGCCGTGGTCACTTACTCATTCTCAAAAGTCACAAAAGATAATCAATTCTGCAGGTCAGTAACAACTCACTGTGCTAAGCTCTGAGCCAAAAAGAATGATCATGACTTAATTACACATTTAGAGTAATGTTCACTTTTGTGACTTTTGAGAAGGGCAGTTTTTGTCTTCCATTTGAGCTCATTCAGCCATGGACATCTTTCATTTTCAAACAGTCATTTTCTAAGTAAGTTTTATTGGTAAAATGTTTTACCTTACGATGTTATGACATGTATGACGAACTGTTGAAAGGGTGACTTATTTTTGGTGATGTGTGTTCTGCGATTACTTTTACGTAATCGCTCATTTCTTCGTAGTTACTGACCCGAATCAAACGCGGTTTTCTTCGAATTATAGCCAACTAATTTGCCTTTATTTTGTCGTTTCAATTGTTATATTCTAACTTTTATTTAGGAATATACGATCACCTAATGGAGCGTTGCAAAAGAAATTAAGACACCCGGTATGTGTGTTTCATAGCACCTGTATGTTTGAAAAGCGCAGTGATTAGTATGGGCATTGGTAGTCTCTTAACACGGCAACATGGCCCTTGTAGTGACGGTTGCGACAAAAGAACTTACGATAATAAAAATTCCATTAAAATGGAAAGTTGGCGGTCAAAAGGAAATTGCGATATAAGGCAAATAGAAAGAGCAAAAATAGCAACATTTGTAAATACGGCTTTAAATGTATCCATTCATATTGAGTTGGGTGGGGGTAGATTTTTTTTAATTTTTTTTACTCATCAGGGGGTGAATTCTTTTTTTTTGTCCTGCATAGAGGGTGAATTTTTTTTTCTCCGAAAACTTCCTACCGCCCCCCCCCCCCCCCACTGAAAATCTAATGGGAGTAATTCTTACACCAAGTTTAACACAAGAAATTTAACACCATGAGAAGTGTTACATCAGTTATTCCTATGGTGTTGACCTAACACCAACATTAACACCAGCAAGGGCGTCATCCCGTTTTCAAAAGTGGGGGGGGACATCAGGCACGGATCCAGAAAAGGTTAAGGGGCGGCCCCAAAAAATGAAATTGATCAGGTATGATCCAAGCGGTGCATAGCACCGCCCTCCGAGCTATGCTCGGACAGGGGGGAGTCTGAGGGGGGATGTGCCCCCCTCATAAGTAGAAAAAATTTCAATTTTGGAACTCATTTGGTGCGATCTGGTGTATACTTTTGACCAAAGTTTATCGAAAAGCCACCTCTTCATTTCCAATAAATATTTTGGTTTTTTTGTCAATGCAAGAAAGAAGTTGAGCATATTTTCCTGATTTCAGTATAGATTGTTTAAAAGCTCGAACAGGGGAAACTACTTCGCTAGCGTGCAAAAAATACTAAATAATAAAAAGGTACAGAAAACGTTTCTGAAACCATCTTGTTCCAATTTAATAACAAAGTAGTAAAAATAATTCACGCTGAGCGTGAAAATATAGATATTGTAAAAAGAAATGTTTAGAAAAACGTTCCTGAATCCATCTTGTTAAGCTTGAATAATAAATAAATAATGAAACTAAAATGCGCGTAGCGCGCAAAAATTGGTTATTTTAACACTAAAATGGTCCAGAAACCCGTTCATGAAGCCATCTTGTTAAGCTTGAATAAAAAACATTCAAACTAATTCGCGCATAGCGCGCAAAAAATGGGGGGTTTTTTACACTGAAATGATCTTGAAAACGTTCCTGAAGCAATCTTGTTAAGCTTGAATAATAAAACATTGAAAACAATTTGTGCGTAGCACGCAAAAAAAATGGTTATTTAACACTAAAATGGTCCGGAAAAACGTTCATGAAGCCATTTTGTTTAAGCTTGAAATAAACAATGAAACCAATTCGCTCAAAACGCGCAAAAATGATCCAGAAAACGTTCCTGAAACATGTTTTATAAAGCCTGAATAAACATTGTAACCATTTCGCGCAAAGCGCGAAAAAAAAATGGCTATTTTTAACACTAAAAAGCTCCAGAAAAATGTTCCTGAGCCATCATGTTTAAACTGTCAGTTTTTAATCTAAAATGGTCCAGAAAAACGTTCCTTAAGCCATCTTTTTATAACTTGAATGAAGAAACATTGCCAACTCGCACGAAGCGGGCAAAAATTGTTTTTTTCTCACTAAAATGGTCCAGAAAACGTTCTTGAAACCATGTTGTAAGCTTGAATAATTAAACATTGAAAAATCCGCGCAAAAAATGGCTTCTTTTGAGGGGGCATCATCATCACTCATCATCATCATCATAATTAGACACTTTCAGCATCAGGGTTATTCAAAAAAGTGGGGGGGGACATCTGCTATTATGTCCCCCCCACTTTGAAAAGTGGGGGGGACGTGTCCCCCTGTCCCCCACCCATATGACGCCCCTGTGAACACCAGGAGCGTAACACCGGCTCAGTGTTGCATTTTAACACCGGAGTTTTTGCAGTGTACGGTAGGTTTATTCTAAAGCAAGCACTATTTTTTCGCGGCATTTTTTCGCGGCACTTTCTAATAATGTCTAATAAGAATACTAAAAGCTTGTGAGCATGACAATTTCACCAATCCTAGCCAGTCGCGAAATTTTTCATACACATAGATATTTCATGCAAACCTTGACCATGTTTTATGACACAGTTGCACAGTTGACACTCTGAGCTTTTCAGTAGTATCTGAGACCACAATTGTAATGTGTATAACATCTGGACAGTTGGGAGATATCTCTTTAGTCAAACAAGATAAGCTATTATATCTCTCTGTTGGAAGTCTAATAACGTCTCTCTGATTGAATCATCAAGGCTAAACAAATATAGCTTTGACTCCATCACAGACTGCAGGACTGTTAAAATAAACTGCATAGGTACATGTAATTTACAAAGACTGCAAAATAATTTAGACAATTTTCCATATACTAAAAACAAAATGGCAGCCTCCATGTATATGTAGAAAGACCTAAATGTCCAAGAATATGCAATCTGATGTTATAAGGTTGGCGGTTGCCCCGCCAACCAAAAAGAGATAACACGGTCGGTGTGTCAAACAATTTCAACATAGGCTATTCAAATATCACATACATTCACCGTGTCCGATTGACGGAACTATATTTTGTGATAATTGAACATAACTTCCATCCAGTGTTTTTATAGAAGTTAACTCGAACCCGCGCGCACATGTGTATAATATTCAGATCGATACTATAATAGATGCAATCGTTCAGGGAACGAGAGTGAATATTTTTTGATGACTTGGTGCTGAGTTATTTCATGACAGGGCTAAATACTACGATTAAACAGACCACAAGGTAGTCTAGATTCTCGCCTGTTTTGATTTTCTTCTCACTTGATTGACCATTCATAGAATAATGTTAGTGCTCGTATGCGACTACTAAAATCTATCAAAAGATAACCATGGAAAAATGTCGTCGACACTCTTTGCAAGATGTTAATAGGAGTAGAACGGGACACGTCCAGATGTTTGCATGGCGAACGGCCAAACGGGCGACACAGAGTTGTGACGGGATAACACAATCTCAGCATAGGCTAACACCATAACCATACAAAACTATGTACCAATCAGACATTCCTTGGTCAAGTTTGATGGGTCAAAAACATAATGATAAAATTGGATGCTAATAACGCCCGATATGTAATAATTGGTCTCGCCATGAGTTTTATGATAATGTGATCGACTGCGTCTCGCCCAATATTTTTAAAACTCATAGCTCTACCACACTAATACATGTGGGCTCAATTTTATACCATACTTTTCTCGAGTTTTTTTAAAAGACACATTTGTTGATGGGTTTAAAACTGATAGAGGCGCGGACTTTTTGAGTCGGACGTTATTTTTCAAGTGCTTAGTTACCAAATTATGTCATTGATATTAATTCCACATTTCATTCCAAATATGCGCCAGCCACTCTGGGGTTTGTTCATGTTTGAGCATTTTCATAACCAAGAGTACCACGTAGGCCTACACCTTAACTAAAAAGTTCAAGACTATAATGTATGCAAGCAGTTCACGACTACATGTATAATGTATACAAGCTTATTCAAAATCTGTAGTTGGTATCAACGTCTGAAATATACAATTTTTGGGTCTACAATATAACACCTCATTTATAATTGAGTAAACACCCTTAAAGTTATGAATTAAATGTTTGCACATCAAAAGGTGATGCAATGAAAGTTGTACTGATTTTCAGAGGGATTGCTTGGTTTTGTACACTGCAGTTGGAATCCGTGAGGCATGGGTTATACATGTAACTTCCAGAGGCATTATCACTGTGTATGATCGCATAGTTTTTCAAGCTAGAACACACCAAAAGCAATGATCACGACGATATCCCATTGAAATGTTGATTAACTTCAACCTCCATCTTATTTCCTCTTGTTGAACAAAACAATCATATTTTCAAAAGTACGAGGGGTATCAAAAAGTTCTTGACATCACCAAAAGTAAAGGAGCCAGAAACCTTTTTTTGATATGTGACCCTTCAGACATCTTTATAAAAAGTCACTGTGCAAAGTCACACATTTCTCCCACTTTTTATTACCTGTCCACAGACCGCCATTGTAGAGATCCTCAGATTGACCGCCATTGATTGATCCTCATTACAAACCAGCTTGGTGACAATAATCTTATGAGTAACATGGGGTGTACACAGATTGACCTCTAATGACCCTACATGACCTTTGACCCCTTTCTGTCAACACTTTAAACCATTTATTGCTGTTTTGGGAATAACGCAATCTGAGGATCAATCAATGGCGGTCAATCTGAGGATCTCTACAATGGCGGTCTGTGGACAGGTAATAAAAAGTGGGAGAAATGTGTGACTTTTTGAAGATGTCTGGAGGGTCACATATCAAAAAAACCTTTCTGGCTTCTTCACTTCTTGGTGATTTCAAGAACTTTTTGATACCCCCTCGTATATACTGAGACTAATATACCTAAAGAGATAAGAAGCGCCCATTGATACCTGCCATGTGCAGCGATCCATGGTCCGATGCGACATTGTTATAGTTGATGGCCCATCGATTATCATCATTCAGTTTAATCTGTATCACGAACTCATCCTTTGAGTAGCAGCGCGCTATTTTAATCCAGTGTTATCCACACGTGTATTTTCTTAATTTGCTTTCCTGAACGCCCTTTAGTATGGGATGGTGACCGACTCACAGACCTTGATATATTTCTGAAATAATATGCATTTATATCGCTAAAATTATGGCATTTCTGAAGAGATATGCCAATTAAAACCTATTGGGTACATTCTTGAACATATAAACAATGTATTGTGATAACCAAATATCATAGTTTGTATTTAGATTCATTATAAATTAAACTAAAAAAAGTGATGTTTTGAAGAGCTTGTTTATGAATTAAAGTATAACATTTGTTTCTCAATTCATGTTAAATATAAACACATTACCATGAACCTTGTTATCATAATACCTTGTGTATATGCCCAAGAATGTACCCAATAGGTTTTAATTGTCATATCTCTTCTGAAATGCCAAAAATATAGCGATATAAATGTATATTCATTTTAGAAATCTATCACGTTCTGTAAGCCATCCCATGCTAAAGTGCGTTCAGGTTATTTAAAAAGTGTAATGAACGTGTGGATAATACTGGATTCAAATAGCGCGCTTACTCAAATAATGAGGTCGTGCTACAAATTAAACTGAATGATGATAATCGATTGGCGATTGACTAAACAATATCTGCATCGGACCTTGTGTACAGCGATGAATAGCTGTAGTACCGTGCTTCTTATCTCTTTAGGTATATTAGTCTCAGGTATATATATATATTCCATATTATGAATGAGACAGATAAATGAGGTGTCATTTTCAAAAGTATATACTCCATATTACGAATGAGACAGATGAATGAAGTGTCTAACAGTAGCGAAGAGATTTGAATATAAGACTGTTGATGATACCACTTTGAATTACCTATCATATCATCTGGTCAGGAACTTGTTGGCTAAGGTGTACAAAATTAACCAATTTATGAAGTTGTTATGTTGTGTCAAATTGTATCAGAGTTGCAGATTGGTTATTACATTGTGCAATAAGTTGGAATCATAATTGTGAATTAATTTCTAGTCACGTCACATTGCTGGATAGCACCTATAAACATTTATCCCATCGTCTTAATGTTACAGTGGAAACTCGTTAACACAAAATATGATTCCTGATAACCCAAAAATGGTTGTAATTGACCCGTGGATAAAAAATACATTAACAAATAACCTTATAACACACATTTCCTGATAACACAAATTAAAACTGAAGACCCCAGCAACTTTGTGTTAAGAAGGTTTCACTGTATACCAAGTTGAATGAAAGCAGAATATTCTGAATTATTCCAAATTTGAAATACTTACAATTCCAAAATATTCTAATCACTCTAGGAAATGACACAATTAAAGATTCCACACGAATCAACCAAGTGTTCACCAGATTACTCACATCATAATAATATACCAAATAAAGAAAACAATCACTCAGTGATTTGAATTTATGTATACCAGTTTTTAATATTGCATACTTTCATTTGAGTGAAACATCACCCAAAATATCCTTTATAATTAATAATATGGATCATATTTGTCACAATAAGATCATTTGATTGACAATCAATACAGATATGAAACTGGTCAGATCTGAAACACATCAAAACTAATGAGTGATGGGCAATCAGAAAAAAACATTTGTAGAAGGATCACTCAAATGTATAAAATTGAAATGGTGAAAATAAACAATTTCTAGCTCTATAAATGTGCATTTGGAGAATTTGTTTTTGAGACAATTACAGCGATGAGTATACATCATACACTCTGCATGGCATTTATAATGAGCCATTTATTATTAATTTAAATGATCCTCAAAATGTTCATTGGTATTGGCAATCTCACACAAATCCCATAACTTAGTGATGAATGTTAACACATTTGGGGATTCTATATTTCTTAATCTCATTGGTTGTTGTGAGTGGGCACTACTGTTTCTATGTTGCTGCAATGCTACCATCCATACGCACAAAAGGCTCAGTTGCTAGTTGGAGACAACGGATACATTGATTCTGTAAATGGTTTTATCCCTGTTGTAAGATTCCATGGAATTAGCCTGGTACAAAATTGTCTATTGAGGGATGCTACGATTATACAGCATTATCCCATAATAGTCTTTACACCAGTCAAATGCATGTATATCTTAAACCAAGGATACAACAAGATATAAACTGGTGCCTGTACTGGTATATCAAATCCAATCTTTATTTGATATAATAATTCTATTTTCACATCAATCATTCACAATAAAATCTGTGTGATGATAAAGACAATCAAGGGAATACGGGTTGATTCTCATCTTTAAACTTAATATATTCCATTTCATTTTGAAATATTGTAACATGCAAATGGTACCTCTCTTTAAAATCAAATGCACATGTATGTGTGATGCCTTCGACCAAAGTGTTTTGATACTGGACATGTGCCAATATACTTTGGTAGGTGCAATTGATTTGTTAGGAATTTTCATTATCAATAGCTTTCTTACACACACTTCAAGTCAATCCATCAAATACGAAACTGGCAGATATGGATATTACTGGGGTTCTCTGCATATCTCATGAAAGAGAAAGCCATTGGTATATGAAGAGAAGTTTGCTTTGTCCAATTCTTACAAACATTTGATTTTAGAGTTTATGGGTGAGACAGCTGGTTGTGTATAGGTTGGTTGGTTGTAACTTGGTTGCCAGCATTATGCAACAGACATACTCTTTAAATCGGATATACACTTGTTCATCAATTCCTTTTCCTGTAAAAGGGACAAAAAATAGAAATTATGTTACTAACAACTTGTCATAAATTATGAGCAACCGTGAAAATAAGAAACTTTATACCAGGCGCCACTTTGACATGTTCTGAACAATACAAAGCTCCGAGTCCATGGCTACAAATCAGGAGCTCCTTTTTGAGCCTACATGTACCTGTAGCTCTATTAGATGCATTGCATATTTGAAGCCATTACTTTGGATGTGAGGATTATAGAATGTGATACAATATTTATGTTTTCTATGGCTTATACCACAGTTTAAATTCTCTTTACTTTGGGAATTAAAACCATTTTAAAGATTTCAATTTTAGTCAAACAATCCATATAGATGTTGAAAATGTAGGGCTGGTTATAATATACCGTTAAACTTCATCTATAAGCACCCATTGACTAATAGTTAATAAGCAGAGAATAGATAAAAAGGTATGAGCGCCCTCTTTTGATCTAGAGAAATTAGCACGAATTTGTTTAGTGTATTCGATATTCAATAATATAAAGTTGTATTACTATCTAAATAATTTCATGGACAGACGAATTGCTCAGTTGGTAAAGCGCCCGGCAAAGCGTCAACTTCAGTATCACGAGGTTGGTGGATCAATTCTCAACTACACCTTTTGCAATTTCTTTTGAAATCCAAGTGATATAGAAATTAATGCAAACTTGAATGTAAAATTATTACTCAATTATACTAACTTTATTGTTATTTTTCAAAAAACAAGCGCATAATTAATTTGATTGTATAAAGTAATGATCTTAATAGTCCAACCTTTTTATAAGCTAAAACACATTTATACTACAAATTAACCACAGCAAAATGTATTCATTGGCTTATTTTAAATGTTTCACACAGTAATCTTAAACGTTTCCTTCATCATGATTTAAGGGCAAATTATGATGATGCATATTAGGTTGGTAGATCAAGTTAAGCAACAAAATGAAAGTAACTATGCAAACCACTATAATCCTGGTCTCACAGGATTATAATTGAATGGCTATTAAATCAATTTATTTTCAATAAGATAGAGGGCCGTCCATTTATACCGACCCATCAATCATACATGTAGTTATAAAACAGTATCTGACATAGCACTCCCGTTTAGATCAATTGGTAAAGCCAGCGCCAACAGTTTGGGCTAGGGCAATTGTGATCGCAGGTTCCAGATGGCAATACCTGGTTCGAATCTCACTTCAAGACTTCTTCTTTTGGAAAGTTTATAAATATTTACGGTGTATATTAAATTCTTAACTTTGTTTTTACCATGAATAAATAGTGAATCTATCTTCGTCTTTAATGTGGGTTTTCCCTCTTTTTTTTCCTCTCTTTCTACTATTTTTAATTTTAATTTTAATGTTATCACAATCGTTTATAAATAGTACAAACATTTAAATCAACCTCAACGACTTAGTATTTTTGTGAAGACATGCATGGATGGAGAACAATGAGACAATACGTTGATTACAATTCCCTGCTTTTCAGTTCAGCTACTTATGGTATTTTGTTAAGTTGTGGTTTTTGTGAGTAGTTGGCCATTGTTGGTTCTAGATGACAATTCCTAATTGAGTTTATAGAGACACATACATGTACATGTACATGTATATGGTTCACAGTTGATCGATACAAGCATTAGCTTCATGATACAAGCATGTAGCATGTCTATCGAATTTGGGGCAGAGGACTTCTTTAGTGATATAGACCATGAAGCTTCATGTATAGACACAGTTTCGTAATTCTAAAACTAATCCGTTATAAATCAATAACACGTGGCCACTATACTACCATTTACATGAATGTAATGCATGACCTTCAATACCACGTGAGCTGCTCAAACTATGACATGTTCATTTAATAGGCGTGCAATTTAAAGGCAATCCGTCAAACGTGTGTATTATAGTTCCGAAAAACTTAAACAGACTTAAAAAGATGGATGGTGCCGTAAATAAGTCCTTCGCGTGATTTCTTTTATTATTTTCCACTCAGTTTTGTTTTATTTGTTTTGTGCTTTGTGTTTCTCCAAGAATAGGTATGGCACAAACGTGTAATATCGCGTTTCGAATCAATGAGAACAACAGGCAAACAGTCAAAACGTTATTGACTGGCCATGGCTTGCGTGTCCAGTTTGATTAAATTTTGTTTCATTTAAAAAATATATATATAAAAAAACCAACGTAAAAGATAGATTCCTTGTTCATTCATGATAAAAATAAAACACTGTCAAGAATTTGAAAATTATGACCTTTCCAAAAGAAGAAGTCTTGAAGTGAGATTCGAACCAGGTATTGCCATCTGGAACCTGCGATCACAATTGCCCTAGCCCAAACTGTTGGCGCTGGCTTTACCAATTGATCTAAACGGGAGTGCTATGTCAGATACTGTTTTATAACTACATGTATGATTGATGGGTCGGTATAAATGGACGGCCCTCTATCTTATTGAAAATAAATTGATTTAATAGCCATTCAATTATAATCCTGTGAGACCAGGATTATAGTGGTTTGCATAGTTACTTTCATTTTGTTGCTTAACTTGATCTACCAACCTAATATGCATCATCATAATTTGCCCTTAAATCATGATGAAGGAAACGTTTAAGATTACTGTGTGAAACATTTAAAATAAGCCAATGAATACATTTTGCTGTGGTTAATTTGTAGTATAAATGTGTTTTAGCTTATAAAAAGGTTGGACTATTAAGATCATTACTTTATACAATCAAATTAATTATGCGCTTGTTTTTTGAAAAATAACAATAAAGTTAGTATAATTGAGTAATAATTTTACATTCAAGTTTGCATTAATTTCTATATCACTTGGATTTCAAAAGAAATTGCAAAAGGTGTAGTTGAGAATTGATCCACCAACCTCGTGATACTGAAGTTGACGCTTTACCAACTGAGCAATTCGTCTGTCCATGAAATTATTTAGATAGTAATACAACTTTATATTATTGAATATCGAATACACTAAACAAATTCGTGCTAATTTCTCTAGATCAAAAGAGGGCGCTCATACCTTTTTATCTATTCTCTGCTTATTAACTATTAGTCAATGGGTGCTTATAGATGAAGTTTAACGGTATTTCACTTCCTCTGGATGAACAGCGACCTTACAAGCGCAGCACCTTTGCATACGTTTCTACCATCCTTTCTTTACACATGTGTGTATATACACCAGCACTTCAAGCACTGCAATCACTCAATGATGCGGTGACATCACTGACTTGTGGAAGTGAAATGGACTATGTTAAATGTGAACCGCATATGTTAGTGTTGGATTTGGTGCAAAGCAGCCTGCACTTTCTCACCCTTGGTACATTCACTAGAATGCTCTTGATTACCATAACAGAACATATCATCCCTGTGGATCTAGTTGAGTCAATAAGTTCTCTCAATTTTCTTGTCTTTATAATAATATCGCAGTATTTTACAGCAACACTAATTACCTGTGCTGGTGTGATACTCTTGACGACATTTGTTTCAATCCACTTCACCATATGTTGCTGCTCCATGCTCTTTTTCATGTTCTCAATGGCCACGTGGTAGTCCAGTCTTGACTTGACAGCGTTTGTTAGAGCTAGCTGACGTTCCCTGAATTCTGTCTCCAGCTGCAGAGCAACATTCTCCTGCAAAAAACCCATCATAGTCACACATGTTACTCTCTCAACAATACACAGTACAAATAGTTAACATCTTACTTTCCAACTTTTAGTGCAATCATTCATATTTAAAGGAATAGGATATTCTATTTGTTATTTGTTGACTTATTACAAAATGGCCATTGACTTGCATTAGTCATCCTTCACATACAAATGTGAAGTATTCTGGTGAGCCAGTGCATCAACCTGATTTCATGATAAGATATGGTTCAGTTCATGTGTATGTAACGCATAGGCCACTCAGTTAGTTTGGTGTCAGTGTTTAAGCCAAAAATGGACACTTGTTGAGATGGCAATTAGACGGCGTTGCCTTACAATGGGTGATGTACCCCAACCCACTGAATCACAAAAGAATGCTAATGTTTTGTTTTTGTTTAAGAAAAACTGGTCAACAGTAAGTTTCCATTCTGGAATTTTTCTACGAAAAATTCATAATGTTCTTTTGAATTCCTGATGAAACTATTTCATGGTCAACATTTGTTTGACCCATGTTAATGGAGAGGGGAATGAATCCTTAAAACGAATTGTTTATGAATTGGACGATTAGGACATCGGAATTTTGGATTGATCATGAAAACACACATATCTTTCCTTGAAGTGGATTACCAGTTCACATGGATGACACATTCACAGTGACGAGTTCACAGGTGACCATGTATACTTGAATGTTTTTCTCTGGTTTTACAATGTGTTTTTTGTTGTTGGTATTTTTGGTATTTATTACATTCTAATCTGTAAAATATTCATACAAATATTGTTGTGGTTTTTAAAACATTACAATGAACCTTAACAAACTTTAATTACAAAAAAAGTTTGAAATATCTTATCATCCAAGTAGGTTTGAAAGAGTTTTTCGTAAGTGGGCCAAAGTTAAAGTTACACACATGTGGGGTAACTTTGGCCAACTCAAAGATTTGGGGAAAAACTATCTAGAAATACTGAAACAAAAATATTATGTGAGAGGCAATTGTTACTATCAACTAGTCTAGTTAAAGGTAGATGACCCGATCACATTTTCGTAACACAGAATTATTTCAAACATACGGAGATTTTCATATCATATGAAAGCTCGTATTTTTCTCATCATCATACTGAAATTTGATGGCCTAAATCGGTATAATTACGGAGAAATCGATGAAATAACGTCGAATTACCGCGAATGGTGGTATACCACCGATATAGTTTGTGTACAACTCAATGGGTACAGTTCACAGCATCTTGTGCGTCTAAAATAAGAACCATTAGAGCTATGCAACTCAAACTTTGGAACACGACATTTTTAAGGATGACCTTTCATGTAGAATAGAAAACTTCAAGTTGAAAATTGGAAATGTGATCGGGTCATCTACCTTTAACAAAAAAAAAGCATCTTCCATGCAATGAATTAAAATAAATGTAAAAATGTGGGTCAAAGTATCCCCATTCTACGGTACTTACCCTCTTAGCATCAAATAAATTATTCCTTCCCTCAAGTCTCCACAGTTCTTTCTTTTCCTCTTCAATGCCCTCTAAGTATCCTTTCACAGCACTTGCTTTCCATGCTTCAGCATCTTTTAATTGGGTCTGAAAAAATAAAAATTGTTGCCGTGTGATGATTTTATTGTTGGACTGCTATGGTAGATTTAACATACACTTTAGATTAAGCATTTTAAAGGTGCCACACACCATCAATACAGATTGTAGTATATATCTGGTGACACTGACAAAATGGCAAAGAAGAGAAACAAATCAATTTCGAATGACATGTGGCACAAGAATTACAAATAGTCAAAGCGATCCTGAGCAGGCTTTACAGTGATCTTTTAAATATGATATAACTTGAAGACAAACAATACGCAGAACTAGAAACTTAAATTAGCATTAGTTATCATGGAGTAATATTTTATTATCTGATTCTGAACCAATGCTACTGCATTGCATACAGACACCCGACATAAATGAAATTTCATGAGCCTTGTCAAATAATCCTTCAGTAACCATCTCAACCAATAATGATGACCGACAGGCTCAAATATTGCCCCCCCCCCCCCCCACTCTGGCTACGTGACTGATGAGGATGCACATTGATTATACAAGCAGGACATCCTTGCAGGAACAGATCTTCATCACAGGTTGCAAGAATCCTTGAGAGATTGGAGTCTCATTTGGGTTCCATGTCTTTATTTTTGCATATTTCACAAAATTACCAGTAGAAGGCTTGTTGGTTATAAATATGACCAGACAAATTATGTGCAGCGAGTGTGCACCCCTCACTTTCGAATCATGGCTAAGCCACTTGAATGAATGAACACATGCACATACACACATGCAAGCATATACTATTCAGTTATTGAATTCTTTCAACTTACTTCCTAGACTTGATTTCAAGTCTCAGACTCACTACCCTCTCTCTCCCAATTCCTGGTACAAGTAATATTTTCCATTGATTCGAAACTATAATATTTTGTAGAGCTGTGCATATCTCATTGACCCTATACCTATCGCATGTATTTTATGTATTTGGGACAATGTGTGAGAGATGCCGTGTCCTCATATAGGCTCATGACCACCATACACCACACACTTAATATAATTCATGACAATGACATGTATATTTAGTAACTGTTTCAATAATGGATATTTTGACAAAACATAACTACACCCTTAGGCTCTTTCCTGTCAAACACTGAGCTCCCATTACACCAACCGCTGGCCGCCACTGAGACTTGACAGAAAGCTAATTGATTGTTATATAATTCCACACCCTTATATAACTGACAACTGTACAGTACACTTGGAGTTTAGGGGTAGCATCTTTTGAAGAATGCCAAACTATGTTGGTAATGATCAATTTAGTGTTAAATATACAAACTAATTATTCAATCTAGTTGTGTCATTCTTGAGATTGGGACATGTCTTTTTAATTAGATTGATGAATTGTAAATGTTATTTGTCATTCAGGATATTCCTCCCAGTGAAATAATGTACACACCCATTACAATATTCCTGTGGCCCATTCACTGGTATGTCATTTGATACTTGCATGCTGTGAATGTTCTTGCCTGATGAAATTACTGTCCACTGATTGGCTGGCCGCCAAAATGTGAGGCAAGAAATTAGCGTTTGATCAAGGCCTTCCTGCAACCAAACTTTCTGGCCTATCAGTGATGGGTAATAACAGGTGGATACTGGATGGGTAACATCATTGCCTGGTGCAAAGCATGTGTAAAGTGTGAAGTACTGTTGCAATATTAATGTTATTGTTTTGGATCGTGAAATGGTTTTACAATAAGAAGGCCTTGATTGCAAGGCTACTTACTTCCCTAAGACCATCTACATGATTGGTCCATAGATGACCAAATTTCTTGATAGCATAGATGACCAAGCCAAAGACGGCTACCCCATGGACTGTCTCCGGACCCAGTACATAGATTTCTTTGTTGATCATATACAGGATTAATCCTGTGCCAAACACATATGGACCTAAAATTAAGCAAAAAATATGAAATGTTTAAATCAATATTAAAATGGTACATACATAAATATAAGCTACATCTTTCCATTCAGTGCTGCGTATGTTGCATGAAGGACTTAACTTGTGGAAAATGTGCCCCTCCCTAATCAGGTCTAATCCATATTCATTCTGAAATTCTACTTTAAACCCTAACCCCCCTGAGTGCTAAAAAATGCTAATCCTAAGTCCCTCTCCAAACCCATGCGACGTCGGTTTTCGATGACGTAGTCAACCGAGCCTATATAGTGAGCGCAGTATAGATGAGGTGACCTATGATGTCATGTATTTACAAATGGGACACCCTCTGTTGTTTCCCGCCAGGCAGAATAGGCCTATACAGTAAAGTTAATGAAGACAACATGAAATTTCTTTCTAATGAATTGTAAAACTCATTTAGTTTGAGTTTTTTTGTGAAATGCGATAGCTTATAGCATTCCTAAGCAAGTTTAAAGACAGTTTTGATAACAATTTGCTGTGACACCACAATCTAGTTAGAAAACCTGATCTGGCCTATGTAAACTATAGGAACTCTTACCCGGTGTGTTTTGTCTCAAACCAACAGAGGGCGTCCTAAATGTCAACAAATGTCACCTCATCTATACTGAGCGAATGTGTAGCTAAGGGCCGTGGCTTAGTGGTTGGGACGTGGGGCTTGAGAACGGAGGGTCCCCGGATCGAATCCCGGCAGGTTCCTGGAGATTTAGTTGGCGTTTTTTCATCGAAAATTGTGATCCCGGTCAAAAACCCTAAACCGGGGTTAGGGATATGGTAACATTTTTTGTGTGTGTGTGTTCTATTAACCCTAACCCCCCTGAGTGCTAAAAAATGCTAATCCTAAGTCCCTCTCCAAATGCATGCACCGTCGGTCGTCGATGAAGTAGTCAGCCGAGCCTATACAGTGAGCGCAGTATACTGCACGAATATGTAGCTGAGGGACGTGGCTTAGTGGTTGGGACGTGGGGGCTTGAGAACGGAGGGTCCCCGGATTGAATTCCGACAGGTTCTCGGAGATTTAGTTGGCGTTTTTTCCTCGAAAATCGTGATCCCGGTCAAAACCCTAAACCGGGGTTAGGGTTATTAACAAAATCTTACCTGTGACACCTGTTTTTGGATAAAACATCTGGAACCACTCTTCTGGGATGAATCCCAGACGGACCTGGCCAGGATTCTCTGGCAGCTTCCATCCTAGACGATCTTCACTGGTGTGAAACAGCTTCGGGGGTGCTGCTGCAATACTAAAATATGGGGAAAATGTATTTAGAAATAGACTGGCAATATACAAGGAGTTTTTTAATTAACCTCCAAATATAGAGAACACACATTTTGACCTATAATGGAGCAATAGCGGCCTTACAAATATTAATTAACGTTAGCTTAGCCGTATTATCCCTATTAAGCGCCCAGGGCGCTTAGCAAAGCCATTTTTCGGTGGCCGCTTATGTAAATTACCTTTTTTTAAAGTTCTTTTTTAGTACTATTTTTTGAGTAATGTACACTTTCCATTCCCTGCGTGCACACTGAGGACAAATCCACTCCCTGCGTGCACATTGAGGACAAACATTATGCTGAATTAAGATGTTGTTGCTTTTTAAATTAATGTTATTTTTACACAGACAACAGTGTTGAAAAAATCATGCTTTTAGTATAAGATCTTAGGTTAGGAGTTACTATCCCTAATGGCGTGGGCCAAGGGTATTATGTGGGTTATTAAGGGTCAAATACTAGTCATCTAAGGTCCTAGTTTTGGACTTTTGAAAAAAAAGTGTTTTTTTAAATTAATTTTTATATTGAGCTACAGTGAATAAAAAGATGGGTGCTTATTAGGTGTTAATAGGGATAATACGGTAAATAAAATTCATTGGCTCTAATGAAGATCATCATCATACATGTACATATCGATAAAAAGTGATGGAATCAAAGACTAGAAAGAAATGTTCTCCTTAAAAGGCCTAATGAATAAACATGAATTTATCTGTCTTGAATGATTTCGTACTCGAATTATCAGGTTACGAAATAAGAAAATAATCAAAGGGTCCTCTGGGCCCTTGCCTTTGAAATTCCAAGGGTCCTCACTAATTTTCAAGGGTCTGAAAATAAATATGAAATATCACACATTTAGGCTGCTCTTTTATTTCATAATAACAAAGACATGAACATGTACTATGGGGCGATTTTTGGCAGAATTTGCTCAAAATAGCCCTCATAGCCCAAAAAGTAATTTAACCCCTGCAATGCATGCAATGTATTAAGCTTAAATAAATAGTGTAATTTATGCTTCCGAGATTGGAGGTTATCAAAATACTACCTGGTTTTGGGCATTTCTGTGGCTGAACAGTAATATTTTGGGTGAAACCAACATTACAAATTAAAAGCTCTGATGGCTTTGAAATATGGTAAAATAGAGCAAAAATGTCGATATCTTTTTTTATAATGGAAGACCAAGAAAGTCAAAAGATGATTGAAACTTGTCAAAATATACACTAAAATTGATGGCAAATGTCCTATTTGTTTACAATTTCTTTGAAAATGAATTTAACTACTACATCCGCATGTGATTTGTTTGGTCCCCATCCTTTGTGAATGTTTCTATATTCCAATTTTAGTGCGTCCAAAGGCTTTTCTGTTGAGACCCCTTAGGTAAGCGTAAAATTGAACTATGTTCATCTACTGCACTGGTATGATCTGCACAGGTCTCGCGGACCCGTACAATAGAAATATCATAAGTCCTCACCAAATTTTGAGGGTTTTTTTACCTGAGGGCCCGCTTTATTTTGAGGCCTGCGAATTATCATTGTATCACACTCTTTGTTTTTACACCGGGTACACATACACACATCTCTGCTGTTCACAGGACCCTACAAAAGTGCACTGTACACGGAAGGCACAAATTGCAAAATTTGCTGACCTCTCGAATTTCATAAATGTCCCCAGAATTTTCAAGGCGAAGGCCAGAATGAGTAAATGACCCACTTATAAATATTACATTATTCCTTACTTGTAGCAAGGCTTCATTTAAAAGAAAAAGATTCAATACTTGTCAGTTGTCATTTTCGTTCCAATTTTTCATAACAAAATAATTCCACTTACCATGGCTTAGATGCTCTTAACAATGTTGGCACAACTGCACCTAGATACAAAATAAAAAATTAAATAAATAAATAAATGTAGGCCTACATGTACATACTTCCAATTCCGGTTCGAATGACGGGTTGGCCTTTTTGAGATGACCTCAGGAGGAACACCTTCAAATACTAAACATTTCAAAAATAATAGACAAAATACTCATTGTAGGATTTTTAAAAATGACCAAGGTACCAAATAAAAGCTTCAACCCTCCTCTATTATGCAAAATTTGGTCGATTCTAACACTTCTTATTAGATCATTGGCAAAACCATTTTGAAAAATTGTGTTTCACTTCGAAAAATTGACACCATTTTTAAATCAATTTGATTTTCTGTCATCAATTTTATTAGCAAATAACGGTAACCTCTGTGCCGTGTGCACGATCCGGCGAGCTGTCAAATGGTCTCAACTTTTTCGAGCTCCCCCCCCCCCCCCCCCGTTACAGTACAGGCGCAAGACCGTATTGTCAGATTTCATGAAATAGTAGGAATTTGTGGTAGGCCTAGTATTACCTGATTTTTCCCCTGAGTATTGACTATTTTGTATGAAATTCCTGCTATTCGCTGAAAAGAAAAATGAATAGTAGCTTGCGCAGCAATCGATAGGCTAGCGGGAATTTACATGTTTCTCATTATCTTCCCAGCGTAGAGAACCGCTATGCTACCTACAGAAAAGAAAATGTGCCGATCGGGAGCAGAATAAAATGCGAATGACTGTCATGACTGTAGTGTAGCTAATTGCATTGCTTTTTCTATGAGTAGGCGGCCTAGGCTATGAGAGAAAGAAATGTTGATCCAAGTGTTGATGAACATGATGAAGGAATGATTGTATTAAAGAAAATATATGTTTAATTACATGTTGTTACATTCCTATAGTATAATAAATAAAATATTAAATAAATAAATGACCAATCTAGAACCTTTTCAATCACATCAGGTCACTCATGTGTTTGGATTTTAAAAAGCAAAATGGTGTAGGCCTACGACATGTACGTGTGCAGCCGTTCAGACAATAAATACTATACGTCATTCATATATTCTTGTTCATTGGTTAAAAGTGGGTCACATGATCAAAAATAAACACGCTATTTTGCCAAAAGTACTATTTACGGCTCCCAAAAGTACTATTTACGGCTCCCAAGTAGACTATTTACGGCGCACTGGTGCGCCGGTAGTTTCTTGGGCATTGTACACCGCGTGACGCGATAGGGCGCACAATTTGCATCCCCGGGCGCATCGTGACGATCGTTCGATGCACTGCCTTTGATTTGAACTTTTTAACTGATGGATGAAGATTGGAACTTACCGGATCATGATTTTTGAATTTTAACTTTATGGTTTACTAGAAATATATGAATGACGTATATAAAACAAATATATACTGCCTTTATTCGAGTCTCGGGATTAAAACTACGATCCCTCGGCGACAGCAAATAGCACTATTTTGCTTCGGGGCTGCGCCCCTCAGCAAAATGCACTATTGCAGTCACCTCGGGCCCTAGACCCAATGGTGGCTATACTAACGTTCATGCTTCACTATACTATAGCCACATCACTCTCTATAGACACACGACGTCGCGAAAATCTCATTTTGAAATCAAGATTTTCACATCAAATGTAATTGAAATCAATCAAAATGCACTCACATGTTGTTCCTAGAACTCTTAGTAATACATTGAGTTCATTAATTTTAATCAAGCATTCTCATTTTGGGGGAAATATTGAGGTGAAAAAACGTCAGTGCTGACACTCAATGTGAATTTCGCGACGTCGTGAGTCTATGGAGGGTAGTGGTACCGTGTATCGAACACTTGCACTACGGTACCGATTGGGACTACTCGGGCCCATAGTTTTAACCAGAGTCTATGCATAGCAGTATATATTATTTGTAATTGTATACGAGGGCGCGGACATATGATACGGGAACTTAAGTTATTTTTAGCAAATTTGTTTGGCAACCAGTGTTTCAGAAACAAAACATTCCATGCACGCACTCAACGCTGAGCGTCACGCACTTGATCCGCAGTAGGCGCAATGTGCGGTTGCCTTAATTGATTGATCTGCGCAAGTTGTTTTTGTTTTTGTTTTCACCGGCGTTGGATTTGTTTTCACCGGCGTGACGTAGGTCCACCCTAGTCCTTGGTACCAAAATCTAGGATTTTGGTACTTACTCAAGGCACAGTGTTGAAGGGAACCAATGTAATAACCTAACCATTTTCTTGACCAGACTTATTGCATAGTCTATTAGCAATTGAGTCTCCTCCTGTGGAAGTCAATAAATTCTAGTTCTATTCATCCATTTATTAAGTTTTGAAGTTTATTGATTCTTTTGTCATGTTTGTTCTATGCTGGGCATGCATGGATTAACATAGGCCTAATCCCAACTTATCTTTTCTGGCATTTCTGGAGCAATCAATAACTTCTTTTCATAAACATGATGCCTTATAAAGATGAGATGGATGCTGATTATGCAATCTGCCACAGATTAGTTTTTTTACAAGCATGGTCTTATTTTATAGACTGATTAAATCTGATTAAGTCTGTGTTTCAAGAGATGGTTAGCTTCCACCTTACACACTTGCCTGAATAAGTACCAAAATCCAGATTTTGGTACCAAGGACTAGGTCCACCCCAACCTATATACTATTATTACTACGAAATCCGACTATCACTGACTATATAGTATATGATGAAAAACTAAAATAGGAGGTTGCGGCTGTACTGTTACAGTACTGCGTGGTGAAATAGGGAGTTAAAATAGGGAGTTAAAATAGGGAGTTAAAATAGGGAGTTAAAATAGGGAGTTGTGTGACCCTAGGCCCTAGGCCTAAGCAAGACCTAAGTGTGGTCTAGTGGGTAGATCGCAGGTCTCACGATACAAAGGTTGTGAGTTCGAGCCTCGCTACGGCCAACATGTTTGTATCCTTGGGCAAGGTACTTAGTCTCAATTGCCTCGTGGTTCAGAAGTCACGTAGAAATGATGGTCTCGTGTATCGGAAGAGCAAAATCCGAGCACGTTAAAAGGTCACAGACTCCTTCGTAAAGAGTAGGGGATCATCCCGGTCTGTGGCTGTACACACATCAGTCCTAGGTCACAGGGCAGGGGTTGCACAGTTAACACGTCCTGTGTGTTCAAGCCCCCTTCGCGTGTTATTCCACTAGGAATGTTGCGAAGTATTCAAGAAGAAGAAGAAGAAGAAGAAGATAGGTCACCGTTTTGGGACTAGATTAAAAAATATAAATCATGAAATCGATCCCTCGCTCGTTCTTCTGAACCTTCTGAAATTGCAGTCAGCAGGGCGAAATTCATCGCATGTCGCTAACTTGTTTGTGTCGTCGTGCATGTTAGTGTGTTTTACTGAGCCGGTGTTTGAATCCTAATAATGTTGATGAAACAGCTTGTTGGTCTAGATCGTTCCACGCCCTGCTTGTCCTTGGGAAAAAGGAATTTTTGTAGACATCTTTGCCAGCATATGGGATTTCAAGGTGTTTCGTGTGGTTTCTCCTACTCCCTGCCGTAGGTGATATTTTTGTATACTGGTCCTTTTGAATTCCTCCCACCAAGTCATTTTGAATTTTGAACATCATAGCTAGTCTGTTTTTCTCCCTTCTGCATTTTAACGGTTCCCATTTGAGCTCAAGTAGCATCTGTGAAACACTGCTCTCTCTTGTGTAGTCCCCCGTACAGAAGCGTGCTGCTCTTCGCTGTACTCTTTCGAGTTTGTTTACCATCGTCTTCCTGTATGGATCCCATGCGCAGCCGGCATACTCTAAGATTGGTCGGACGAGAGTTGTATATGCAGTTGTCTTCACTTCCTTAGGGCAGAACCACAGGTTTCTACGTAGTAAACCGAGGACGCGGTTTGCTTTTGAGATGTTGTTTGAGATATGCTCCCCCCAGTTAAGTTTGTTGTCCAGTTGAACTCCCAAGTATGGTTGTGAGGTTGGTTGACTCAGGACTTCGCCGCAAAAGGTGTAGTCTCTGTGGGGTGGGTCTCTTTTGTGGGAGATCTCCATGATGAAGCATTTGGATGGGTTGAAACTCATTTTCCACTTATTTTGCCAGCTTTCAAGTGTATTTAGGTCTTCTTGTAATGAGTCCATGTCTTGATCAGATTCTACCGACTTGTAAACTAGGCAGTCGTCAGCAAAAAGGCGTGCTTGGTTTTTTAAGAGGTCTGGGAGATCGTTTATATATATCAAAAACAGCAATGGTCCCAGTACGGTGCCTTGTGGTACCCCCGACAAAACGTCTTTTGATGACGAGATGTTTCCTTCACATGCAACTCTTTGGATTCGGTCGGTAAGGAAGTGCCTTAACCATTTGAGGATATTTCCTCTGATACCATAGTGTTGAAGCTTCCCTAGCAGACGCTCATGTGGCACCTTATCAAAGGCTTTGGAGAAGTCTAGTATCGCCATATGGATTGATTTCCCTGCTTCCAAGGTCTTGGCTATGTCGTCTACCGTGACAATCAGCTGCGTTTCAGTGGATCTTTTTGCTCGAAAACCATGCTGTGAGTCGACAAGTATGTTGAACTTTTCTAGGTGGTCCATTACATTAGGGAGTTCAGCGAAATACGTATTTCGGGCATTTGTATCTGGAAGCATGGTGAAATACCCTTCCAAAAATATTTTTTTAAGTATGTTAATTTTCAATGAAAATGTTTATAAAAAAATTAAAAGTACTCTTGAATATATTTTCTTTCATTCAAAAATGCATTTTGTGCATTAAATTGTAATTTACATACCAAAAAAAAAAGGTCAAATCAGCTGACTGTGGCGTATACCCGTTCAGAGACTTCTGCAACCGCCGCCATTTTGAAGTCTAACTCCTCTGTTTGTTGTTGGTAAAACTAATTGTTCTCTCTAGTATTTGACCCGGAAATACATCATGTTTGGTATGATTTTAAAGCTTAGAAAATAGAGAATAATAATCTCAGGTCAAATCTGATGTTAACCTCGTTGTTAGAGACTCATACGGATCAATCCATGACAGCTCAATATTGGATGTAAATCTAGCGTTATTTTTGGGTCAACATTTGTAAAAATTTGTACGAAATACTTGGAGTCACCCCCAGTAACGTATAAAAAGGTAAAATTAAACCATTTCTGATTCATAATATCATGTAATCTGGTCAAAATGAGTTGACGCAAATTGCCGCGACCGGATTTTCCACAGCTTGTGGAATTCAAGATGTTGTTGATTGTTGATAAAGCGTAACTTTTTAGTCTCTTTCCAGTCGTTTATTGTGTAAATAATTATTTTCGATGTATTTTGGGGGTACCTCTAAGGAGGCTACACAACTTAGATGTATTTTAGCTTATGTTACATTTAGCTTAGGGTACCATCATGGGTTTCTTGGCGAGGTTGGGGGATGGATGGTGATGGGGGATGGATGGTGATGGGGGATGGATGGTGATGGGGGGGGGGGGGGGGGGGGGTAGGGGCATAATACTCATACAGGGATGGAATGGGTAGGACTGGGATGTTCCTGGTGCCAGTGGTGGGGGTGGTTGGATGGGGTGGTACACTACATGTATTTCCTTTAATTTCCGGGGGGGGGGGGGGGGGGGGGGGGGGCGGGGTGGTAGGTAGAAAGTTGGTTTTATGTGCATTTTTTTTTCTTCACAACCTCACAACATTCAGGTTCATTTTTTTCAGGTTCGGAGCTGTTTTATTCCGCATTTTGTTATAAATTCTTACTCTAAAGGACCTGATTCTTTCTTGTTTCTTCCTTTTTTTATGTTTGGTGTGTTTTGTTATTTCTTTCTAAGTTCAGGGGTGATTTTTTTTCTTCTTAAAATTTCTTAACCAGCTACTACACTGGAAATCTAATATTTATGCTGTAGAATTATCTTTTAAGGATATATAGATCTACCCCTAACATAATCAAAATACTAGTATCTGAAGAGGCGGCCGACAGACTCAATTCCGTCACCGTCAACATTAAAAAAGGGCATAACTCCGCTGAACTTTCATGTATTGAGCTGATTTTTGCATCATTCTTTTTCTTTTTAAATTACCTTTAAAATGATACCTAATTTGTAGGGGTTGAAATTAAAAATCCATTTTCACCCGAACTCCCTAATTACATGAGAGTGAATTAGGCCTATGTGCTCTAATATTTTGCAGGTCACGCTTGTAAGTGAGACAGGTCTGTAATTCTCTGGTGAAGCTTTGTCTCCTTTCTTGAAAATACTACAAATATTGGCTTCTCTCCACTGCCGAGGAAGGGTTCCTTGTTCTATTGAAGCTTGAAAAAGATCGGTGAGTATATTGGAGCAAGTTTATCAGCAAATGTTTTCAGGAACCATGGTGGAATTTCGTCCGGTCCTGCAGCTTTATTTGGCTTAAGTTGTTGAAGTTGCTTCAGCACCCCCCCCCCCCCCCCCCTTCATGGATAATCAAAACTGGGATGTCATCAATGGTGCTTCTACCGAGAGTTGGAATTTCGTCTATGTTTTCAGCAGTAAATACACTGGCAAACTGGGTGTTACTGTTAAGATTAAGAAGAGCTTTCTTACTCCCTTCACTGACTCCCAGTACAAAATTAATGGAATTACAGCTACAAGAAATAAATCATGTGGATCATCATATTTTGCTATAGTTTTAGAAGATAAACGTTTATCATTTTTCTTACCTTTTCGAACAACAGCGCGGCAAAACATTGTAAAAATTTGGTCACGATTGCTTCTTCCGACCGAAGTTTCAGAAAGATGGCAGTGGCAGCACCGGCACCAAAAGTTTATCTACGACACAACGAAGAGTTTGATTGGTGGAGAATCTTTGCTATTTATGTAACATTTGTAACATATTGGAATTATACGTATTAAAAGTACAATTTATATCTATTTTATGGTATTTAATTCATGTTTATGTTCTTTACATATTAAAATGACTCAATTTAAGTGAAATTTAATAATCAATTAATTAAACTTTATCCAATCAAATTGGCTGTAGTGAAGCCAAATCGGTGATGTGAAGTTGTTTTATTGAGAAAAAATATGCCAATAACATTTTTGTACTTTTGTTCAATAATTATTATGTTCTGTTTTTTCTATATCTGATTACTTACCCAGAAGATTAAAAACCAAATTTTGTATCGGTAATAATTAGGGTTAAATCTATCACTGATATATGTCACTGTTTGTTTGAGATATTGGGAAGGTTTGTTTCTAGTTCATTTTATCATTAGTTTTCAACTTTGACCTTTCGCCGGTCCACACGTGAATTTCATGTGAACAAAAACACACGTTTAGTAAACACGTTGTTGGGGCCAATCCAATATCAATATTAAATTATGATGCCGTGCCATGAGTTCTAATATTACCAACGGATCACTCTCAGGTTTACCAACATCCATGGAGAGCTATTTGGATGTCTTAGTGCACAATAGGGGTAATTTATTAGATTGATTTTAAAATTGGAAAATTTAATTAAAAAATTAAAAAGCTTATAAATTATAGCCTTTTACTTTTAGGCCTAGCCTTTTATTAGGCCTAGTTAGTATTAGGCTTATGCCTTAGGATTAGGCCCTATCATTATCCTTTTAATGCTTACCTTAGCCTTAGCCCTTATCATATGCTTAGGCTACATTTTTAATTACATTACAAATACAATTCGGGCAATGTGACTGTCTTGCTAGACGTCCCGTAACTCAAGTGCGCATGCTCAGCCTCAAACCAATTAAAATATGTTGTAGCTATGCACGGTTTATTCAGTACAGGACGTGAGGCAAGATATAGCCACAATTCATGCAAATTCAAATTACATATCGATATCGTACAATATTATTGCACTGCTGTTTGCCCATTGAGTTGAAGCCCTATCTTATGATCTAAAGTGCTCAACAAAAGAAAGTCGTACACTTTGTTTAGGTCATTTAAAGTAACTTTCGACTATTTTTTTACCGAACAGGCTAGATAGACATTTGGATGAATCTTTTAGGCACATTTTGATACCAAACATAAGGCCCCTTGCAATTAAATGTGAGTTTACTGTTGCGTTTTTGAAAAGCAGGATGAGGTGACTATTTAATAATTAATATTGTAATATTTTGGGGTAAAGTTACCTGATTTAATATTGTCGGCGTTGTTAACTATTATCCACGGTACGAATACAATTCAAATGCTGTTAATTATGTCCTACCACCACCTGCTGCCTTGGCTTTGCATTTTGTTTCTTTTATAAAGGAGTCTAGGCCTACTCATATTTGCATCCCTATTTTGAATATTAATGAGATATTCGATCGATGTTTGTAATATTTTGTTTCGTTACGCTAGCTCGGATTAAAGATGGCGATCGTAAACAAATCTGAAATATTACCCAGAATGCACTAGGAAACTCCAAAGAAGTTCGGCGGTTTTGATGTGACGTCATGCGCTGAAGCGATTGCGCAGTAATCAACTGCCGTGCCTACGAATATGCTTCAAATTCAAATGCACACATTTCAATACAAAGCGACAGTTGCAAGTTTCGTGCAGAGTTTTTTACTTCCCAGAAAAGTTTTCCCAACCCGAAAGTATTGCAATGCGGCTCATCGGCTAATTTTATCGTCAGAAAAGTGTTAAAAAGCTTATGAAAAAGCTGTAAACAATGAAATAATTAAATATTTTAAAAATATTACATATATCACGCGGGTGACTTTTGGACGCGCGCGGGCAACAGTAAACTCGCATTTAATTGCAAGGGGCCTAACACCTAATAACAAAGATAAACCATGATTAGCACCATTTATAGAAAATTAGTCACTTTTCAAATGTCACATTTCCAATATACTACGCAGAAGAAAACACCAATTGTTAACAAGCACATAATGCCCTTTATGTTCGAAATCAAATATCCCGCTCACTAAATGTACGCCCAGCGCAAGGTAGTGTACACGGCTGCACTGTGTGATCGATTGCCCGCCGGTCAATCCTGGTTAATATACAGTGTCACGCATGGGGTGAACCTCGCACACACACATTTTCCTCCCGTGTAGTAATTGAAAATGTGACTTTTGAAAAGTGACTAATTTTCTTTAAATGGCGCTAATCATGGTTTATCTTTGTTGCTAGTTGTTATGTTTGGTATCAAAATGTGCCTAAAAGATTCATCCAAATGTCTATCTAGCCTGTTTGGTAAAAAAACAATCAAAAGTTACTTTAATTGACCTAAACAAAGTGTACGACTTTCTTTTGTTGAGCACTTTATGAACAAACATTGATTATTTTGACTATAATAATCAAAACAAAAATTTGTCGATCACAGCGTCATGAATGACATGATCCCAGCATGTTTGTAAGTACTAATAACTTATAGTGTCAACATGTAAACTTGGCTCTTGGGTATTGGAGGTCTTGTGAGGGAAATGTTTCAATTATCGCCACATAGCGATATCGCGATATTTGATTACCATATTATTGCGATTGGCAAAAGACTGGCGATGCCCAAGCCTAACTCGCGATCATAACAAAAGGTTGAGCGTGTCCTTGCATGCAGTGCGTTCCAAAACAGTCGCAACGCGGCGTCTAGGACGGGTGCCTGCCCTTGTTGATTAGCCTAAGGGCCGTGATTGGTCAATTTCCTATTTGTTTACAAGTACATCACATCTTTCGGTTTTCCTGCGCCCCGGCCTTGCCATCGCGAATGGTGCTGTTACGCACGATACGCACCAGTCACATGGGGCGCTGGGGAATCGTATACTCTGTTAGGGATGTTCATATCATTGACTATAGAGGGCGACATTTTTGTGGAAAAAAGTTGACAAAAATATGTAGAAAACTCCATGTTTACCTAAATCCAGCGAAAAAGGAAGACACATGCTGGGATGTATTCACTGATGTGTAACTAACCACACACAAGCAACTGGATATCATGATTTTAAAGCCCTTTTAAGCTAAAATAGTTTAAATTAAAATGTTCGTGACTTGGACCAGTTTTCAGCAATATGAGGCTACTTTTGGTTATAACTTTTTTATTATTCAGCCTGCAGACATGGTTGAACCATCATTTTTTATTGTAAAGTAATTTGTTTCCATGTATTCCATTTTCAAAGAGATAATTTCATTTTCAAAATTTTATGAACATGCCTACAATGTAACTCTAATTGTGAGATAGGCTTTTACGACGGGTATTCATGTTAAAAGTTGAAAGTTTAACGGGTTCGCCGTCGGACGAGTTTTAATCTGTCAAGCTTTCGTCAGGATTAGCTCTGACTTCTTCAGGACCAAATCATTATAATATTAAACAAAAAATAGAGATTGCCACTTCTCTTGTTTAATATCATCATTTGGGCTGCCCCTTGCCTGATGATTTGAGAGTAGGTGCCCTTTCCTACTTGTGAAAGAATTGGTGGCTCTAAAAAGAGCCGTTCAGATGGATTGCCGCTTCCACTGAACACGTAGGTTGCCACTGGCCTACTATACATTTTTGGTTCTAATAAGAACCTCCAAAGGACTGCCCCTTGACCAATGGAAATAACGTAGAGACTGCCCCTTGTCTACTAGACTACAAAAGTCTAATGCACAGTAGTGCGGTCACTGATCTGTAAAGATCGTCTGTGCACCAAAGCATTTATAGAGCTGATACTTTTTGTAGGATGTAACAACAGTATGGTTTATTTATTGGCTAAAGTTCTTCCAATTTTGAAGAAGAAAAAAAACCTTAGATTTTGATTGCCCCATTCATACAGCTATGCCCTGTTAAAAGCCAAAAACCATACATAAGCTTCATCATCATTATTTATTCATACGATTGTGTCACTTTGTGTGCAGATGGCTCCCTGATACTAGGTGCTTCTGGTCTGTCTGGCCGCTACTGGGCTGGTTCCCTGTGGTTTTATGAGGACCCTTCCAATGCTCCTGAGGTGGAGAAATGCAGTGCTGGAGTGCAGACTGAGGCGGGGGTCACCGATATAGCTTGGATTGACGAGTGCAGAATCGCCGTTGCTTCAGATTCCGGTGGGTATTTGAATACGACAAATCTTCTCCCTTTTTTTGTCTCGCCTGATGTAATCAGAAAGAGACTATGTTATCACTATTTCTGTCCGGCGTCCGCCGTATGCCGTATGCCGTATGCCGTGTGCTAAGAAATACCTTTGTGACGCGATATCTGGAGATCCGTAAGGCCTATCGTGATGGGACTTGGTGGAGGGAAGGGGGGTGGGGAGTTCTGTTGCTGATTGATTTTTCAAGGTCATCGGGGGTCATACAAGGTCATCGGGGTCAAATATGCTTAACACTTTTGAGACGCGTTGTGACGCGATATCTAGAGATCCGTAAGGCCTATCTTGATGGGACTTGATGTCAGGGAAGGGGGTGGGGTGTTCTTTTGCTGATTAGATTTTAAAGGTCATTGGAGGTCATTCAAGGTCGTCGGGGTCAAATATGGGGTCAAATAAGATCCGTAAGGCCGATCTTGATGGGATTTGGTGGAGGGAAGGGGGTGGTGTGTTCTTTTTGCTGATTAAATTTTCAAGGTCATCGGAGGTCATTCAAGGTCATCTGGGGTCAAATATGGGGTCAAATAGATCAGTAAGGCCTATCTTGATGGGATTTGGTGGAGGGAAGGGGGGTGGTGTGTTCTTTTTGCTGATTAAATTTTCAAGGTCATCGGAGGTCATTCAAGGTCATCTGGGGTCAAATATGGGGTCAAATAGATCAGTAAGGCCTATCTTGATGGGATTTGGTGGAGGGAAGGGGGGTGGTGTGTTCTTTTTGCTGATTAAATTTTCAAGGTCACCAGAGGTCATCGGGGTCAAATATGGGGTCAAATAGATCAGTAAGGCCTATATTGATGAGATTTGGTGGAGGGAAGGGGAGTGGTGTGTTCTTTTTGCTGAATAAATTTTCAAGGTCATTAGAGGTCATTCAACGTCATCGGGGGTCAAATAAGATCCATAAGGCCTATTTTGATTGGATTTGGTGGAGGGAAGGGGGATGGTGTGTTCTTTTTGTTCTTAATTTTTCGGGGTCATCAGGGGTCAAATATGGGGTCAAATAGATCAGTAAGGCCTATCTTGATGGGATTTGGTGGAGGGAAGGGGGGTGTTCTTTTTGTTGATTAATTTTTCGGGGTCATCGGGGGTCAAATATGGGTCAAATAGATCAGTAAGGCCTATCTTGATGGGATTTGGTGGACGGAAGAGGGATGGTGTGTTCTTTTTGTTGATTAATTTTTCGGGGTCATTGGGGGTCAAATATGGGGTCAAATAGATCAGTAAGGCCTATCTTGATGGGATTTGGTGGAGGGAAGGGGGGTGGTGTGTTCTTTTTGTTGATTAATTTTTCGGGGTCATCGGGGGTCAAATATGGGGTCAAATAGATCAGTAAGGCCTATCTTGATGGGATTTGGTGGACGGAAGAGGGATGGTGTGTTCTTTTTGTTGATTAATTTTTCGGGGTCATCGGGGGTCAAATAGATCAGTAAGGCCTATCTTGATGGGATTTGGTGGACGGAAGAGGGATGGGGTGTTCTTTTTGTTGATTATTTTTTCGGGGTCATCGGGGGTCAAATATGGGGTCAAATAGATCAGTAAGGCCTATCTTGATGGGATTTGGTGGACGGAAGAGGGATGGTGTGTTCTTTATGTTGATTAATTTTCGGGGGTCAAATATGGGGTCAAATAGATCAGTAAGGCCTATCTTGATGGGATTTGGTGGAGGGAAGGGGGGTGGTGTGTTCTTTTTGTTGATTAATTTTTCGGGGTCATCGGGGGTCAAATATGGGGTCAAATAGATCAGTAAGGCCTATCTTGATGGGATTTGGTGGACGGAAGAGGGATGGTGTGTTCTTTTTGTTCTTAATTTTTCGGGGTCATTGGGGGTCAAATATGGGGTCAAATAGATCAGTAAGGCCTATCTTGATGGGATTTGGTGGACGGAAGAGGGATGGTGTGTTCTTTTTGTTCTTAATTTTTCGGGGTCATTGGGGGTCAAATATGGGGTCAAATAGATCAGTAAGGCCTATCTTGATGGGATTTGGTGGACGGAAGAGGGATGGTGTGTTCTTTTTGTTGATTAATTTTTCGGGGTCATTGGGGGTCAAATATGGGGTCAAATAGATCAGTAAGGCCTATCTTGATGGGATTTGGTGGAGGGAAGGGGGTGACAGTGCTACATTGTATCATATGTTTCATCATCATTTCTTTCAAGTCACTTTTGATGAACAGGCGAGACGCGCCGTTCGAGAACCGCCTTGTTTATAATAATCGTTGACAAACACAAAGAGTATTCAACATGAATATTGGAATCAAACTGAAAGAACACTGGTATCGGTCGATAATTGAACATTTAACGAAAAGAGGGACTTTATTTCCATATGTAATCCCATCCAAAATCACATTACGTAATAAAGCCAATAACTAGTGTGATGCCAACACCCGACCCATCAGTGGCGGAACCAGGGTCTTCAAATTGGGGTGAGGGGGACAAGTCTAAGTCTAAGGGATTATAACCAACTATTTTTTGTTTATATATGTGTAGATAGAGTTTGTCATGTCATTTGGGGCATCAGGAGGGCAAGCCTTCTGGCAGTGAGGGGGGGGGGGGGGGGGGGGGAGTTAATAACTCCCCTGCGACACATTGTAATTTTGATTGGGGAAGAGGTACATGTACATAACTCTTCCCAATTAAACACCTAGTAGATTCATGATTGATATATATATATATACAGTTAAGCCCACAATTATTCATACCCCTTGACAAATATGAGTTTTTTGCGTTTTTCTCATATCTATACCAGCTGGAGTGGTGGAACTTTCGCTTTACACTAAAGACAATTAGTTTGCAAGTACAAATCAATATATCTGGGTTCAACATTATTTGCATAACAATAGAATTGACCAAGAATTGTGTTTTTATGCCTGTCCAAAATTATTCATACCCCATACCAAGTCTCATGATTGAGGCCACTTTTTGTGATAATACACATGTTTTTGACATTCCAAACATTCTTTATATTGTGTGATAGGCTATAATATTGTTATGCAATTATTCCATGATGTGTGCATACAATGTGGATGCATTACACATGTGTCCTATTGAATGTACAGTGAGGGATATTATAGGACAACACTCTAGCTCTTTGACAGCATGGCGAAGAAGATCAAGTAACTCAGTGAGGACTTTTTTGTACATATTGTGAATGCTCACAAAGAGAGGAAAGGCTACAGAATTATTTCTTAACAATTCCAAGTGCAAGAATCCACCATACAAAGCATAATTAGGAAGAACAAGAAGTTAAACTCAGTAAAAAATGCAGTCGGAAGCTACCGGTGTCCCCTTGTTTGCCAAGAAAAGTATTGCGAAAGGCCAACAACATTCCACAGATCACCATCAATGCTCTCCTGAACAACCTCAGCAATCCTTGGACCAAGATATCATGGCAGACACTCCAGCAGATATTGCACATGAGAGGTTTCCATGGAGGCCGACCAAGAAAGACTCTACTCCTGAAAAGAGACACAGAGAAACTCGTCTTGCATCTTAGCCAACCTCAACACTGAAGACCAAAAGCTTGGATCTTTGTCCAGAAGTGCTCTTGCAAATGCTAGATGAGTTTCTCTTTGTCTCTTTTTCAGGAGTAGAGTCTTTCTTGGTCGGAGTCCATGGAGAACACTTGTATACTATGTCTGCTGGAGTGTATGCCTTTAATATCTTGGTCCAAGACTCACCAAGGTTGTTCAGGAGAGCATTGACGGTGATCTGTGGATTGTTGTTTTCCTTTCACCATACTTTTCTTGTCAAACAAGGGGACATTGTTGGCTTCCGACCGTGTCCTTCAAGGTTTTTAACTGAGTTGAACGTCTTGTTCTTCCTAATTATGCTTTGTATGGTGGAATCTGGCTTCGAAAATAGCTTTGTAGCCTTTCCCCTCTTTGTGAGCATTCACAATGCACACAAAATGTCCTCACTGAGTTATTTGATCTTCTTCGCCATGCTGTCAAAGAGCTCGAGTGTTGTCCTATAATATCCCTCACTGTACATTCAATAGGACACATGTGTAATACATTCAATAGGACACATTTGTTATGCATCCACATTGTATGCACACATCATGGAATAATTGCATAACAATATAAAAGCCTATCACACAATATAAAGAATGTTTGGAATGTCAAAAACATGTGTATTATCACAAAAAGTGGCTTCAATCCTGAGACTTGGTATGGGGTATGAATAATTTTGGACAGGCATAAAAACACAATTCTTGTTCAATTCTATTGTTATGCAAAAAATGTTGAGCCCAAATATATTGATTTGCACTTGCAAACTAATTGTCTTTAGTGTAAAGAGAAAGTTCCACCACTCCAGCTGGTATAGATATGAGAAAAACGCAAAAAACACATATTTTTCAAGGGGTATGAATAATTGTGGGCTTAACTGTATGTAGTAATGAATTTACCAGAAAATAATTCTAAAAACAGATTGCAATGATTGGATTGATTTGTACAGGTGCTATTGAAGTCTGGCAACTAGTAAACAGTCGCAGTGCATTCCGTAATTTGTTCTACCTGTACGAGCATGACGATACAGTACATGCAGTCAGTATCAACTCCAACAAAACCAGATTAGTTAGTGGATCGTCTGATAAATTGTAAGTACTATATATAACCAAAGTGAAATTTATAAGTGAGTTTATACATCATTTTCACAGGTGCTTTTAATTGAAAAGAATATCGTTGCTGTTACATGTATATCAAAACCTTACAAGCTTTATCACACTTGAGATTTGATTGTTTTCTTGTACTTAAATTTTCAAAAGCCAATATTTCACTTGGAAATTCTTCATTGAATGTTTGCAAATTAGTTGGCCTGTATCTCTATCCTGGCGTGTGGCACTAGAATTGTGCCTTCCCAAAACTGTGAGTGACCCTCTGAACCTTTGTTGCAGAGACCGTGCCCTAGTTGTTGGTGCGGCACTAGTACACCTGATTGCCATTCGTGTTCATCTTAACACATGCAATTAAGAAGAGGCCAGAACCTTTTGGCTTCAGGCATCAAACTTGGTGGGCATTTTCCCTTGATCCGTTGTAATAATCATGATCTGAGAGTGAAGCCAGTAGCCAATTGACCAATCTCCATCAAGATCAGCCTGTAACGGGTCATCCACAATTGAAATTGATATTTTGTTGACTGTTGAGTACCAGCCCTGTGTTGGGGAACCTGAATGTTAGTTTGAGGGCCCATGGAGGTATTCATATCGTCGGTGGGTATACTAATGCTGCCCCCTTCTGTGGTAACTCGCTACGTTTACAGCACGGAAGTTGTGCTAGCCACATTATGGTAAAATTGTAATGTGAAATATTCATTCTGTAGGTCTGTGTAACACCTCAGACAGACTTATTTGTAATTAAAATTTAGGGGCCACTGCATATATTTCCATCTGGGTTATTTTCAATGCTGTCTGTCTCTGTCCATCCATTTAGATTCTTGCAAAGAATTTTTCGATAATCTGTGGGTTCTCCTCTATTGAAATAGTGGGTTTGCAGTTTATCTTTCGATCGAATCCACTGGGATTCTTGCAACTATACTGGTGATAATGGAGTCGCGGATTCCCGTCGACATTTCTGACCCTGTTTTCTGGATTCTTGCCATAACTTCAAGACAAGTAATAAGTGTAGAAATATATTTTAAATCTGGAGCATTTTTATCTTTTCAGAATTAAGATTTGGGACCTTCCAACACAGAGATCAGTGTCCACACTTCATGGTCACACGGCTAAGGTAGAATGTGTCGTCTGCAGCCCTAATGAGCTGGAGGTGTTTTTATCTTGTTCACAGGTGAGGATTCTGACTAAAGCATCAGTAAATGATTTGTGTTAGGTTAGGGTTGGGTTAGGATTAGGGTAGGGTTAAGTTAGGGTTAGGTAAGGTTAGGTTAGTGTTAGGGTTAACCTAACCCTTACCCTAACTCTAACCTAACCCTAACCTGAACCTAACCTAACCCTAACCCAAAACATGCGTTAATCAGATTTGCCTATGGCTTTTGAGCTAACAAATTTGAAAACACGTTTTTTATCGATTTTCGATTAAGTCTTGCCACACGAGAACAAAAAGAGATATCTCAATGAAATTAACATAAAATGTAGGAAACATGTTCACCTTTATATGGCAGGTGTTTAAATTTAAAACAATAATCATTTAGTATTTTTTATGTATTTTAGAAACACGGTACAGTTCTTTCTGATACGCCCTGTGTTACTAGCAAACATAAATGAAAGCCGTTGGTTGACCATAGACATATAGGCACTCCTGTTTACTAGACAATGCTTTACAAACTTAAAAGTTTTTCTTTATAAAATATATTACTATTTTTTGGGTGGGTATGCCATATTGGTGTACATTCATTTGCTGAATGTTCCCATAGAGACATAGTCTTATAATCTATTGTGTGAAATACTCTCAAAGATACCAGACTTGTGTCTTAAGATTTGTCTTTATTTATAACAGAGATTGAATTAGTACAAACTACTAATTTAATTCAATCTCTGTTTGGTTATGTTTATTTTGAGACCAATTTTAAAATGATAGCAGAGGTTGTTCCTTGTTTGCAAACCTTTTAACATTGTCAATGTTTTGTACAGGATGGTAGTATATTATTATGGGATATGAGAAAACCCAAACCAGCCCATCGGTTGGACAGACCTAGTGATGCAGCGTTACCAACTTGCGTTAACTGGAAACCAGGGGAAACGCATGTTATAGCCATAGGTAAGTGTAGGATAGATGATGTGACATGTTCTGTTTGTAGAAAGGTGTCATGGTGCTAGTGATTAATGTGTTATGGATAGAGTAGCCAGGCAGGAAGTAAATTGGGGATGTTTATTGCAACTTGACCAGATATCCTTGGAAGAACAAATGTTTTGCTGGGGGCGATTAATGTTACACAATTGGGGTTCTAGAAATTCTATCCATGTGATTAGTGACCAGGCTAGTTATTATTATGGGATGGTCATAGTTAATTATTATGGGATGGAGAGAAGCACATGTGGGGTTGATGTGGTGCTTGTTGCTTTGTGTAGAGAGTTGTTACTTAGGTGTTTAACTAGCATAACAAACCCAGCATGCCCTTCGCCCAGTGTTGAGCCAAAGGGGCCATAGGCAAATTTGTATCATCACCAGGGTGTGTGTTAAGGATTTTTTTGTGTGTAGCAAAACTGCTATGCAACTATTTTTTTGTATAGCAATTTACACATTTTGCATAGCAGTTTTGTTTTACATACGTTTATGTAAGGTAAGGTGCAGGATTGATTAAATGAGTTTCAATTTTCAAGTAAAATGTTAGGTTTTCAAATAATGATGTAAGTTGTGAAATGTTTCAGCATATAATATAAATGTTTCAGCATATAATATATTTATGCTGATGCATAAATACAGCAGATGTTTAATATAATTATTATTAAGTCGTTTAAAAAAAAAGGGGGGGTGAACTTTGGTACAATTTTAAACATTTGCGATTTCCGAGTAATTTGTTTTCTAGAATAGGAAGAAGACTGATGAAATCAAATATTTACAATATATATTTCAGATAATTTCACTAATTAGCTGTCCGCTGACCCGTTCAGAAGCAAACAATAATTAAAACAATTCATTATTTACTATACGATTACTCGCCCCTCTCTCTCACCCCTATATTGGAAAATGGTCAGGCCCGGGTCGAAAGTCAGGTCGAAGTTTACGGCATAATTAATTGCGTACATGTTCATCTGAGCTGTACATGTAATGGGAATTCCCGTGTGTATCGTACACTGTTACGAAGTGTAAATGTATGATGTAATTTGTAAACAATCAGTCTGGAACGTGTCATGTGGCGAGTAAACTCAACGAATGAAGTGGAGTTTATCAATTTAAACGTATCCAATTACGGAATACTACGTGATTAAATGGCGTGAAATGGACCATTTACATCACTAATAATAGTAAGTTATAATCAATCGGAAATTCGGAAGGAAATAATAGTGTCCCGAGTCAAAAATGTTGTGTAGCAAGTTTGCTATGCATGTACAAATGTGCGTTGCAGTTGTGCTTGATTGTGGCGCAAACTGCGATGCGATACCGGTTAACACACACCCTGATCGTCACTGATTATGGTAATTGATGGTGGTTTAAAGGACCCATTTGTCTTCATTTAAATAAACCACTCTATCATTTACCCCAGAGACAAGAAACTTTAACCTCATTGGTTCTAAGTTTGTCCTACTATTTATTTCCAATATTATTATCTCCATTTGTAATGAATAAGCATATTTGAAGCTTCAATCCTGCCTCCAAAATAATAACAACACTATAGATGACACTATAGCACTACATCGTTTCAGTGGGCACAGGATGTTATCATGTCATTGTGTATGAAATTGCATCTATTACCATGATCTATGCTTTCAAAGGAGAAAATAGTTAGGACCTTAGGTTGGTTTCACTTGACCCAAAGATAAGATTTTCTCATTCAAATAATAATAATATAGAAAAGCTTTAAAGATACACAGAAAATAATAGTAACATGTGTGATTTATGATATTTATGTCATAAGACTGACGACACAGTTTGCCTACAGCTTCTAGTTGAGCTATGGAATAATGGAATATATATCTTCATTCATTCATACTTGTTGCAATTAAATAGCCCCCTCTATTGTTGCTATTGCCCTCCTTTCATTAGATTGATAGAGAACAAAGTTATATTATGTATATTTTCCAAAACCAAATTCCAACCATCTCACTAGTGTGTTTTTGAATTAAAATATTTCTTAATTGCATTTTCCAGGTGATGAAGTGGGCAAGATAAGCATTCAGGACACGCGTGCCGAGGGTGAGAAAACATTACGCTCTTCAAGTGCTCACACGAGGGCAGTACATAGGCTGGCCTTCTCACCAAAGAAGTAAGGATAGGCAGACCGGTTAATTATGATATGTGACCATCCATGACGATCTCAATGTAAAGTTGCCAATACATAATTGGAGATAAGGGCCAATAAACCAAACACAAATCAATAACATGATTTTTCAGGCCATATTTTGATTTTTTAGTACTCAAATGAAAATGTTGTCTGAAAAATCTTGTGTTTTTATTGATTTCTGTCTGGTTTATTGGCCCATATAATCAAAATATGAACTGGTGACTTTACACTGGGTTCGTCTGGGATGGTCACATATGTGACTTGATCAAGGGGAATGAGTCATCAGATGTCGCTAATATGGATTTTGAGTTATAAGGCAATGAAGGTGATCAATTCTCATGTTTTTTATTGTTCAGGAAAATCAAAGAATTGTCATATCTCTGGAACCAGATGTTCGATTGTGATGGGGTTTGGATCAAAGTGTAGCGTTTTTAATGGACAAACCGAGAAATCCCCCGAAAATAAACCAAATGCGAGAAACCGCGACCAAAAATGTGACTGAAAAATCACCCCAAATATCACTCTTTAACAATTAAATAAGCTTACTTTAAAGTCTATTTTTCTTCTCTGCGAGAAAATATATTGATTTCCAAATTTATACCTGGCAGAGGGGTTTCATAATTTGCGTAATATCACAATTAATGTCCTCCGTTTTGACATTTTTTATACTGAAGAAATATTTGTTTCGAACACGCGCCGCCATCTTGAGTACATCCCCCAGTGGCTTCCAGTCGATCCTAAAAATTACCGTATGTTACATTGATAACAAAATGTAGAGGGCAGCAGAGTCTTAGTCAATTCTTTATTGAGCTTTATTTCATCAACCTAGGCGGCATTTTAATCATTATGCATTACGTCAGAACACGTGCGATCTCAAATTGCTGATACCAATTTTACGGCGCGGCGTAACATGGGAAAAATAACATACGGGAACCAGACATTGCTTACATATAAAAGGTATTTTCCGAGGGTATTTTCCGGGGGTAAATATCCTCTGTTTTTCCAACATTTTCGATTTCCAATTTTTTTCTCACTCTTTGCATTTTTCCCGCGAGAGGTATTCATTTCCCGGCAAGGAGCTTTCCGTATTGCCTACTTTTCCCCGCGGTGCCCTTGATCATGTCAAGTATGGTCTCATTAGGTAGTCACTTAAAGAAAGTGTCCAGCAGGCACAACATTGTGCATTATATGTTAGTAAAATAATTGTCAAGCCCAAATCGCGTAGTTATATAGAACAAAACATCGTACTTATCATAAAAATGAATAAAAAACTGCCATCTCTCAACATGCCATTTTTAAAATTCGCGGTGATCGAAAGTCCCGGGATCAATGACGTCATGGTTATTGGTGCTCATATTTACGCAAGTGCATTGTATAACTATGACTTCATTGATGCCGGGACTTTCGATTGCCGCGAATTTTAAAAATTGCATGTTGAGAGATGGCAGTGTTTATTCGGTTTTTCAGATAAGTATGATGTTTTGTTCTATATTTACTACGTGATTTGGGCGCGATAATTCTTTTTCTAACATATAATGCACAATGTTTTGCTTGCCGGACACCTTCTTTAAAACAGTGACAGTTGAAAATATTATGAAGACAACTAGTGAACCATGATTTTGTAGCCAAGGTTTTAAGAATGTCAACAAGTGTATTTGAATTGACAGTTTGACAGGGTTAGTGTAACTTTGGACAATAAATTTGTAGTATGCATATTGCATTCACCTCCATGATATCTTTTTTGCCTGAGGAATTTATTTCAAAAGTGTTGATTTAATGATTTCATAACTCCATAAAATCCTAACCAGCCAGGGTTTGATGTTTTAACTTGTTACAGAACACTGGGTGGACTCCATCAGGCTATTTTTTGGATTTTCAAGTTCATTTCACTGCAAGATGTGATGGATGCATGCTGCAATACTAGACATTTGCCCCAAATATGATTGCTTAGACATTTTCCATAACCCTAACTCTACTCTACTACACCACACGACAACTGGGCGGAAAAAATGTTTTTATAACCCGGCGTGCAGGTTTTTGGGCTACAAAACGGACCCAGGCTATATAACGAGGCGAATATACTCGCCGAGTGTCGACTGACAGCCGTGGTGTAATGGCTAGGATCTGGGCCCTGGTACTGGAGGTCCGTGGTTCAAATCCCGGGGGGTCGGGGGGACCTTTCTGGTGAATTTTGGGGGTTGGAAAAGAAATCTGTTGCCGTGTGGTGATCTAGAGTTAGGGTTAAGGGGGTATTAACCAAAAAAAGATGAAATTTATCAAGTGCTGTCACTTTTGAATAATGAATATGATGTATATAAAAGTATACATTTTTGGAAAGGAAATGAGTTAGAGAATCCATTTTTGGTATCAAATGTCTTTAAACATTATGATTTTTAAATTAACAAAAAAATCATCTAAAGACACTTCTCTAGGAATGGTTGAGTTTTTTTTATCATAAAAGTTGATTTTTACCTCAAAAATGCATAGGCATTTGTAAAGAAATGTTCAATCAAGACTTTATAACACAAAAGTTGTTTATGATTGGCAATGTGTGAAAATATTTATTAGATCATTCCAGTCTCCATCATCTTTCGGCATTAAATTGATATACACTTAAAATTATCATTATTATTATTCATGGTATACTTTATTGTGAACGCAGCCAACCGGCTGAATTGGAATTACAATAAAAACATGAAGATACAAAAATAAACATATGATAAAAACACTAGTATAAGGTATGCACAAAGACAATTACCATAATGAGCAAGTAAAAAGAAGTCGCGCACTAAAAATTTTATAACCAAATGAGGCTTAAAACCGATCATAGGTACATCTGAAAGTAAATACCATGATAAAACTGGAGCATAAATGTGCGCAGGATAGAGTCAAATGAAAGGTGGCAGATTTTAATCGGTCACCATTAATAATTTCAACATGCTCAATATCACAGCAGCATGGGGCCTCTTCATTTCCATCAACTTCTAAGACTATCCAAAACCATTTGACAATAACTTGTTTCTTTTTGACTGACCTGGTATGATAATTTGCTATCCACAGCTCGTCTTGGTTAGCATCTGTATCGGAGGATTGCACTGCAGCCGTGACTGATCTACACCCAGAACTCAAACAAGTGTAAGTTGATCATTTTATCATTCATTTAGAACTCATCTGTCAGATGTAGTGTTTGAATAGGACTTTGTTTCTTATGACTGTGAATCCGTTTAAATCACTCAACCATAGTAATTTTGGTGTTGATGCTCTTTTGATTATCAAGTAAATTTGAGACTTAGGTCACACACAAAAAAAAACTGTTCTACAGGCCCGACCGACCCATTTTTTGGATTTTTGACAAGAAAACAAATCATTTTTTGTTGTTGTTTTGTTGAAAATTTCGATGCAGAAAGATGGAGGAAAAAACCCACCCGACCTACCCTACTTGATAGGTCTGTTTGCTGGTACAGAACAGGGTGTTTTTTTGTGTGGCCATACCTATCAGGATAAGGACAGGAACAAATTGTGAATAGTCTGAAAATGTATCAAGATTTTGTTCCCAACATGCTAAAATCCCTTGTTTTCATAGTTACAAGTGTGTGTCATAATGGGACGACAATGGCACACTATTGAAGGACACATAAAGGCACAAAATAGTGCTCTTCCATTTTATTTTTGATTTGTAGCGATGTGATAGTATCTGTAAATGAAGGGTTGGTTTAAAGGAAACTTACCAATTTCACACTTGATGAAAGCTGAAGAACTGAACACATTGTGCATTATATCTTGGTCTGATATTTTTTGTGTACTGATCAAAAAATGTGATAGCTGTATGTGAGTTGCTATATTACTGTTACATCATCACTTCTTCTACCAGATTCTATTTATATTTCTCTTTAACATCCGCCTATATTACGTAACATAAAGTTATCAGATTTTATAATTACATTTTCTTATCTTTTCATTTGTTTTAGTGTTAATTCTGCTTATTTCGTCCGTGGCTTAAATATTATTTCGTCCATGACTTAATTCTTAAAAACTGCACCTTTTTACCTACCATTTTAATAAAGAATAGTAAAATTATCCAGGCAGAACAGAACCCCACCTGTCTATTGGTGCCTGTTACATAAAATTAACACCGAATTTGAACGATTAGCTATGGCTACACATAACTTGAAGTCAATGCATCCAACTAGCTGACTGAAGCTTTGGTGCAGAAACCTTTATATAAAAATTCCAATATGTCATAATGCTCAGGTTGCAGCTTTCAGTTTTAATTTCACAGAAAATCAATCATGTCTGATAAATGAATTGTGAAAGAATAGTATGGTTTGGGAAGTTTTGAGTATTTTGGACTGTTTTTCTTTAAATTTGTTTCTAAGAAAAAATAGATAGCAATTTGTTAAGCATTTGAATCAAGAGTTTGGAGGGAACTTGTTTTAAGGCAATTTGAAAAGGGCACATGGGGAACAATAACAGGCAATTTACTGGGTTAACAAGACATCAGTTTGGAATACCAGATGCAATCGCCTGTCCCTAATTCAATGCCTGTTCTTAGGTAACCAAAAAACACCTGTTCTACGGACAAAAGGACCTCTCAGGTTGGTCGGTGTGGGGGGGGGGCAGTATTTTACCTCTTCAAAATGACAAAACAAGTGCAAAAATCTGTAAAGATTTGGACATTTTTGCACAAACTAAAAATATTTTCCCCAATTAAAAAAATTATCTGTCATGCCCATAGAACAGTGTTGATTTTTGGGTTTTCTGTAGTAAGCCTTGAAATAATATATTGATGAAAGTTCCGGAATTCAAAGTTCCTTGTATACAATGTAAGTAAACAATACCAGCAGTACTGTACCTAGAATTGTTGTCATCATTTATAGTTGGAACACCCTGATGCACTTTAATGTGTCCCTGTTTCCGCAAGATTTACACTATTTAAAAATAGCTGTCTTTGACGGAAAGCTTGCAGCCTTTGCTTGATCTGAATAACTCCCCCACCCCACTGGGCAATTATGACCCCTTCCAGTATTCCATAGCCCAAAAGCATTCAAAATTGAACCAGGGGCAAAGGAGGAGTTATTATTATTGACCCACGCAAACGTTTTGCGACAATATTGAGCAAGATTTTGGTCACATGGTACACCATGTTCTGACCTGAATCAAGTAAGTGAGAACTGTCTTTCCTAACAATAAAGTTTATAAGCCAAACGTTGCATGATAAGGTTCCTCTATTCAAAGTACCGTACACACTAGTAAACAAGTAAATACAGGTCGGTATAAACCTAATGTACCTGGTCATGCAGTATGCATGTGCTGACCTGAATGAGTGATAACTATCTGTTCTTACAATAAGATAATTAATGAACCAACTGTAGCATGATATTGACTAGGGTTCCTTTATTCAAAGTACTCTGCATGCAAATAAACGAGTAAATACCAATAAGGCAATGTTGGAAGAGGGGGTTCCTGTTCAGGAACCCCCAGTTCTACGGGTACGACCGACCCTTCTTTTAAAAATTTAAAATAAAATAAAATATTTGGGGGAAATTTTGACTCTTTTTTTTTTACTTTGAAAATGTTGGACATTTTTTGATTTGATTTTTACAATTTCAAAAATTCTCGAAATTCACCAAAAATGTCACAAACATTTGAAAAACACACCGCAAAACAAACATGCCTGACCGACCGACCGACCCTACCTTGTTTTTTCGTCGTCTAAACCTAATGAACCTGGTCATGCGGTATGCCATGTAAAAGTCTATCTTCTCTTACAATTAACTTTATGAACCAACTGTAGCATGATATTGACAACTGTTAGTACCCGTAAAAGCGTGCAAGTAAATACCAGCAATCCGAATGTACCCAGTCATGCAGTACGCCATGTGCCAACTAGAATTGAATGAGTAAAGACCATTTTTTCTTACAATAAAGTGTATACACCAAGTGTAGCACGAAAATATGCTACGTCTCATTACTTTTACTTTTCACGTCAGCATTTTTGTTGTTCAAACCTACTGGGATGCTGTTTTACTTGTAAGTTCACCTGATAAAAGAGCAATACTGGGATTTATATAATTTGAAAATGTTACTAAAAGATGGGGTTTTTTTACAAAGAGATTTTTTTCCACCGCACATTGCTAAATGGAAGCAGTTTGTGTGTGCCACATTATGAAAATATTTGAATAAAATAAAATCTTTTAAAAAGTGGAACATGCTAACTCACAAGGCTGACCGAACTCTCAGTATTAAACAGCGTTTTCTAAAATTGACTGTGTTACAAATCGCTTTTAAGGCGACTGCTAACATTCATTGAAATCATGCTAAACTCCTGGCAAGTCCATGACAGAATCAAGTGCAACAACAAGATTTGTATCTAGTCTAAAAAACATATTGCATTAGCAGTTATGCCTAACTTTTGATATAACAGTACTATAATATTGTGGAACAATTTCCCCATTGTAGTTAGATTCAAAACATTTAAATATAATTTTATACAGACTTATTGAAACCATCTAGACCACTGGTTTGGTCCAAGTGTCCTTTATGAACACCAACTGATTGTGGATTACATTGACATTTACTTGGCCTACTAAACCCTGTTCACCGGGCAGACAGACTTCTCAGGTAGTGTCAGTCAGTTGGTCAGGTGTTTTTTAAGGGTTTTTTGGTGTGATTTTTTTTTGGGGGGTGGGGGTGTTCCAGGTTTTTGGGGTTGCATTTTTTCTTCTTGAGAATTTTACAAATTATTCAACAACAAAAAAAGTTTAAATAAAACAATTAATAAAATAATCCAAATTCAAATTTGATAAATAGAGATTTTTCTGGCCTCCACATGTAGTAGTACTTACATTTGACTTATTTTGGATGGTATTCAATATCCCATTATCTCTCCACTGGCCCGAAAGAAATCCATCATATTTAACGATACTGTGTCACTCAGAGGTCAATACCCATTCTTTGAATTTTGTTCAGCTTCATTTGTAAATTCCGCTGACTTTATTTGTTTCCTTCAAAAGCATTACTTTTGGTTTAAAATTCAAATATTTGTTGCTTTCAAAAGCATTATGTTTGGTTAAATTCAAATATTAATGAGTATTCTAAAAAACAGTACAAAATCTGTTTGCTCCAAATTCAGATCCGTCTAGCTCAACCCACCATTCAATGGTTGAGATTTAAAATGTGCAATCTATACTCAGTATACCTGATATTCGTAAGTTTACATGTGCACTGTTTATTAAATTATATAAGGCAAAGGAAAAAACCGTTTGTGAAATAAGTTTTAAAAATTGATATTTTTGATCAAATTTTGATGATTGCAAAAAAAGACATTTTGCTGCTTTTTTTTCCCTCTTGAATTTGATACCTTTCTTTTATTTAACAGGAAAGTTATAGATTAGTGACCATGAACAAATCATGAATCCTTGTCCTCCAAAAAATTGCACAAACTTTAAACATGTGTGAAAAGTTCATGGTTTATGAGCATCTGTGACATATTCAGAGACAAAAGCTGTTGACAAAATAATGGATGATTTATACTATAGTTTGCAAAACTGTGAATTTCGTCATTTGCAAAGCCACATTTTTGTGTTTTTGTGTCCTTTAAATCTAGGATAACAAATCATGAATCTATTAGAATTCCTTGTGGTGGTGGGTCTATGCTATTTGGAGCAAAGCCAACTTAAAAACACGGCTTTGCAAGCTTGAAAAGTATTAAAAGTTATGCAGAAATTATAATCAATTCTAAGTAATTTTCATTTAATGGAGTATATTGAAAGTGTCATTTGTAATAATCCTTTTAAAATAGAATGCAGCCAGACATTTTTTTAATTTTTGAAAATGGTTTTTTTTCAAATGTTCAAACATATTTGAGATATATTCCATATTTTAAAATATTGTAAAATATTTTTGAAATTTTTAAGAAAAAAGAAATCTCAAAGTCTACAAATTACAGAGCAATCAAGTCAGGGTGTTTTCTTCTCTTGGCCTTTATCCAAAAAATAAGGAAAATTAAGATTATGGTATTGGTAAAGTACAGGACATCACCTGAGGCGTAATTAGTACCTTTTCCCCCAGTATATTGTATGGATTATAAAGCCCAGTTATAATGAGTTAATAATGGGTGATTGACCCTAATATAAAAAGTTCACGAAGATTGCCTTATTGTTAATGGGATTAGATTTCCAATTATAAGTCCTGACATCGTGCAGTAAAACTTTAGAAAAGAGAAAGTTATCAGCATGCTATATCTAAAATCCAAAACAAGTGAGATCAATTTGAAGTCAACTATTAAAGTGTAGAGATTTAAATAAAAGATTGCCGCAAACTATACATGTTAAACCTCGACATGAAGTATTAAAGGGACACTAAGAGATGTGTTGGAGGCTGCGCCCTCAATTATGATAAAAACTGGGATTAGTATATTTTTATAATTGTATTACATGTATGAACTTACACCTATAAAGATTAAGAAAAATCAGCCCTCTTTGTACAAGAAAACATCGATTTAAAAATGCTCGTACATCCGGGACGAGCATTTTACGTCCGACTGTATCCCACTGCAGTATGTGTGATACATAACGCGAACCATATTTGCATAGAGGGCGTTTTTCAATAAATAGCGATGATATTGTTTTAATCAAGTTTTGCTGTGTTTTTGTTAGTAGAAACAACAATAATGGCAATTTTTAATGTTCATCTTGAATTCTGAAGTAAATTTTTAAACATTTAAAATATTCAACACCACTTGATGTCCCTTTAATGGTGGATATAGTTACTTTTGAATCGTATTCCAAAACTTACACCTTCAGAGATGCTTGCATCGAATGATGTAATGATACACCTCAAATACTTATCAACCAAGTTCTATAAATTGACAAACTTCCATCAAACAATTTTGTCCAAAAACAAATTTAATCTTCAGACAAAGGTTTTTAGTAATTTCAAGTTTTATGTCAAGTTCTATATTTGCCATGGATTTGAATGAATCATATCAACAGTATCCACTTTTTCATACAAAAAACTGCAATTTGTTCTGTGATTAAATGGACTCATTCTTATAATGGAAATCAGATTTAAACATTTAACACTTTTCCATTCCATGCATGGGGGAACATGCATTGACTGTTGTTGTTACAGATGACTGGTTTGGTTTATAGTGTATGGTTTATAGTTGACACCCCCTTCGAACGCGCGTGCATACCGACAGGCAAGCTTTTGTGTGTCAGGTAATATACACGCACACAGTCAGGCAATCTTTTGTTTGCTTGTCTGCTGTGACTTTACGGGTGATATCGTCTATAGTCACCGTCTTAATACTATGGACATAATTCAAGCTATTTCACGCGAGCGTGTTTTGTTGCTGTTTTCGAAGCTGCATCCAGATCATAAATGCGCAAACAACTGCATGCATGCGCATCACAATTGACCAATCAGGACGTGCGGTCATTTTTTAAATCGCCTGGTACGCACTTCTGAGTTTTACACACGTACGCATGTATGCACGCGTTGTTGGAATTATGTCCATAGTATTTTGACACTTAGGCCAACAACAAAAAGGTAATGTTGTCCTCCACAGCTTTCAGAGAAGAGGGGCGGGCGGGCGGATTTTTTATTTTTTAAAAAAAAAATTCTTATACCAGTGGAAGCTCAAAGTTCAGCCAACAAGAAGTTGTATTCACTCTAAGAGTCGCACATATATGTTATAAACACTTAATTTAATATTCAACGCCATTTAAACTGAATTTTAAAAAAAATCTGAAAAAAGAAAGAAAAAAATCTGAAAAAAATCTGGGGACAAATCTGGGAAAAGAAGAAAAAAATCGGAGCGGCCCTAAATCTGACGAGTGGGCGGTCGAGGACAACATAACAATTATTTGTTTTGCCTTACTATAGCTAGCACTCGTTTCCATGCCAGCCTCATCCACTTAGCTGGAAAGCGGGAAGGTGTGGTGTTTGGGCTATATAATAAGACCAAGCATGGAAGTAATATAAATTCGGTTGGAAAATGTAACATTTCTGGGAACATCATCAACATTTCCTTCCCTCCAAAATGACTTTTCTCTGAAATTTAATTTTGTTTCACTAGTGTTCTTATGTGTTTCTTATGTATTTCTTATTTTTAAAAAAGCAAACATTTCCCTAAATTGCAATATATCCTGAGGTATCATGGTTACCAAATTCCCCATATTTTCCAGGTATGCTAAATTGTAGCGGTTCCATTGTCCACGCTGCAGCAACATCGCCTTTGACTTGGCAGAAGGCGTGGGCTAGTCTCAGCTTCATATATAATGTACAAACATGTAGCTTTATTACCAATTCTAATTACTTCAGTTTTATAATATGTGATGCGATCTGTGAAAACCCGCCACATGTCGGGATTTTTCATATTGGAGATATTTATATCATAAGAAAGCTGAATCTGTGCTGATTACAGAACTGTTTTGATCATTTTTTCTATGATCACTATTTTTATACTATGGACATAAGTTATGAGTGAATGATGATTGTGATGTCATAAAAAGCTACAAAACAAGAAATCATGAAAACAGGCCATAAAAGATACATAGTTCAATAGTAATAGCATTATAAGGCTAATTAGAAAAGTGACGTAAATAAGTTTTTGAAGGTGAAATTTCATAAAAGGTGATGACACAAAGTATTAGAAATAAACTTTCTAAACAAAATCTATAAAAAAAAATATAAAAAAATTATTTTTATTTATGTTATTATTTTTATTTTACCCATAATCCCTATTTCACATTTTGCGACATCGGGTTTTCACAGATCGCATCACATTTCAAAATTTGAATTAAGATAAATAAAATTTAAATAAATCATTAAAAAATCACTACCTTTCACTATTTTATATAAATGTTGTCAGTTATAGGCCTGTGAAAACTGGGATAGCATATTTTTGGCATGATCGCACATTTTCTTTTCAAAAAAGTATACCAACTAATCCATTTTTCATGGTATAGTAGTGCCAATGGTAGTTTTTTACACAAACCTTTGCTGAACAATACAGAAAGGATTGACAAAATTCTATTCTAAATGTTCACTGGACAAAATCAGCATTTAGCCATGACCCCTCTCCTTAATTCATTTTTTTATGGGTCATCATGGGTCAAAGAAGATCAACAAGAGATAGCTAATAAGCTTTGAATGCTTGCACCAAAGATTTTCTAGTACAAGAAAATCTTTGCTTGCACACTTTTATGAAAGCTATTACTACATGTAGTCGTTGCATGTGTGAATTGTACAGTTAATTTTCACACTATTGAAATTAAAACTACAGCATGTTCCTAAGAATTGGGACCAAAAATGTATTCAATTTATGGGAGAATCCACCCCTATATTATGCATTTACAATTTGGGCTTTAGGAGCAGGGAGTTTATCCTGTTTACGGATTCATAAAAATAAAATACTAAAAACCAGTCTAATTTATAATCAAATGAATGGTTTTTGTTAGCATACTTGTGTTTAGCAATGCTTAGGCTTTGCAATTATTCTTTTTAAAATTTATTTTTAACATTTAAATTCCCAATTTGTCAACATATTAATATTTGCTGCTTGAAATTAATAAGTTTGCTTGAATAGATTGCTTTTAAACTATTATCACACTAGAATAGTCAAATTGACATTTGCAAATTTTTCTTGACATGAACCACCGTCTGTCAGTAATATTTATCAGCAAAAAAAAAGAAGAAATAAAGGAAAGTCAACCGACCGACCCGACTTTAAGATTGTTGGCACTTTTTATTTGGCCTTATGACAAAAGTTGGTGGCTAGCTTGAGATAAAGTAAAAGTCATCCTTGATGCAATGGTGATTGACTGATTGAGGAAACAGGTTTTCAACCTGCTATCATATTATCTTGTCTCTCAAAATGTATCCGATGTATTTTTCTCAAAAGTATGTCCTAAGTTCTTACATTTCAATTTATAAGTGGCCGGGTTGGTTGATTACAATTTAAGTTCTCGTCTCTGCCATTTTTGGAACGAATTTCTTGAGACCCACTGCATTTTATAAACTGTTTGTTTACAGAGTTTTGGCTTCTGAAACTTCCATGCGGCAGGCATCTGCAGATGACATTCCAAAATGTCACAAAATGTTTCAAAAATGTCAACATTACTGAATTTCATCACTATATTTGGAATCATCATGTGAAATGCATTAAAATAAGTACAAGCATGCCTGTTATTGGTTCAGTAATTCATGAGATAAGCCTTTGAAAGTTGCGAAATGTTTCTGCAAAATCTGATTTAATAGCCCTGTGGAAAGTGTTAAAGTAACACATGACAATAGTGTTCTTTAGGTCCTGGCATCAGTTACACAGTATTATTTTAGTATCTAATATTAAATGTGGAATATCCACTTTTAACAATAACTTGCAAGCCTCCGAATAAGCAGGTGTTGGCCAGGAATTACTTTTTTATGGGAAATGGCTCCTGCTGGTCAGGAGCAATTTAGTACAGAACCAGGAGCCATTTTGAAAAACAACAAACATACCAATGTTTAAAAAACAAGATTATTGTATCTTGTTAAACTTTTATTGAGTAAAATGAGTGGAAAATGTTATACACCAGTTGCGTGTTCATACATGGATTAAAAAAATAACAAGATTTAAACCAGGGACTGTTCTTGACCAAAAGCAGCTTTCAGTTCAACAGGGGGTCGCTTATTTTTTCTTCCTGTATAGATATTTTGAATTGTATATTATAATATAAATTACTAAATTTGATCTCACAGAGTCAAATAAATCACAAAATAATAAAAGAAATACTTTGCCAATTCAAGTTTTTAATGAGGCACGCCAAAGATCTTCTTATTTTTGGGGGGTGGGGCGGTTAAAAATAATTAAAAATATCAATTTTTATTTTTCTTCTGCAAAAAAAGAAAGACAGTTGGGGGTGTAAATTTAGGTCAGGCAGGTTTAAGCCAATACAACAATTTATTTGTTTTAGCTTTACGCCACAAAAAAAAATCGTTTGCTTGCCCATACATGTAGATGCTCTCCAAAAGGTAGGGTCGGTCGGTCAGAATTATTTTTCTTCTTCAAATTAGGTACCCGAATACCAGAAATAAAGGGGAAAAATAGTGTTAAAAACATTTTTTCATTTTCTAAGTCCAAAACAGGACTTTAGATGATCCATATGGATGGGTGTCAATGAAGGTCATATATACGTGATTTAAAAACTTTTTTCTTTTTTTGTTTGTAAAAAAAAGAGTCAAAAGTGACATGGTCGGGACTGTTTTACACTGTCGGTCGGACGAGGGCAAGCAAACAACTTTTTTTGGGGGGGGGGGGGGCCTTATGGGGAAAACACCCAAAGTGGCTCCTGGTCATGTCTTGTAGGAGGTCAACTATATCCTATCTGCCAATGGGGGCAAGCTATTTAACAATAATTCTCTTTTTTGCATCCCTTTTTATTTCCTTCACAATAAGGATGTTGCAGAAAGTGTTTCATACTGTTGAATAAAATGATCTACATGTATCTTATATTTATTTAAACTTTCTCAAAATGTGTCTAATAGACACATTCTAAGCATGGTTAATATAGTCTTCTTGGACAGATCACACCATTAACTTGATCAAAATATGTATTTATTGGAAATAATGAATGATGAAAAGTGACCTCATCATATGTTGAACATTCTTGTTGCGGGAAACTTATAATTAATTCATTTCCATTGGCCCAGTGACCCTATCATAGAGCATTATATAATGGTCTCAATCCAAACAAGGAATACTTTATCATTTATGCTCGCTCTGGCCTCTATTAGTAGGGTTCAAATTTTAAAACATAACACATTTAGGGAAATATAAGGATTGACAGGAACACTTCATATATATCGGGATTGTCAGAAAAAATTAATATTAAAAATAAATTGGTTATAAGAATGAAATAATATATTTAAACTTTTAACTTTTTAGCAAACTTGACCTTTTTAGTGCTTCATTAATAATCTCCAAACACTGACATAAATTCTAAGATAATTAAAATATGTGGATATGGTCTCCCAAAATGTACAATTTTTTTTACCCTTTTAATATTTAAGAAAAATAATGATATCCTTTCAGAAAATATTGATACAAAAGTGATGATAAATGGGCAATTCCACGCGTTGCGGAATGACATTTACACACAAAAATCCACTTTCTTTTGGGTGTAAAACCCAGAGATTTGTAGTTACTCCCCATTTTACAACTTTATTTGATAATAGCGATTGATACTCAAAAAATAAACCTAGGGAAAAAATTAGACTGCGCTTCCAAGTATCCTAATTTGCATATATGCAAATTTGCGTTGCGGAATGACGCAGACGATTGGTGTTTTTTTTACATGTTTACACAAAGTGAAAACTCTGTGAACTTTTTAGAGTGTATCATTATTGAAGTTACTTTTTAGAAGGTTTGAAGTGTTATCTAACTGACAAAAGCATTTTCATAAAACTTAATCATCAGCTAGGATTTCTAGTAGGTCATCAAAAAATAAAAGTAGGTGTTGCGGAATGACAGTGTGAATTTGTGTGCAAAACTCCATAGAGAAAAGAAAAAACATGTTTTTATGCTTTAATATGCATAAAAAATAAAAGAAAGAGTAATCAGTGGCATTTCATATGTTACAAATTCGTGAATACAAGTAACCCAACTATTTTCACATTGAAATCATCATTTACAGGTAAAGTAGCCATGATTTTGTGATAAAGTTGCCGAATTCAACAGCTTGCACATCAAAGTTGCCTAATTCAGCATTTTATGAGTTTTCATCAATTTTGAAACTTTTTTAGAAGTTTAGAGTCCATATTTGAATGAATTATCATAAATAAGGATGATCTTATACCAAGTACACAAAAATATCACAATTTGCTCAATAAATTGCCTAAATATAGGGATTAATACCTTTGTCATTCCGCACCGTCATTCCGCAACACGTCATTCCGCAACGCTCGTTAGGGCTATTAATTAACAGAATTTTCCAATTTGTTTTTGGTCATTGTGAAGCATGTCAATTGTGTGCAGAGAAAAAATAGTTAAATGAAAATAGGGTACATTTTTTTTCTTGCTATCCTAAAAAATTGTACTTTTGCGTTGCGGAATGACATGAGATTATGCAATGCATACTAATTACCTGGATTAACGAGGCTAATTGGCCGTTGATCAAAATTAAATTTATATCAAAACTTTTCCCATCAGTACTACTATTGTGCCTGACATTTATTTAAACATCATACCTATGTGTCTAAAAGATATGGAATAAATAAAAACAAGCCTTTTTACTGATTTTGTAAGCTGCAAATATGCAAATTTATGCTAATTAGCTAGTTTATACATCAAAAAACATAGTATCGCTAAACAAACTAAAAATTCCTGAACTTTGGACTCTTGCCTACATTATAGGCATAGAATTAAACTTTGGATGCACATTTGAAATTGTGGCTATTTGGTTGACATTTGCTTGACATTTGCTTGGAATTGCCCAAATGCCAATATGGTATCAGTATCAGAACATCAAAAAGAGTGTAAAAAGAGTCTAACAGGTTTAACTTATCATTGCTGTTCTATCCAAACCTTGTATGTCCATATCTGGCCCTTCAGCATGTATAAAGTAATACTTCCTATGTATAACCGTTGTTCAGTCTGCTCTAATCATGTTAAAGGGCCAAAACACATTTATCAAAATCAAAAGTGCTCTTGCCCCTGAACATGTATAAAGCAACACTTCATATGCATATAAATAACCAATTAACCATTGGGCAGTTTAACTCTATACATGCTGAAGGGCCGGACAGGTTTTGACAGAACAGTGAGGATGTAACTCTCATTGTGATACAGTGCAATTTGTGATGTGATCAAGCAAATCATTCAAAAGTTGGGACTATTGTTTTTAAAATAACCAAAAAAAGGTTAGAAATTCTTTTGTTCTCTATTGTTTTGAAAAACCTTCAATCGCTCATATCTTTGGAAACATTTTCTGCGACATGTAGTAGTTAATTAAGTATTGAAAATAACAAAATGCAAAAAAAGTGGAAAACTAAAAATGTGATATTTTTTACCTCTCGATCATTTTGCTTGAGTACATCATACTTGATGATAATTATAGAATATACATGTACTTGTAGATGCAGTTACTGTGTGAAACTCATAAATAGACTCCATTATTATTTATATGGGCCTTCCAAACAGTACAATAAAAGTGCGTATTGAATATCGTGCACCAAGTTCCCGTATATTTGTTGTGCGGCGCAGAAGACGTGCACATGATTATATATGCTCAGAGAAGGTCAGTTCAGGCTAACGTATTTAGTTTTTATCAAAATAGTCTTATATAAATAATAATAATAATATTGAATGTCTTATTTTTTGGGTGATACGAGAATATATTGCACTCGCTATGAAAATATTGTGCAATCTTTTTATAGCGAGTGCAATATATTCTTGTATCTCCCTCAAAGCCATTCAATAATATTATATAAATATTTTACAATCTGCTTCCATCACGGAAAGGTTTTTTTATCAGCATAACCCCAATACTTAGTCTTACGCAAGACCAACCTGGCACTAGTGTGATGGTGTTCACCCTTGATGATGACATCAATCGTTAAAGTTGATTAACTGAAAACTACCGGTACCATACTTTATTCAGCATGAAGTTTAGCATTACTGCATCCTTTCACAGGCAATGGTAATATTATCACCCTGTGACTTGTTATGGAACTATGTCACCCTGTATATCTTAACACCATTGAAGTCAGCTACTGCTAGCATATCATCCGCAGTGAACACCATGGCACTAGGACCTTGCATATCTTGCGCAAGACAAACTATAATGGTCCTGTCTCCCGTACTGTTATGCTGCTCCACTACCCCCGATGATGTTCCCATCAGTGGCTTGTTATTGTTTTTTGAGGTGGTTTGTTCACCTCTACCGACCAAAAAGGAGTCGGAACCTTTGTCGTAGCACACCCCTAGAGCTTCGGGTACGTCCAGATTTAGGGTGACGCTTCCCGAATTGATGTGTTGAACACAGAGTTTGCTTCGGCGCCAGTCTGTAATGGCCATGAGGTGGTCATCCATAGCTGGAACGATACACCATGGTTTGATTGGCGTGCTCAGGGTCTTTAGGATTCTGCCCTCGAGATTGTGCACGGTGATCAAGTTACGGGTGATGTCGCCAGCGAGGATTTTGTTACCGCCTAGGACTGTGACGCTGAATACACAAGGATGAATATCTGGCTTTTTTGTCTTGTCCATGGTGTGGTAGGTTTTCTCGTAGGCACCGGCCATAGAGTATACCTCTATGCCCGTCTGTCGAGCCAATATGTATTTGCCGTCCGGTGTAGCAGCGACACCTGTTGGTTTGTTAGGGTTGGCTTTGTTGAGGGATAGTCTAAGTTTTCTCTTAAATATCGGATAGGAGTTGTTATTGTTACTGTCCTCGCAATACACTGTGACACCATTTGGGCCACTGTCACAAACTACAAGTAGACCATTTGGTGTCACAGCAAGATCTTGTACCCGCACAAAATTATCTTTGAATCCGCTCACAAGCTCCAGGTTTCTAAGTCGGATCACCCGTCCCAGAGACACCTTTTCGCGTAGAAATTTCGCCACCTGCGGACTCTTGGTCTTCTGTTCTGGCGGTGTAGGGGTGCTTAATATATGCTCCAATTTGTCGGCCAAATCATCGTAATGTATTTCGTCAGCGTCTTCACTCGTATTGGACATCACTTCGTAGGCAGTGGTGATATTGCTGGCTCTGTTCTCTAGATATTTGAGATCTTCACCAATACACTTCAACCTGCCCTCGCCTATTTCTCTGATCTTAGCTTTCATCACCCACGCCTCTGCTTGAGCAGCTTGTACGCACCTGTCGACCAGATCCTCTTCCATCTTCAGAGTGTCACGGGTGTCTTTCTCGAGCGTCTTGAGATCCGTCACGGTTCCTTCAGCCTCTATTTTCATCAATTTCAAGTCCTCTGCGATTTCGTCCATACGGTTTCTCAACTTACCCATATGATAGAGCTGAGAGAGTTCCTGGAGCCACTTGTTGGTCTCCATCGCAGAGGTGCCACCATTTGGTATGCTCGACGTTCTCCTGCACTGTGGACATTTTATGGTGGAATCGGCGCCGTATCGTGTCATCTTCTTCAGGCAGTGATTGCAGATGACGTGGTGACACCCAGGCAGAGTCTGCGGAGTTCTGGTGTCCACAAAGGGCTCGCAGCATTTCGGGCATGCGAGACCGAGGTCAGCATCGGTCGATGATCTCTTTCGTAACTGAGCCTTTTTAGAATCCTGGTCAGTGTTTACCTCTGTTGATTGCTGTTCAGTCTCCATTGAATTGGATTCAGTCTGGTCCTCTGTGGTTTCCAAATCAATCTTAGCCTGTTTCGCTACGGGCTCCATTTGAGAAAGATCGTTTGTAGTGAATGAAATTGCATTCTTCCGGAAGTGGGCCCTTTTGGTTTCCACTTTAGGCTCAACTTTTGTTGATTCTTGTTCAGTCTGGATTTCTGTTGGTTCATGTTCAGGCTTGACATCCATGGTTGCCTGCTCACTGTCAACCTCCATAGATTTAGGCTCCATTTGGAGATCCTCCGTTGATTTCAAATCTGTTTCAGTCTGTTCTGCTTGAGACCCCATTTTGATCAGTAGAAAGTTGATTACAAAGTCACATATAAATGGTTGAAACCATATTCAGCAAATGGAGTCAGTCAACAAAGTAACTTCCACAGAAATACACAGATCTTTATTGTTTATAGTTTTAAAAATATCCAATTTCCTTTCACTGACCGCCAACCAAAATCCAAGATCAAGTTAGACTCGCAATGGCATCCACTGTGGATCATCAAGCTTGTTTCCCCTATTTGAAGACACTATTGGGGAGTTTCAACACAAGCCATCCAATTGTTTCTGCTAGAATTTGGTCACTGTTCATCTAGTTGCTGGGGTGTTTTTCAGAGAAATGTTAGTTTCGCTCTTGGTGCACCCAATTCCAAAATGATCTATGGGCACGGCACATCCAGCATGAAAGGCACGCTTTTAGGTACAACTGACTTGTTGTCTACGGTCATACCATTGCCATCCAACCAGTTTGGTATTGTTGAGTTTAGGGCTTTATTGCATGCTTGCCTGCTGCCTTACCTACATTCCCATACTTGTAGTAAGTCCATCCACGCTCTGTTAGATATTGGAATTATGAAAGTGAGTGTGAATGATTTGTTGATAATGTTGCGCTTGATTGGATTCCAACAGTGCTGCACTGACTGACTTAAGATATGAGTCATGCCGGTTACTTGGCTAGTCAGAATGACTTTCTGAGAGTTTAGTTAGTGTATAAAATGTAATATCAATTTGTCTACAAATGGCTGCCATTTGTCAGATTGTATGTTTGACAGTGTTACCCCATATAGCATCAGTAATATATAACACATGGCAGCTATTGTAATGGTAGGATTTTTTGTCAGGAAAACCTTTACTGATAAGTCTGAAAGGTAACTCTTTGAGAGTTAGACCTTCTATATCTGAACCAGTATTAGGCCTAAACATTTTTTTTGTTGGATTGCACTTTCCCGACTGACAGTAAAAATCAGGAAAACTTAGTCACATTTTTTTAGTTTTTTTAAAAATATTTTTAGAAATTACAAATTCGCCACCTAAATGACCTCAATTGACCTATGTGACCCACTCTCAAACCTCAGTGTATTCCAGTGTGATTTGGTCATTCTTTGAAATCTAAAAAAAAAATGACCTACCGACCCCAAAAAGATGAAAGGGCAATCCAACAACAACAAAAGTTTTAACTTTAAAAGGCCTTATGTAAACACATGGTAACATATAACATTACTGTACAGTGTACAATTGTACACGGGTATTAGTATTTAGTGAAATGGGTCGAAACGAGTCGAAATGAGTCGAAATGAGTCGAAATGGGTCAGAAAGGATCGAAATGAGTCGAAATGAGGCGAAACGAATCAAAATATGTTTGTCATGCGCACAATCTTTGCTTATTTCTGTTGTAAAAGCAAAAAAAAGAATATTTCGCAATTACTTTCGTAACAAAATAAATGCTAAACGAAGCTCGTAGGACGGTCTTGGGCGATATCCAAACTACCGATGATTTTTAGCTTACTACAATTAGCTTACTACAAGTAAGCTAAAGCGACTCGATGCGAAAGGTCACGGTAAAGGTCAAGGGGAAAGTGCGACTATGAAACATGGTTTTATCTTGGTCACGCAAGTGGTATTTGTCGGAAAATGTATATTGAGATGGTGAAACAATATGATCGCATGAATATGTTATAAAATGAGTTAGATTGCCATTCGACAAACTTGGAAATTTTTCGTTATTTTCTTTATTGTCAAAACTGTATTGACAATACGTGTAAAACGCTATGACATAAAATTTGATTAACACACGGCATGCATGTATCATGATGTACATGCGTGTTTGTCTCATTGTGATTGGCTTACTACAGAAATCACGACAGGAAGGGTTAGAGATCATTATTATTCATGATATAATTATTATAATATGTGACCCGCTCCGACGAAACCAGACATAAGTCGCACAGGATATTTCGAGATAAAGCTCGTCAAAGTTGAAATGGGGGTGAAAAATCTGGCGGATATCAATTTTTGTTTTACATCATTTTTTGATTCTTCAATATATACTTTAACCCTCAGTTAAACAAAATCAAATTTATTGATGAGGGAGGAAGTACAAAAATCATGCCTTTATTGAGGCAAACTGTGTCCTAAAGTGGTGATTTATCTTCCAAATACATCGTATTTTCCATAGATAGGCGACACTATGCACTGACTTACCTATAAATAAATTTGGTATCGTTCGAATCGTGAGTCATGATCTTGCCATATATGGTAACATTTAATTAATTATGCATCGTATTCATGAATATTGATCATTTAAAATGGTAAACAAATCTGACAGCTGATCTGATCCAACGACTCCGATTGGTCCGCGATGACCCCATGAATCTTGTTGGTGTCCGTGTATACTCGCGCACACGCTACTGCGTTTGTGGAACTTCTTTCCACTGTTAAGCTTTCAGTATCGTTAATTTACAGTAAAAGTAAAATACTGAAAACGTTCGCAGATAAAAAAATGACTACGAGTGAGTCGAAAGGCTGATATAGCCTAGACGTGAGTACAAAATAAACCAAATATAAAATGAAAAGGGGTCTTTAAAATAAATGATACATCATCGTCCAACCCCGCCTGTTCCTCATACGGTTCTCCTACTAAAAAAGGAACCCAAGAGTATGGCGCCGCTTACATCGCCAGCGGTGTGTTTACGTATACGCACGATGTTCCTCTAAAATTCGCTTCATTGTGCACATTTGGTTGCACTTATGAAAGTGTTATGCATTTTGGTAGTTCACAAAATTATTCTGATGGTAAATCTTGAACGAGTCGCGAATTTAATATGTAATGTTAATGTCCGGAAGCTGATTAAAACCGGTGCAGATGTGACAATAATAAATGCATGAATGAAGACAACACAGAGAACAGAATTACATATCTACAGTACAGTACACTTTGGTGGATATTTAGTATATTTTATTGCGTTTTCACTTCCTCGAAAATCTGGACTACCAATTTTCGTAAATCCCGAGTCCCGCCCGAAAAACAAAATCGAGTCCCAGGAGCACTAATTCCCGAAAATCCCAGCCTATGCCTATAGGCTATGTATGGTTAACTATGTAGTAGTACTATTTTGATATCAGAGGAAAGCCTATCTTATTCTCAATATTCCCCTAAACCAATCACCTCGGTAAATGTTATTGTTACTTATTGAACCATCCAGAAGAGAACGCCAATTCGCCAACTGGTTTTTGTGGCATTACCAAAGTCAAAGTGGCGCACCATTTACAAGGCCAAATAATAAAAAAAAAGTAGTTTCTCTTCCCCGCGCGTGCGCATCCATTTTGGCCGCCGCGTCAAAAAATAGTTTTTTTTCTTCAATTTTTTTAATTTTTTTAATTTTTCTTTTTTTAATGTTCTCAAGATCACACTGATGTTGTAAATGGAGAACGTGTCAATATTTAAAAAAAACCTGTTAAAATCAAAGAACAACATAACAGGCAAACTGTTAATTATCAAAACATGATAAAAATTAAACTGTATCATCAGATGATATAAATAAACCGTGGGTAAAACTGGTGTTTTAAAATACCAGTGTGGTCTTCGGGACATTTGTTTGTCGTTTTTGGCTGGAACTGATTTATTTATCAAGATATTCCCGAGATCACACTGATAGTTTGTAAATCTAGAATACACATCTTTTCTTGTTTAGCTTTTTATTCCTGAAAGAGAAAAAATAGAGAATAAATCCTTGAGTTATATTAAAATAAACATGCAAAATATCGCGAGCAGTTTCCAGTATGTATCCATTTTAAGGTTATAAAGCTAGTCTTAGAAAAGTGGCGGCCATTTTGAAGCAAAAACATTTCCACCATGTTGGAAAAAGCGAAACCAGTTTTCGAAAAAGGGGCATTCGCCATTTTGGGAAGAAGAAAAAAAATGCCCTCATCTTCCTTTTTTCAAAAAGTTAGCACGAGAAACTAGTTTTATTTTTACTTGGCCTAAGATCCAGGGGCCATGGGAGTTTGGTGACCTGTACACATATTATTATTTTCATTAAATGATGCATATTTTCATAAAATAGGTGTTGTATTTTGCCATTGTTATGTACCCAAGTTATTCATCTCTGTACATATTATTTATTGAACCTTCACACATTACAAAAGAGAACAATCATCTACCATTAGGTCGCACCATTTAATATCCAAGGTGTTTGGCAATATTTTGTTTTAATACCAGAAAGAGACTATTTCTTGATCTTATGAAATCTCAACCGAAGCATATAGAAGGGCAAATGTGCTTACACGGTGAACGGTGAATGCATAATAATATATATATAATTCTTGTTTCATGTAAGGTATAATATGTATTCGAGCTTTGCATCATTTGTTATATGCTGGACAGATTATAGTGGTTTATATATAGACATGTGTTATGAGTTATGAATTTTCGCAAATTCTCAGCTGTAGTGAGCTTCTGCATCATTGATGCTCTCGTTGCATTTCAAAGGTCAAAGGTCAATTAAAGACCGCATGGATTCATTTTGCCGCGAACCTAGAAGAAACTACTGTTACTGTACTCATGGTACTCGATTCATCATCATCATTATCTTCCACAACTGTGCAGAAACCTCGCACAGTGTTTGCCTTTAGCTATTATATAGATAAAATTATCTTGGTCATATACCAATAATACAACTTACAAGTTCATTGTAAATGTTTATATACATAAACATTAACAAAAATGTTCTTTGTTATAGTCGGAGTTATTGTTAATGTCAAGTTCTTTCGGAGAATAAACCCGTGGTGGGGGGGGGGGGGCACTCAACTTTTTTGGGTAGGGGTGTGCCGCACATGGTCTCAAAAGGGGCCTACGGAACTGAACTAAGTGTATGACGAAATGGAGGGTCTTAGGAACTGATTTTTTTCTTCAAAAGTCGGTCTTGAGAACTGGCCTATAGTCCAATTTTGATTAGCAAGAACGCACATTTTCGATTTTGTCTGGTAGAGACCCCAGAATTTTCGAAGAATTTGAGGCTTTGGAACGCAAATTTCCTGATTTTTGAATTTTCAATAAAAGTGGGGTCTAAGAACTGATGCAGGCTCAAAAGGGGGTCATAAGAGCAGCAGAGGGTGAAAAAAAGGGGGGGGTCTTCAGCGCGGCACATCCCTTTTCCAATGACAGCCCCCCCCGGAATAAACCCCATGCCGGGAATTATACTGCACATAGCGCACAGTTTCATGCAACGCACGGATGGTTTATTCCTTAAAAATAAAAAACAATATTGAAATATATCAATATGTCTCTTGTTGGTTCTTATGGTCCTACTCAGCCTCTCCATCTTCTTATTTATCCTCACTTTGGCTCTGCCAAATCGATGGTTACTTCCCATGTCAACCTTTGGTACTGTTGCAACATCCCTTAAGATTCTTTGGTGATCACAAATGATGGCTTTTAAACCATACTTAAATCAAGAATATATCAGTATATTGCTCACCTCATTTCGTGCATTGATAAAAAAACAAAATACTTATTGGAAATGAAGAGGTGGCTTTTCGATAAAATGTTGGTCAAAGTATAGGCCTAGGCCTACACCAGATCGCACCAAACGAGTTCCATTCGCCTGTAATGAAATTTGATACCCCCTCCGAATGACCCCCCACCACCATTTGACCGTGATGTTTGAGACAACCATTACAAAACGAAAACGATAGCCCCTTAAAACGGCACTAATCTGGGCAAAAGAACCTATGCCCCTCCCCTTTAACGGATATTTGGTACTCCCCCTCCTTTCCCTTACCAAATGACCCCTATTCGACCTCCCCAGAATATTTTGGACACCCCATACGTGAAAAGAAAATGACAGCCCCTTACAACGACACTAATCCCCCATCCCGATATTTTACGTGCAAGCTTGAAAAAATATGCCCCTGCCCTCTAATGATATTGGTACTCCCCTCACCCTCCGAATTAATCCCTTGATGTGACCTCCCCCGGGATATTTGGGACACCCCCTGCAAAAGAAAATGACAGCCCCCTTACAACGGCACTAATCCCCACCCCTTTATTTTCCATGGAAAAAACCTCCCCTCTAAGGATATTTGGTAGTATACAAATACTACATGGTTAGAGGGGAAATAGCGCAATCTATTTTCCCGAGGTACTGGCTACAGGCCTACCACCCCGAACCCGGATGGTGATGGGTGCTAGGCCTGTAGCCAGTACCGAGGGGAAATAGTGTGCCCTATTGCCCCGATCATACCATGTAGTATTTGCTTTATTACACCTCACTGTGACTCTGGGGATGAGGTTGTAGGGAAGTAGCCAAAACTACCACACGGGAAATAGCTAAATTTCTTCAATAGCTCAATTTATTAGCACTGTGGCCAGCTAGTGACCAATGAAATTGCAGTATTTATGCCTATTATCTCATGGATATTTATGAGGTGTAATAATACTCACTCCCCTCCAGGCCAAATGACCCCCCCCCCCCCTCCCCTTCCGACACGCCCCTTACAACGGCGCTAATTCCCTAGTTATTTTCCATGCAAAAGAACCTATGCCCCTCTCTCTTTAATGATATTTGGTACTGTATACTCCCCTCCCCTCCCCCTACCGAATGCCCCAACCCCCTATTTGACCTCCCAGGATAGTTCGGACAAAAGAAGCACTCCCGGGAAGCACTAATCCCGGCCCATCCCGATATTTTCTATGCAAACAAAACTATGCCCCCTCCCCTCTAAGGATATTTGGGACTCCCATCCCCCTCCGAATCCCCCCTTCTAAATCTCCCCAGGAATAGTTTGGACACCTGCTTCAAAAGAAAATTACAGCGCCTTCTTAACGGCACTAATCCTCACCCCATTCCATGCAAACATAACTACATGTATGCCACCTCTCCTCTAAGGATATTTGATACCCGCCCCCTTCGAATGACCCCTTCTCTCATTACCAACATCCCAATTACAATGGCACTAATCCCCAACCCCACCCCCCTTACAACGGCACTAAATCCCTATTTTCCATGCAAAACAACCTGCCACTCCCCCTGAACCGGAAGGATGTTTGGTACTCCCCTCTCCTTCCTCCCCCGGATAGCTCGGGATATTTGGGAACCCCCTACAACAGAAAATGACAGCCTCCTTACAACGGCACTAATCCCCGACCCGATCTTTTCCATGCAAAAAAAAAATATGCCCCCTCCCCTCCTCCCCTCGGTACCCACCTCCCCTCCAAATACCCCTCCCCTCCCCTATTTCAGATCTCCCCAGGGATAGTTTGGAAGGCCGCTACAAAGGGAAATTACTAATCCCCACCCCAATATTTTCCATGCAAAATAAACTGTGCCCCTCCACTCTCCGGATAGTTGGTACTCCCCTACCCCTCTGAATGACCCCCACCCCCACCCCACCCCCTCTGGCTCCCTCCCCTACCGAAGAAAAGGAAGAAACGACGATCTAAAAAAACCTTATTATAATTTTTTTTTTTTTAAAGTGACGCTTTTCGATATCGCCCATGCCTATCTCATGCCCATGCGGAATGGAATACGGGCTGTCGCTTAAAAAATGCAGAAAAGACACCGGATTTTCTTCCGTTTTGTTGTCAATTCTTGACCGCCTACCAGAAAAGTACGTTCGGATTGGACATGTTCTGTATCATTTCTATTAAATTTCGATCCATTCTGACCCATTTTGACCCATTTCGACCCATTTCGACTCGTTTCGACTCGTTTCGACCCATTTCACTAAATACTAATACCCATTGTACACACAACTTTCTGAGGGGAGCACATCCTTAACATTGGTAACGAGGATGGTGGATCACATTGAACCCCTCTATTGAACAGGCTGTCCGTGTCATAACCCTTTTTTAAATCTATCTTTGACCCCCTACCTTATTTTGTTCTCACCCAATGCCCACCCCCTTTTTCATTAACCACTTTTGTAAAATAGATCTCTCAATGAATACCCAGCCATAATGGAAAAGACTAGACTTTGTGATTTCCAATGAATGACCCCTTTTTTGTGTTATTAGTGTATCAATAAAAACTCCCACCTAGCTTTGAGTCTTTAGTAGTATCTTTGCAAAGGCAATGGAAGCGGGTGATAGCAGGGGGGGGGGGGGGGGGGGGGGGAGCGGTGAGATGTATACTGTCGCCACACCATTGTACCTTTGTTATTCTACCAAATAAAATAAGCAATTATAAATGCATTCATTAACAGATTCAAACTTTTCGTAACAAATTAACGCTTTCCTGTGTTAAGTTTATATTAGGGAAGGGGTCAGTATATTTAACAATTTCAAACATATGAAATATATATGACTCACCACATGATTACATATAGGCCTAAAGCAAATCAGGAACTACTCATTAAGATAAGAAACCAATTATTATAATAAAAAGGTGTTAAAAATTGCTGGTTTACCATATTTATTTTAAATATCTTGTTTAGATCTAATTCTAAGTCTAATAAAAATAAATATAAATATAAAGACCGTCAGGGTAGGTGCCAAAACAAACCCTGTTCTACAGGCCCAGGTAACCAATATTCTTTTTACTGAGTCTGGAGGGTGGGGTGGGGGAGGGGGTCCTGTATTTTCCCCACTTACAGTCCCAACCTGAGAGTTTTGTCCAGGCCTTGAAATAAGAAATGAAAAGGGCAGGAAATTTAAGGCAATTTGAAAGGGGCACCAACTTTATCCAAGGCCATTATGTACTTTTGAATGGAGTGAAAACAGCCAGAAATTGAGGGCATCAAGGCTACTAGGTGGGGCATCGAAGGCGATGCCTTTCAAATTCAAACCCTGGTTTTGTCCGTCCTTAGAACTGTGTTGGGTTGTTATAATGATTGGTTTGGGGGGGGGGGGGGGGTTCATTATAAAAAATAGTAATTAGTTTATTAAGAATTTTATGCAAATAGTATCCAATTGTAATGAGCTGTTTACAGGCAACAAACAATATTTCTTTTTGTGCCTAAGGTATGAACTATATGAGTACATTTGGTGTTATTTGATAATATAATACAACATGTTCAAGGCCTCAGACAGGAAAAACAAATTATTAGAACTAGGTGGGTATTATGTATTATGTATAATGCAATAAGCAAATAATTCCGCTTGAAATCCTGTGTACATTTCTATACTGTAAAAGTGTAATTTTTCGCGCTTTGTACATTTTGAACTATTTTGCTTGTTTTTATTTTCGCGATTTTGAGCTTCCTTACATAGACCTACATACAAAAGGAATATATTTGCGCGTTTTTATTTTTCGCGCTTGGTGATTTTAGGGCGATAGGCGCGAAAATAAATGTAGAGCGAACATTTCCACTTGTACAGTATAATAAAATACACTAAATCTCTGACTGCTATTTCAGTGTGTGATTAATCTATTGGATTAATAGTCAGATGAATAGTCAATATTCATTTTCAACCAAAGATAATATTGTCCCACATGGGGGCGGGATGAAAGTGGCTGTGGCACACTTTTAAATGAGGCTGTTGTCGGGGCAGTGTGGGGGATAGGTACGGTAACTCAAGTTTAAATTTTGGTCGGAGTGTGCTTTAATATGTTATCTATGGAGAGCCAAATATTGTTTTAAAAAATCTTTCTTTTATTTATATTTTGATGTTGTTCTCTATGTTTGGGCTTTTATCTTATTTTTATGTCACTTTCATTGGCATTTTTAACCCCTGCCCACTGTGTTTCTTGTATTGTGCATATTTTCTGAGTTGCAGTGATACAATTGATTGGCCTTTCAGAGCTCTTTGTAGATAGTTAATTACCAGTTTGATTTCTAATCACTCAGTTCATTAACCTTGTTAATGTCTGTTGGGCTATTGTTCACATTTGCTCTTTATAATATACAACAACAAAATCTTAGAAAAGGGTACTCATAGCAATACAATATCATGATGTTAACCAAAATTTGACACATCTTAGAATATCAGTTTGTCATTACTTATTACACCCCTCCCTCCCTCCTACACTACTAGGCGGTGTTGCCCCCTCCCCCCTTCCAAATTTGACCCATTTTTCTCCCCTTATAATTTTATCATCAAAAACCAGTGACATTTAACACACAACTGAGATTAAGGTTATAAGACTACTTGTTTCATATTCGATTAAACCCTATAAGCCCAGAGTGCCACAAAATGCTACCCTACTCCCGATGCAGCCAGCAGACAGGCTATCATATGCACAACAAAATCCTAAGATTATGCCTCATTAGCTCAGTTGAGTATGCACCGGACTGCCACACAGGTGACCCAGGTTCGATCCCCGGTGCCGGTGTCCACCCAATTTGACTCTTTTTTATCCCCTGATAGTTTTATTCCCAAAAATATGCAACCTGGGTTGCAACTGCTAAAGTAATCCGACACATACCAATTTACAACATTTTTGTTCTTTTCTTTTCTCTATATACAGATATCGCAGCTACAGTCACAAAGACTTTGTTCACGGTGTCTCCTGGGATCCACTAAGCAACAAGCTGCTAACCTGTGGCTGGGACAGGCAGGTGATCAGCCATGATGTCAACCTACCAAACACAGCAGTGCCCTTATAGCCGTATAGATAGCATCAGCAGTTATTATTAAGTGCATAAAGATGGTCCAAAGTGACATATAAATATGAAACATTGTGGATGAGAGAAAGTCCTCATCTGTTATCAGGCCTGTAACCCGCACCCTTACCCCCAAAAGTCCCAAAAAGGTTTTAAGCATGCTGTTTGCGAGAGAAAAACCTGTTTTTCACACCTTTTTGTTGAAATAAAAAGGTCAACATTTTGGTAAAAAGGTCCACTTTTGCCAAATTCGCCCCCTGGTATAAAGGTCCACATGTCCACATTTTAGAAAAGTAAAGGTCCACTTTTGACAAAATCCCCCCCCCCCCCCCCCCCCCGAAAAAATCCTGGTTACAGGCCTGCCTGTTATGATATCAAAAATTCCTATACTTTGTGTCGCCACAAATTGGGAGGTGACGTCAGTGTTCATATAGTATGCATCATAACATTAAACTTGTAACTTGTAATTATCAAAACCCCTATACTTTGTGTCGTCACAAGTTGGGAGGTGAGGTCAGTGTTTATTCAAGTATATACTTGCATCGTAAAAATCACACAAATTGACAGTCTTGGCGCAGAAATGTAAGCGTATAATACGAATATGTGCTGATGTTACCTCCCAACTTCATGTAAAAGGGGGTCTTTCTTTCAAAACATCTTATGTGACTTCAAGATATACTCCCGTGATCCAGTTTTCTAACATACTTGCAAGACTTGCATATACATGTATCAGGAAAAATCTTGTCACTCAATGTGTATATGTTGCATTTATAAATCAAATGCCCATTAAATCACTATACTCCCTTTCATAATCCCTTGGACATAATTCGCGTTATTTCACGCGAGCGTATTTTGTTGCTGTTTTCGAGGCGCGGCGTCAAAATGCTTGACAAGCGCGATAAACATGAACAAGGTCACGCGCCGGCGATCACGGCGTGTGACGATTTCACGATTGACCAATTAGAATGCGCGATTATTCTTTAGAAGTGACTGGTACGCACTTCCGGATTTACGCACATACGCACCTACGCATTACTACGCGAACCTACGCACATACGTACGCAACTCGCACGTACGCATGATTTGATGGAATTATGTCCAAGGGATTATGAAAGGGAGTATACACAAGCAGATAAAAGCAAGTATCATTAGGAGGAGCATTCAGACAATGGGCGCTAACATTCACTAGCCTCGAGATTAAACTCTCGGTTAACGGCCGTGTGAATTGTATCATGGTTAACTGACCTCGAGTCTAAAGCAGGAATTTTAACCCTAAGAAATCTAGAGGTTAACTAGTCCCGAAGCACTAACCCGAACCGAGAGTTAGCAGAGAGCCTGTCTGCCATGTGAATCCTTCAGCCATGTTAATCGCGAGTGAGATTTTTATAAGGCCATTGCCTATCAATGCATTACTTCCTGCAATCTGAGAATCCCGCGACCTTGAGTTAGTCTCGAAGCTACCGTAGTGATATTGCTAGACTCGAGGCTAAGATCGTTATCTAGACAGGCACTCTGGATTAGCAGTAGATATTTGTATGCTCGAGACTAGTGACCATCTGAACAGACAGACCTATTGAAAGTGGAGTATTATTGTGGTTTCATGTTCCATTAATCAGCCTCCATGCAGTGACATAAGAGCATATTCTAGCGATTGCAGCATGTATGATCATAAAGGGGTCACGTGATGGCATATGTACCAAGTGCTTGTGTGTAAATGCTACACTTATCTCTGGAATACACTCTCACGTCACTGCACAGAGGCAGAGAAATGAAGTAGAGATTGAAATTGTTTGCAACAGCAAGCGCTGTAAGACATTCCTGAACGTAATGTTTTCTTCAGATTGAAGCTATATTGGTGTTTCATATTGTCGTATCATTGTATTTTTATATTTGTTGAAGCTGTGTCAAGTAAGCCGTGACAGCTCTTGAGTTATATAATAGGCTTTGGTTACCACTAACGTGGCATAAATCAGGGGTGAAATGGCTCTATATATCTTCATTCTTAACGAAGTTCAACATTTTGCACAACTCATTCAATAACAGTAAAGTCATAAGATGCACTAGGGGCTATCGCTTTTATACATTGTGTGTCATCTTAAGTTAAGGGGTGAAGGCAGCCCATATTGTAGTGAGGACAGATAGTCTTCTTTGATCGCATTGGAACATTCATTTGTCGTAGTATTGAAGTTCCAAGCGTAATATTAAGATGAAATGAGCTGACCTCACTTACATACTTGATATGACACGAAATGTAGGGGTGTGTGTGGCCCAAAAATTAAAACATGACCCATGGCTTTTGAATTAATGAGGGCCCTATAGGAACTGATAGACATGCTTGAAAGGAGTGCGGGGGCTTTCGAATGCAGGCCAAAAATAGTATCTTAAGAACTATTAATAGAAGAGATGTTAACCGAGGGGGGGGGGGGGGGGGGGGGTGGTATTTAGATGGGTGTGAAGTTCCAGGGTTGATACCCCCACCAATTTCTAAGGTCCAGGGTTGATACCCCCAACAATTTCTAAGGGTCATTTTATCTTGGACAGTTACCCATAATATAAGGATTTCCTCAAAATGGGCCCATTTTAGCCCTTTTCAACTGTCTAAGGATTATCCAGTTAAAAACCAAGACCCATGTCCAAGGATTTTTTTCTCAGAAAATTGATCCTCTGTGGAGCAGTACATCCCGCTATGGGATATATACACAAGAACCTCCCCCCCCCCCCCCCCCCCCCCCCCCCCCCACCCCGGTTGGGGTAAACAGGCTTAATATAGAAACTAGTTTAATAAGTTCCAAATTGGCGAGAAATATTTGTTTTTTTACTCTTCGCATGCAAAAATCCGAGCCCACTTGCACGATTATAGCCAGATGCATGAGGTGTTGACTGCACGCACACATCATGCATAGTGCGTTTGATACATTCATGCGCGCCAATTTGGAACTGATCAAACTATAGAAAGGGTGATGATTATTGTCCTATTGAACTTTGTGCTGCTTAGACATTTTCATATCTTTTGTTTTATAATGCTTATTAGTAATTAGTGTTTGTAAATGCTCGAGTCCACCGATGTATACTTATTATGTTATAGTTGCATTAATTTGTATGAATCAAATTATTTGGTATGTGTCATATAAACTCTGATGTTTCTTGTACCTGTTAAATACTTCTACTATGTGTCTTTTTGAAAGTCAGTGAATACTGGAACCGTAACTTAATGTAAGCCTATAATGATTGTTCATGTACAATTACTTACTTAATTGAAATTGTTTTTCATCGTAACAAGTTGAAAATGAATGATGAAAACAAATAAAGTCATCATATTAACATATATTATTGATAGTTACATGCTCAACTCTGCATTTCATTGGGCCATTTGACATACAGTGCTCAAAAATGAACTAATACCAGGGTATGATAAAAATGCTCATGAATCTAAAACTACAGCTCCTACTTAAAAATATTAAATCATAAAAGATATGGCAAAATGTCTCCTCTTTAATTTGAGATATAGCACGCAAAGAATGATTTTTTTAAGAAAGTTATTTGTCAAAGACCAAGACAGATGTACATTTTTCATTCATGATAGCCACATCTCATGGGCAATAGTGGGATGAGGATCGGGAATGCTCCCATGCAAAAATAAATGTGTAAATTGTTTTATTCTTAATTGTAAATCAGTCTTCATGTACCACATCTGAAATTAAAGAAGAGAAAATGTCTCAATTTTCATAATTCAGTATTGTAAGTTGGAGCTATAGCTTATGATTTATGAGAATATTTATTATATTCATAAAATTGTGAGTAATTTTTTTTGTGCATTGTATATTTGATTTTTCCAGCATGGGAGAGACTAGCCCGATTTAAGAAGACACATGTTTCTAGGTCACTTGGTAAATACAAAAAGAATACTTGTGTTTCAAGGCATAGTATGTGATCCTTTCCAAGGGATGCCCTTTATCAAAGTGGTTTTTTCGTTCGTATGACAAAATTCCATGGTTCCACACCTTTTTAACGCCGTTTACAGTGTTTGCGGTTATAACTGTAACTGTGCACAAGTGAATACGGAATGCTTTTTCACAAAAATCAAACAAATATGTTGACAAATTCCTTAAATTGGAAGCAGATATCCATTATGATTTAGTAATGTGTTGAGATGGTTTTTTAATGGAAAATAAAGTCAAAATAGATTTATGAGTTCAAGAAAGTCTTTCCTGATAGTTAAACGTCATTATAAGAGTGAACAAAATATGTGTAAAAATTAGAAAAATATCACATAATATTGCTTTAATTTAAGTCAGTTTGATTTCTTGTTTAGCAATTTTAGTTTTTGTTATTGACATTTGTTGAAAGTTTGAACATTTTCCACAAGATTTTGGGGCAAACCAAAACTCCTGACAGACTAACCGACCCTTCCTGAGAGATCCATAAATCCATAGAACAAGGTTCAGGCTTTTATTGTCACCCAAAAGCTGATAATTAAACTAGCTGGTGCACCTGTTAATGTCACTTTGGTTCAATTAAGAAAATTTAATACTAATTTCCTGGATTTAATCATATTTTGATTCTTTTGGCCACTAACAGGGTGTTGTTTTTATGAGAGAAAAAACCAAGAAAATGTACTTAATGCAATAGGAATATTAATCTTTCTTAATTGAATCAAAATCCCCTTTGGCACTAGAACTATAAAAGTGAACCAAAGTTTGTTGCAGACTATTTTGACATATTGTTATCAGTGTATAATTACCATTCCAATGTTTTTTCAACATTTTTAATCCTAAATGTGCGTAATTGTAAACGTGCATGCGACAGTATGTTATGTGAAAATGTGGATATGATATAATCATGCAGTTGATTAAAATCTATACCAAAGCGAATTACTGTTTGCGATTTCTATTTATTTGAAGTAAATAAATAAAATGGTGTATCCCACACAGACACAGATCAAAAATCTTCATGAAAGTGTGTTGTCAGTAGTCAAGAAAAAACCAATCTGTCTGGACCAAATTTTCACAATTATTTTTGAAAATTTACTGGTTCAAGAATATCTCACACTAAGGATACAGCATAAAATGTGGCACGTTGACAACTATTTGTACAAAAATGTAGTTTGTAGACAAAGTTGTGATTTATATCCCAGTTACTTAAAGAATGAAGATAGGCTGATTTATAAAATCCATTGTAATTGGGTAAAATGTTTTCCTAAAGGCTACACAAAAGACACATTCTTATACTGGCCTGACCAACCCATTATTTGTTTAAGAAAAAAATTGAGGAAATGTTTGATTTTTGAGAATTTTATTTTTAAAATACAAAAAATGCCTGACAATTATTTTTCAGCTTGAATCAAAATCAGTTTCATGGAACCATGCAGGCATGAGAATATTCAGGCTTTTTTGTGTCTTACTTTCTGCATTTTAGGCAATTTTTTGTCGTGCCTAGCAATGCCTTCCGATCAGAGCTGTTAACTTGAAGCTGCAAAACTCAACAAAAGAAGGAATGGCCAACTGCGGAATAAACCAAAATTGTCAAGGTCATGTAGACTATCCAGCCATAACTTAATTACAATACTAAACCTCCTAACTTTGTTATGCAAACAAACAAATATTGACCTTCCTGTCGCTAATCACTGCCTTTTGACACAGGTAATGAAAGGCTAGCTGCAGCTTATTATATGTGAATGCCAATTTTAACACAATCGTCATTTATTCTAAAATAGATAGTGTCTGCCTATTGAGGCTGGAATTAGTATTTCATCATCTCATGGGTTCTATGGGGCTCTATAGTCATTGAGGCTGTTAATAGTATTTCATCATCTCATGGGTTCTATGGGGTTCTATAGTCATTTTTTAGAAAATGAACCTGAAAACAAGTAAATGGCAAACAATCCCGGGGTGCTTAGTGGTCATTACAAGAGGGGTATCAGGCGCGTCAAAGGGCTTTTAAAAAGCATCCTAAATAAGTAATTCCAAAAAGAACTTAACAATTATGGAGTGTATTTTACATACCCAAGCAATTTGTATACTCTAAAAGTAGTAATTTGTGTGCGGATACATTTTTGCGCTTTGCCGACTTTCAGCCATTTCACTTGTTTTTAAATTCTTGATTTGAAAGTTCATTACATAGACATAGACTTATATTAGGCCAAACAAAATAAAAGGTTCGTCTCAAAGCTTGCGGGCGCATTGGTTTTGAAATGCCAAAATACCGCGTCTGAAATGCAGAAAATTGTCAAATCAAATTTTTTTTTCCTTACAAATTTTTATTTCGAGTTTTTATTAAAAATATTGGCAGATTTTCCTTTTCTCAAACTTTTACATGACTCAGGTCTTCAAAAAACGCTGCACAATTGTTCTTATACACAACTACATCACAATATTCATTTCAAATAGAAAAAACAAATATCAGAAAGTGTCAACGGTTGCAAATAGTAAGAGTAAAAATTGCCACACAAATAAAAAAAATGTTAAAAAAAAAAAATGGAAGACAAAAAACAGCGCGCAGCGCCCGATTTTGAAGCCTTCGCAAGCTTTGAGACAATTTTTTTTTTTGTTGCCAGATATGCTTGAAGCGCGAAAATTAATATAGCGCAAATGTCCACGTTTACAGTAGTTGAAACCTTTACCAAGTAATGAAACACAAACCTTTTTTTCCCTCCTAGTAAGTATACGGTGTGCCATATATTCGTGCACCCCTTTCGGCCGAACGCATCTGACTGTAACAAATTCTAGCAAAGCGCCATCTCTTGAATACTCCGCCTGGCTGTTGCGTATTGCTATTACTTCACGGGAATAATCAATAGACGGCGCTATCATGTCACCGCTAGCAGCATAGCCTGGGGATACGCAATATCACCTATACACAAAACCATGCACCTCGGGCAGTGAAAAAAATGGCGCGTACAAAGACCAAAGAACAGTGGCCTGGTAACTCTCCAGACATGGATCCAGTGGAGAAATTGTGGGCAATTTTGAAAGAGAAAGTCTTTGCAACACCCTACTGCACTACACTACCCCAGCTGATAGCTAGAGTCAAACGTGTTTGGCAGGAACTAGACCAGAACAAGGATCTTCTTGCTTCATTGGTGGACAAGAATTGGACAGAACGAGTGTCGGAGGTGATCAAGCACCATGGGGACAATAACTTTAAATAAATAAGCAGGATAAGGTTGTTAAAGACTCTACTAACTCTAAAGACCTGAAGGAATAAACCAATACTCTGAATAAAAATGTAACTTTAATTTTAAATCATTATATGTGACTTCTTTTTTTTGAGGGGGGGGGGGGGGGGGTGCACGAATATATGGCACACCGTATATTATGAAACAAAGATGAGCTGATTCCCATGCGATGGATTGAAATTGAGAAATATATCCGCCCGTATATCGCGGCTATTTATAGTCAGTCTGCAAGGAATGCATGAAAAGTATAAAAAAAAAGAGTCTTTGATTGGCCTAAAATGACAAAAACAAATAGGGTAGGTCGGTCGGGATTTTTTTTCTTCAACTCACCTGCTTTGGGGACTTAGCCGAAAATAGCCGAAAATGAAAGCAAACAGTCAAAAACGTTAATACTTTCAATTTTTTTTATTTTAATTTTTTTTAAATTTTAAATTTTTTCCTCAAAATAACAAAAAAAAATATTCAAGGTCAAGCGATGTATTTAGAGTCCGTCGGGTTAGGCCAATCAAACCTTTTTTTTAGGTCTAAGTATGTAGCGTGCCCCGGCTTGAAAAACTAGTAATTACATGATTTTTCGGAGGCGTCTGATACCCCCCTTGTAATGACCACTAAGCACCCCAGGGTGAGATATCATGAGTAGGTGGGTACAAATCCTGTTTGCAATCACACTTAATATATTTGAGTAAAGCCTATATCTGTTTTCAAACATGCACTTTTTATGTTTGTTCATGATTTCAAGTTCCATTTACAAGTTACTTGAAAACAAATGTTTCCCGTTGATGAATTTTGAATAAATTGCTATATTTGAGCATCTTTGTTTGGAAAAATAAATCATTGACAGCCCTCAGCCCGCTTTGTTTGCTGAAGTAAGCCTAGCCGACAGCAAGAAAATTAGTTTTCAAAGATCAACAAGTTATTGGATTTTTATTTAACTTTTGGTTTAAATTAATAAAATTGAAGTTAGGTACTTTTTCTCCCAAAATGGCTGAAAAACAAATAAATGTAAGTTTTTCATCATTACTCAAGAATGGATATTCCCTTTTGAAACATTCTTTCTGTTCTGCATTCTTTTCATCATGCTGCTTCACATGAGATACACTGCAAAAATGGTGTGCTATACCTTATTATATAAATGTCTGCACTTTTTGTTCTTCAACACAGCATTAGTGTAGTAGAATGTGAGTTATTGATTGGTTAAGTGTCAACTATATACCTGGCGTTTATACCATTGGGGTCAGTGTCAGAGATATGGCCATATTCTAGTACATATTTAAGCATGGTTTTAAGCTTAAGGGGGCTGTGCACCTTCGCATAGCCTCCGTAAAACTGCCGTAACTTCTTCATTATTCATTTAATCTTAATAAAAGTATACATTTTTTTGTAGGAAAGGGTTCAATGAATCCAACTATGATCATGAAATTGACCATTTTGGAGAAAATTATAAAAAACATGTTTTTTGACCCATTTTAGGTTTGGAAAAGATAACTCAAAATATATTTTGTTACATTTTGTCATACTAGTTTAATTATATTCCTCATGCAATTCCCTAGGAATCGTTTTTTTTTTTTAATTTTTACTTTATTTTTTTTTTAATTACAGACCAAAAAGTGCCAAAAAACCTGTTTTTTAACCTCCAAAATCGTGAAAATCACTTTTTTTGGTAAAAAATCATCTTTTTTGGCACTTTTTGTTCGATAATTCAAAAAATAATAAAGTAAAATTTTTTTAAAAAAAAACGATTCCTAGGGAATTGCATGAGGAATATAATTAAACTAGTATGATAAAATTTAACAAAATATATTTTGAGTTATCTTTTCCAAACCTAAAATGGGTCAAAAAACGTGTTTTTTATAATTTTCTCCCAAAATGGTCAATTTCATGATCATGGTTGGATTCATTGAACCCTTTTCTGCAAGAAAATGTATACTTTTATATAGATTTAATGAATAATAAAGAAGTTACGGCAGTTTTACGGAGGCTGTACCTGAAGGTGCACAGCCCCCTTAACACAATTGTAACTGACTTTGAACACATCGTTCAACTAAACGCAATATTTGTTTAACATAAACAAACGTCTTAACTCACTGAAAAGTGTCTTACTTTAAACATGACTCCGGGGGTAGTTAAACGCATGTTTAACTCAAGGCGTGCACCAATTGTACGCCTTGAATGATTAAGATTCACGATTTAAAAGCATTACAATTCATGATTTTATCGAGCAAGTCAGAATTCCTATGTAAAATCGCCGTAGTAAATTACCTCATGAATATCAATTAGCTAATTATCGGCAGTGTAACGCTATGGGAATTTTCAACTGAGATCAACCTATTTTGGGAAACCCTATGTGCGGAAATATATAAATGATCACTGGCATGCGCAGTTTATTGGAATACCTTTTAATTAGAAGGGACCATTCCAGCCTAATTGGGTTTTTTAATTGTGACATCGGATTATGTTTTTGGTAGATATTTATCTTTTATAAACCATATCATACCGTAATAAAGCAAATTCGGAAAGTTAAAAAAACACCAGGAAACCCCATTGACTGACTGTACTGTTGTAGTGTTACTATAGAGGATGGATAGTATCCTATTCATCTGATTTGAATAGGATAGTCTAGCTCCCTATTGTTTGGGATTGAGAAGAGACGGTGGCAAGTAGAAAAAGGATTTATTATGTCTTGGTATGTTGTTTATTGAGTGGTCCTTTGTGAATAAAATAGTGGGAAACTCAACTGCTTTGAATCATCCTATTGATAACGTGGTTTGTTAAGGTCTCTGGAGCAAATAGGACAATGAACTACGTGCATGCACACTTTGTTATTTTGCTGGTTCTCTATGGTATTTCAGCCCGATCATAATGAAAATAATTTTAGATGTGCCTTAAAAAAGATGAATATCTGCCCAAAACATAATCCAACGTCACAGAATTAACTTTTTATGCAGGAATGGTTCCTTCTGAAGGTATTCCAATAAACTGCACATATGCCATTTATCATTTATCAATTTCACATGGGATTTCCCAACACCAGTTGATCTCAGCTGAAAATTCCCATAGCATTACACAGCTGATAATGAGCTAATTGATATTCATGAGGTGATTTACTACGGCGATTTTACATAGGAATTCTGACTTGCTCGATAAAATCATGAATTGTAATGCTTTTGAATCACGAATCTTAATAGGAAACATGAATTTATTGATATAAAATGTACAATGAACACAATGAAATGGTGATGGGGTCTTGGGTCTGATGGTTTTTCAACAAAGTATTATAATACTTTGTTGACAACACAGTGATAACTGGCAAGCTTCCAGAGGGGAAATACTTTGCACGGCAGTGTAGTACATATTAAGAACTCCAAAAAGAAACTGCACTTTGTATTGTTCTTTCACCCATAGTTTCCTTAAAGGCATATTATGTGATCTTTTCCAGAGAGCGCCCTCTATTCATTATTTTTTTTAGAAAGTAGATTTTCTTGCAGATTTACATTTCTGATCATAAATCGGACATACATTCCAAGTTACAGAGCGATACGATTCCTATTTACCTCAAAATCATGGTTTTAGAGTGAATTTAGACTAGAGTAAAATAAGTTGTCGGACAAAAATCGACAATCCGACAGTTTATTTTCACTCTATAACCATTATTTTGAAGTAATTAAGAATCGTATCGCCCTGTAACTTGGAATGTATGTACGATTTATGATCAGAAATGTAAATCTGCAAGAAAATCTGCTTTCAATTTTTTTTTGGATGTTGAGGGCGTTTCCTGGAAAGATCACATAATATACCTTTAACTGTAATCAATACATCATGTCTTATGTCTCAAATTGAAGAGGAGAAATGTACAGATTTGTAATTTGTGGCTATAACTTATGAGCATATTTCGTTGTAGAAATGGAAGAACATCATAAGTGACATTGGTCATTTTAACAAGCATTTTGTGTTTAATTATGGAACTTGATTATCACAGAGCGTTTAAAAATTCATTTTCAGTGCGACTTTAATCTATTTTTCTGTTTACTATGTCTGAAACTATAAACCCAAGTATAATAGTGTCTTTCACCAACAGTATGCGAGCCTAATCAATCATTTTATGACCAACATTTTCCCCAAATAATCAAATATATAGGCAGCTTATAGGACAAAAGCTTGCATCTGTAATATCAACATAATACAAAACATTAGATTTGTCTATGTCAATTATACAATAAATACCACAATATTCAAGGATACCCTAATCATACCTGTCTGCCTTTCATCCGGGGGAGGGGGAACTCAATATGACAGTAAAAACCTAAAGGGGGTGTTTTGGCCAGTAAACATGTGTTGTGCTTTATAAGCGTATTCGCATAAGGCCAAATTAAATTAATTGTTTGTCTCAAAGCTCCTCTCCTGTTGTAAAACTAATGCGGAATGCGGTTTTTTTCTCAATTTTTTTTAATATTTTTTTTAAATATAAAATATTGAAATCCTTGTAAAAGTGAACTTTTGTATTAAGATGATGTGATCAATGAAAATCTGAAAAATCTGTGATTTTTTTTTTTTTTTTTTGAAAAGAAAAAAAAAAGAGAAAAAAAAGTTTTTTTCAGATTTTTGTTTTTCTAATGCGCATCAATAAACTAACGCGCGCGGGAGCTTTGAGACAAACAATTAATTTAATTTGGCCTAACCTATGTGCGGATGTCCAAGGCACTTTATTTTTGCTGGGAAAATGTGCCATGGCCAAGGGGATGTTTTGTATTCTAGTTGGAGGCTCTCTCCGCAACTGGCAGATCTGTGCCATGAGTGAATACTAGTGAATACAAGATCACAGGGATGTGCTGCAAAATAGGGTCCTGTCTTCAATCATCTGTTTAATGAGTTCCCTTCTTTATACCTATACTTTTCACAAACCAATGGATCAAATATGGAAAAATTACGGATCTGGGGACATTTTATTCTGAAAATGCTATCAATTTTAGGATAATTTTTGGTGGCACATCCTTACCCAAAAGGTATTCGAGTACTCGGGTACAAATACAGATAGATACAAACACACAAACTACAGAATAATAAACACTCACACCATTCGATATATATTGGTCCACTATCTTTAATCTATGTAATTTGTTAATGTCCGGCTACATTACAATGCCCCAAAGTTGAGGCCAATATCCATGAAATGCCCATAAAGTTTCTAACTATACTATATTCTATCCCTTAAAGAGAAAGTTTAACTTTAAGCGGCAAAAAAAAAACACTGTTCTACGGGCCCGACAGACCCATTTTTTTCCTCAAATTAAACAAAAAAGAGAACATTTTTGCAAATTATGTGTACATTTTTGATTTTTGATTATTTTGTTGTTGAAATGTTTGGACATTTTTAAATCAATTTGAAAATTCACAAAATATTTTTAAAAACCACCACAAAAAAGTGCCCGATTGACCCTACCCTGAGGTCGTCTGTCTGCCTGTGGAACAGGGTTCTTTTTCGCCGCCTTAGCCCTGACAATTTCCATACCTCATATTTAAAGAAAATCGATTTCCTTCTAGTAATTAAGATTATTGATAATCCTTCATAATTTTTGAGTTGTGATTAAATAAATAATCTTGTGACCATTTATAATTCATTATTTTGATATGCTGTTTATTTCAATAGAGAATTTTTCAAAATATATATTATTCATCTCTCCATAAAAATCCATGACATTTTATGCCAACAGGGCATTATAATTAATAGAATAAAGGAATATAGTTAACATAATAATCAAAAGTTTGTTCTCCATCGACTGTTATTTAAAGTTATTCACAATCATCATAATTTATGAAATTATGTAGTACATTAATCAAGACATTTCTCTAGGCCATAATTTCGGTAACACTTCATAAATGTTCTAGGAGTTTAACCTAATAATTCTGCCTCACATAATTCAAGATGAGATCATACTGGCGTTATATTCATATTTCAGGTGTAATGGAATATATTCTTCATTCAACTTGAAGAACATATGTCAGAGTTATAGTTTGATCAGTTCCAAATTGACGAGCCTCCTTACAACAGTGAATGAATACAGAAGGGGGCATGCATGAAGGCGACAACCGCAATGTGCATCATATACGCGACGCATGCATGCTACTAAAACAGCGTGCGTGTGGTCATACTCGCAGGCATACATACACTTGGAATTCTTTTGCGCGCAGATAGATAAAAACTAAAATTTCTTGCCAATTTAGAACTGATTAAACTATAGTATTCAAGTGAGTCCAGCTAAGGAGAGATGGGGGTTAGTTGGAACACAAGGTTATTTACAATGTTAAGATTTCGTCCAGGCATATAATTTATCAAACATTCAACAACTCCCCCATACCATAAGTACAATAGCGAAGCGTTGTCGATTTGAGTTAAACAACGCTGCTATGGGCAACCATCGCGCCGATATCCGCACCACGCGGATAATGTTTTCACGTGATACGCGATCGCAGTCGCAATGTGTGTTGTTTTTGGAATGACCATGCCAACTGGTTTTTTATCGAGTTTTGAAACTTACAGGAACTTAATTATAGGTTAGTTTGTCATTTTAGTTTTTTAAAAATTGAATGAAATTGTTAATAGCCTAATGAAGAACCGTAGGCCTTTGCATTGTCTATTTATGAAATGGCGTTCAAATCCCTAGTCGTTGTTGAACGGGATTAAATCATGTTTCATCGTTGTGCATCACCAATCGACAACTTGCGTTCTGCGCGTGCTGCGTGTTTATTTCACTCGGGCGTTCCCCTTGTGAAATAAACCACGCCGACGCGCAAACACTGTTGTCGATTGGTGATGCACTACGCTGAAACATGATTTAATCCCTTACTACCACCCAAGTGTATCCATTAGCAATTGCCATTGGTGGGTGGCTACTAATGGGTACATTGACTTGGATTGTAGTATTTCATCAATTAATGTATGCCTGAGAGAAATCTCTATGTTCCAACATTGTTCCAACTAACATTGTGTTCTAAACTAGCCCCCAACTATGTTTGTGCTTGTTTACACACACTCCGTCAGGATGGACACTATGCAGACTTGAGCAGAATGCTCAGGCCAGGCTTAATCGGAGACAAACCCTATCCTTAGCATGTAAATGTTGCATCTATCGCTGCAATACCCACGGAATGTCATGTAAAATACTGAGACCCTGTTTTACCACAGCTTTTCAAGCTAATCACAATATTTCATTTGACACTACATGTATATACTGCAATCAATTATTTGTTCAGACTCAACGTCACAACTCACAACATGGAACTTCTTCTTTTTTAAATTGTAACATTAATCAGTAATCAGTAATGTTACAATATTTAAACATTGCTTTATCTGGTTCTTGGAAGATCACAAAAATCTATACTGTAACAAAGGAATGTGTTGCCTTTTTACAGAATTATGTTGAAGTGAGTCACACATGCAGACAGTGTTAAAACACACTAATGATTGATCATTGGAATGTCAATATAGAGTCTTTAGTGGATTTATTCATGTTTGAATTCATTGATCACCATGTGTCTTCAGTGACTGTTTTTATTTCATATTAGACTCCACATTTCACTCTATAAGCCATATCTGACCGAACTAATAATTGTGTGATCAAATGACTGCTCTTTGTGAAAATTGCCTACAAATTGCCAATATGTAGCAATCCATACAGAAATCTGATGATTTGATGATGCATGCAATACATTGAGTCTGAACAAAAAGAGTGTTTTTACATAAGCAGATTGTATTTCCCTTCCTTGAGAGAAGTGATGTCAATGTGTCATTGGCTGATTGCTAAACCAAGGGCGCCTGGCCTAAAGGATTCACCGAGTATGTAATAACACATATATGTGTATGTGTGCGTAAATGCTGCCCTTGGAACGGTGACATCCCTATCTTGAGGAAGTGAAATAAACTATACTTCATTCCATCTTACGTACGAATGTGACGTACGCACATTCCTGTCAGTACACACAGCTTAATGTTGGCTGCATGATTTGAATGCCCAGGTATGCACAATCAAGGATCAACTTCACATAAAATAATACATCCTTCACTGAAATACAAACAGACATCTTATACATACTTAAGATGGGATAGAATAAACATAGAAACTAGAAGATACACTCCTACAATTCTTGCAGCTTACAATCCTTAAAATCCCAACTAGATCTATTTTGTATGAAAATATACATCTGTAATACTTTCGGATGGATTACATTGCGAGAACCACACCTTCAATTATATACCATGTAGCTATCTAAAGATATTCATTTCAAAATAGTGCCCGTATCTTCTTCAGAATGAGTTCCACTTCAAACGAGATTCTCATTATCATTTATTTGATATGATATTTTCATATTTTGTGAAGGGAAGGTAAAAGGCACTTTAAATGCAAATCACTGTCAAAGGTAGGAACCAAACTATATTATTATTATTCATGAGAATTCAAACGTCAATAAAGCATGCATGAATATTTGTTTCAGTGTTACCAAGCTTATAATTTGGTAGCCCAATTAGGCTCCTTTCACAGAGCATAGCACGCAGGCCTGTTTCAAATTGAAATCAATTTGTGTGTGGGGGTGGGAAGGGGTTACTGGTATTGGTACTTTTTGGAACTCCTTGTGACCATTTTCTAATGGGATACTTTGTAAGCCATGTCTCATTAAAACCTAATGGCCTGGGCAACTTTTCATCATGAACTTGGCAATTTTATGCCAATATTTTGGCAACACTGAAACTCAAGATCAAAAAAACATTTGGTTTATGCCAAATATAATTTTGCAAAGGGGAAGCATTACTGCATACACAGACAAAAAGGGGAAGATAACTGTAAGATTGTAATATGAACAAAGCCAGTTGTTAGAAAAACATGCCTTTTAGAGAGTATATGGATATATTCATCACAAATAATAAGTTGATATTTTTCCTTTTTGAAAACAATCTTTCAAACTGTTCAAACACCAGGCAGCTATAATCATGATTACTTATTATGTTATTTCAGAGTTTAATTGCTGCCTTGTTATATATTCTTTTTGGGAGACTTCTCTAAAGGAGAATTACTGTTTATATTATTGCATTTAATGCCATATTATTACTCTGGAGGGTTTAGAACCCAAAATTGAAAAATACTGTCAACTAAGGTTACCCATTTAGTATAAACCATCTAAAAAGAAAGAAAAAGTACACAACGAATAAATTGACCTACTATAGTTTGATCAGTTCCAAGTTGGCAAAGCCGCCTTGCAGCAGCGAATCAATACAGCAGGACGTGGGTGTGCATGAAGGCAACTAGCGCACTGTGCATCATATGTGACGTGTGCGTGCGCCCCATACGCTGTGTGTGTGGTCATAATCGCGGGCGTACGCTTGGATTACTCTTTAGCGCGCGGAGAGACAAAAACCAAATATTTCTCACCAATTTGGAAGTGATTAAACTATAGTATAAAAAAAACATCTAAAAAGAAAGAACAAGTACACAACAAATTAATTGAACTACTAGGTGACACTGTTCATGCGATAAAATGGTGCATATTTTAAAACTTAATCTTGATATTGTGCCACTTTGGACATAAATTATTGCATATTGATTCAAACACTATATTTCAAAATGTTGTGATTCAGAAAAGGAAAAAAGAAACCAAAGACACTGGAATGTTTACGCTTGTATGACAGTGTCAAGTACATCACTAATGTAGGATGTAATCAACTTAGCTGTTACATTCTCAGCAAATTAATGAAGGAAATATAAGCACTGATTAGGAAGAGCAAATATAAACACACACATAAATATCTGAATGTCATCAACTCCTGGAAACCTTTCCAACAATTTGAGACATTTGTACGCGCAAATTATGGTTTTACACACAAACATGGAACGCATTACCCAAAAGTACCCCGAGAAGAAAAAATAAACCTTTCAAATCCCTGAAAACATTAGTTTTAAATTCAATATCTACTCTACTTTTAGTGGCCTCTTATTGGTGCATTGCATAACATGTGACTATTTTCAAACAATGCAATTTGTTAATCATTTCTAGCTTTCAACTTGAGCATGCTTATTTGCAGAAGCTACAAAGAAACCCTGGTTCAATAGAGGTAAACATTACAAATTGATTTTTATTTAAAAGATCAAAGGTCAAACAAAATTTTCTGAAATTATGCTTGCAAAATGATAAATGTTTGTAATGTTTGTAATTTTTACACCTGACACTCTTTTACAAAAGTGCCATTTTAATATTGTTTATTATTACGGTGAATCTTTTTTAATGGAAGACACCAATGTCTGAAAAACTAATCAAAATGTCAACAGATCAATACCAACATCCAAAGAAGATGCATTCTTACAAACATTGGATGATATTTTTATTGAGAATATAAAATCAACTGTGAGAAGCGGTTATTTTTATTATATTACTGTTGAGATGACATTGAAGTCGTTTTCTCTCAGCAAAACAAGAAATACTCACAAGAATTGCTCATGATACATGGAGAAACAAATGTTGCATTATACTTTGACCCTTTGATCTTTATGTTGCAGTGGGGAGAGAGTAACATTAATTCTACTGGCAGCGGTTTCTTGTAGCCTCTGTTTGCGAGTCGGTACGCAGACATTATTTCTGGTAACCAAACTCGCGGGCGTCGTCCTCTGTTATATCACCGTAGCGCCAGAGATTCATCTGAAAATGAGAAGAGAGAGAGAGAAATTGAAAAAGAGATTGTTCAAAAATCAGAAATTAAATACATTTTAACAATTTATGGGGTACTTTTCAAAAATAATAAACCAATGGAATGGACATTTCTATTAGAGAAACTAATGTACAGCCTGTCCAAAAAAAACTGCGTCCAAAAAATAGGGGAAAGCTTATAACTTAAAAATAGGTAACATGACAGCTATGTATTTAGGGATATTAAAGAAACTTTATTTGACCTTAATTGGAAAAATTGTGAGATCAATCTGATATCAACTTATTGAAATACACATATAGAATAGAGCGTGGTCAGAACCCATTTGTCCCGATTTAAGCAATACACCACCCATGCGTTGCATCTTTGTGCATGTTGTGTGCAAGCTTACCTTGCATGGAGTTTATTCTTCGAAAGAATCATGTTTGGTCAAACAAAGTTAATTTAAAGTCCATCTGTTTACATTTGGATTTTTGTTTCTTATTTGAATATTCAACAATAAATTACATCATAGAAAGGCATCTGTTAGAGTGCCTTGATACCCTGCCTGTAATTCCTTTGATGAGATCAATATCTTAATGGCATGGCTGGTTTCCAATTTCAAAACGTAGTTTTTGACCTGCTACAAATAATGGCAGGATCTTAGAAGGTAATATATTGATTTCTCTAAAACATGTCATTTAGTCATGTCAAAAAAGTATTTACACTTTTTAAAATCCCTTTTTATGATGAAGATATGTTTGATGCAAAAGTTAATTTAAAGAATAAATTTAAAAGCAAAACTTTGATGAAGTCAAGACAATGCGCAAATGCAACGTATGGGCGATTCATGGGCAAAATCGGGACAAACAGGTTCTGACCACGCTCTATTCAAGGCAGGGTTAGCTACGTTGGGCAGCGCCGGGCGGGACCGCCCGGTACTGACAATATCCGCCCGGGACTTGGGGTCAAAATGGGCTGGGCGCCCGGCACTCTAAAAAAAGGGGGGAAATAAAATCATTAAACTACCTCATAAAACAAGAAATTATTTGGCAGGAACCCTCAAAGTGCATTCAAAAACCCTAAAAAAACATTAAGAAGGTCTCTGGATCCCATGCCATGATCCACTGCACTTCGTTCGCTACACTTTTCCGTTGGCCATCAGTAAATTTACCCGGCACTAAAATGGTCCTGGCTAGAACCCTGATTCAAAGCTTTGTATTTCAACAAGTTGACATCAGATTGGTCTCACAATTTCACCAATTAAGGTCAGATATATTAATACTTTACTCTTCAGCTTTTAGACCCAATTTCTTGGGACACGCTGTATTACACAATATTCTGTTCTGGTCACTTTTTTGGGGCTATGATTTTTTTTTCACATCAAGATATTTTGATATCAGAAGAATCCCCATATTTTTCTCATTATGTCTGTAAAATCTTAGGGGCCAGAAATGTTCCATTTAGAAATGATAGGCTTAAATGTGGTGAATTACTGCCAAAGGTGGTTAACCACCCGCTAGTTTGTATACTACTCAATGGGCAAATTTCTTGTGACCTTGTGCTTCTAAAATAAGAACCATTGGAGTTATGCAACTCAAACTTGGAATGTGACTATTTTAAGGATGACCTTTCATGTAAAATAGAAAACATCAAGTTAAAAATGGAGCCAGCAATCAAAACATCTACTTTTAAAAATCTAGTTTCCAACAAGGATACATTTGTATTTGAAAATTTTGTAACAAACAACTATGCATGAGATAGTGCCCTGCGTGGTACGTGAAACGCAAACATTTCTCAAGATTGTCAGGCATAAGTTTGATGACCATGTATTTCCAAACTTTTCTGATAGGTATTTTCAATGATCTATTGCAAAATATCTATTGCAAAATATATTCCACACATTTGTACCACTGAAGTTATTATGAGATTAAACATAAACGATGATGAATTTCTCTATTTCATGCATCAGCACACTAGTGGCCTTCATGCGTGCCCACGTCCTACTGTATTTATTGGCTGCTGTAAGGCGGCTTCACCAAATTGGAAGAGATCAAACTATGCACAGCAGAAACTATCAACTCACCCTACTCTTGCGGGCTGTCTCCTGACACTTTGTGTAGTCCGTCACCATCTTGCTGAGACGTTTCTCACGACGACTCTCCACCAGTACCAGCCCGTCGTTTAGCATTTGCTGGCTGACATCATCACGAGATTCCGGATGGAGGATGGTGACAAAGTCTTGGCTTCCTACGTGATATTCTACATTTAGCAAGAATTGGTTGTTGAGGATCTCATGTTTGAAGCCATCTAGTGCCTCAGACTTGTACTCCTCCTGTAGAAGGCAAAGAACCACAGGAAATTAAGGCTATTATAGTATTAAACATCACAGATTGGATTTTCTTTTTTAACATCAAATTACTTACACACTTACTTTTCAACTTCATTCAGGTTGAAATGTGTGACACTAACTAGATATAGTGTGTTATAAACACTACAGATTTTAAAAACATTGCAATGTTGTCGGGGATGGTTGCTTGTCAACCTTGAGAAATCTCTCCATGTATAATGCAATGTTTCTGAAGAAAAATATCGCATGTGTAACTTACTGTCGTATCAATCCTAGTTGCTGGTTCATGCTTCAATTCCTAACCTTTATAGTATAGTCAGTTCCAAACGTGTGAGAAATATGTGATTTTTTTAATATTTCTGCACACAGATGTAATTCAAGCGTATGCTAGATTTTGGTCGAATGCATAGATCGCTTGTATACTTCATGCACGCCAACATTCCTGTGTATTACTTCACTAGCGTAAGAAGGAGGCTCACCAATTTGAAGCTGATTAAACTGTAGTACCCTATTATGTCTCTGTGATAATCATTTGATTTTCATGGTTCAGAACACACATAAATAGAGTGAACTTTAACCAAAAACAGCAAATACCGTACCAAGATTGAAGCAACATTAACTGATCAGAGATGCTAATCTGATTTCCAATCTAAGTAATCTATAAACTATAATCTGATTAAAAATGGACAAAATGCATACAGCACAAAGATGATTGCTCCCAAAATGATCACGCTTATGGACGCAATGCACATGATACACTGTTCCAAGTTGTTTGCTCAATTATAAATCCGATTATAGTATAGAAATATTGAATGCCTGAGAGGGTGATAGTAAAAACTAAATCACAAGGTCAAATTTAGGCTTTTTCATTACACTAGGCTATGCTGACAGAGTACGATTTACCCAGTGTCGCGTCGCTAAATGCTCAACACTTTGCAGAATTTGCTATACAATCTAAAAGTGTATAGCAGTTTTATACTTATGCATTTCAATGTGACAATTTATCATTTTTTTACATACGGTTGGAATTTGACAAAAAATTGCTACACACATTCTTTCACATAAATCGATCACTGGATGCTGAGTGTGGTGGAATAATACAAATGGAACAGTGATATTGTTTTACTATTGCATAAACAAAAGTCATGTAATATTTGTTTTTATATAATGATTCACAGCGTTCATACGCTAGGACCCTTTGATAGAAATCAAAATTATTTCTACATACATACAAGTATTCAATGCTATACTTACATCTTTAGGTAGTAGTACACAGGCTAAGTAGTAGTGGTGCGCTTGCGGTAGTTGTGTGTGGTAACCTGGTGGTAGGGCAGCCAACTGAGTCATGGAGGTTACATCACGCTGAAAAAGTACAAACACAATTGGCATACTTTATAATATTTGTATGCATATATGGATTCGAGTAAGAAAAGGTGGCTTTTTTTCGTGAAGATTTGGTTTGCTTACAAAAAAATGATTGTGCGTCGGAAAGTAGGTTTGGCATCAAAAGGCACACAACTTAAAACAAAAGCATTTGCACGAATACAATTTGTAGAATGGAAAATACATTTTAACTAAGGCAGAAAGCTCTCGCTTGGAGTGCCTACATAAAGAGTTCAATGGTGTTTATACCTGGACTATACCCAATCATTGCTCAATACTCACAAGAATGAATACCCAAACATTAGTGGCTCCTTTAACCCTAAACCTATTACACCATACAGAACCACATGGCTCCTTTAACCCTAACCTACATAACCATATGACTCCTTTAACCCTAACCTACTACCAACACAGAACCACACTTTGTCCCCGCCCACCCAGCCCATTTTGATCCAAAGCTTTGTCTGGTATGTGGCGTAAGACATCTTTGGTTAGCAAATAGGGGTTGTCGTTTTTCAGAAGAAAGAGAAGTAGCACTGTTCTAAGGACTAATCTGATCCAGAATCTATAAGTTTCAAGTTAGAATAAATGTTTGCGATTGTAAATCAAAGGATAACCATGGAAGCAATACGCTCTCACTTCTAAATCTACTTTTAACAATAAGCAAGGGATAACATATCTACCAACTTGTCTCTATACTTACATTTCCGAAGTCTATGTAGAACACATGGACTTTATTGGTATTGACAACTTTTTCCACTCTGGCTCGGTACCATTCGCCATCGATAAATTTGGATGCGCAGAGCTCCCCTGGGCGTGGTGTGTAGGACCCAGTCAGAGGAGGTGAAGCCTCAAATTCATTGCGTAGTTGTACCATTAATTGTTCAAATGAAGGACCTGTTGACAAATGGTATGCATGCATTGGAATTGGTTAGTATGTAAAATGGATGCCCAATATTGGGAGTTGCTTAAGGATTTGTTTCATATGTTTTTTAGGCACGGGCACAGCATTAAAAAAGTCCTTAAAATGATAACATTAGAGTTCTTATAATATATGTAAATATTCACTTAACATTTGCCTACAGTACAGCACACTTTTATTCCCAAGGTGGTATACCATTTTGATAACTTCGATGGCAAAATTGGTTGTAATGATCTCAAAATAAGCAAATTATGTTGTATTTTGGTTGTAGCTTGGTTACATATGAAAGTCTCTAAGATATGTGCCAGCATTGTTAACTCCACACCACTATATCAACCTGTTGTTATACTACTAATAGCACATACACAGCCAGTCCAGTGTTCCACAAATTTCACTTATCGTACAGCTTCAGAGTGCTATAAATTTGACATCGTAAATAACCTGATTAATTATATCCCAACTTGGTGTGTGTGTGTTTAGTAGATGATTGTTTATCTTGATCAGTGTTGCTTGAATCAAAACTTCTAAGTTCTATCAGTGTCCAACTGTGCAGGGGTTTGTACAGCAGAGTTCTGCCACATAAATAATCACTAATACTAGTACTGTTGATGAGTGCTATTAATTCCTTATGGCACTCGGCAGCTCGTGCTATAATTCATACTAATAAATAACAAGTTGTTAATATGTTGTAATAATTGCTAAGATTAGAAAGCATTGTAAAACTTTCATGTGCAACCAAAATAGAATACAATTGTGTCCAATCTAAAGGAGTCCATTACAAAATACATAGACCAAGCGTACAGCAAATTTAAACTGTGGTGTGACATGGGTCCTATTGCATAAAACTTAAGATTCAAGAGTTATTCTTCTCAAGTTTTTAACTTCTTAGGAAGATTAGAATCTGTGACTTTCGGATCTTCATGAAGACCCCAGATAAAAGTTGGGAAGTTGGCACTTCTTCATGAAGCTCAACTCATGATGAATTCTTAAATATTCTTCTCAACCGGGGTTAGGAAGAGTTATCTAGTTCAATTAAATTTAATCTTAAAGGTCAGCCAAAATGGTGATTCAAGTTTAGTTTATTCGATGGAGGATCTTGTAAAAAACAAAATACAATAATAATTATCCTTTTATATTGCATCGGAAACAAAACATTTTCTAAGCATGTATTATTTGTATCTTATATATTGATGATGGCAAGTTACTACCCTGTGTACGTCATAGGTGTTACCCAGGCTCGCGAGAACCTCAATAAGTTGATAGCGCAAGCATCCACTCATGACTTTTGTTTGTGCAGACCTATCGACCGAGACCCAGACTGATACCGAGCCGGGAGTAACACCTGTTACGTAGTAACGTGTCATCCGTATAGAGTTAATCCCACACTAAAAAAGAAACACTGACAATTATGATTGATTTGATATCTTTTACTCTGGACAATATTTAAAGAAATTCTTTTTGCATTATATTCTTCTAAACATACCATCGAATAAAATGTACTTGAATCACCATTTTGGATCACCATTAACTTGTACGCAATGAGGCCCTGGACTTGTACCTTTGAGGTCTTCACACTGGATTCACTATTTCCCCTCTCTTAAAAAAAACAATAACAAAATCATTACAAGACAACTCACCTGCATCTACCATTTGTGCCCAGAAATCTAATTCAGCGCCCATCTCGGTCACGACGATACGCTTGTAATTCGTTGTGCGCTCAGTCTCCTCCACAATTTGTACTGTCTTTGGCTCCTCATATTTCTCAAAGATCTGCAGAATTGTTAATGGATGTGTCGATGGTTTTAAAGCATTATTTGTGTACAAGAAATGTGATGTTGTTATAGTCTGTCTAGTCTAAAATAGGTTGAGCCTAATTACTTTACAAATTGTTTTAACATAGACCAATATGTTTGATATAAGCAACATACATCTTAACCAATAAATACATGCCCTAGGAGAATTTCCTCGTGAATTAATTATAATGGTTCACAATGTTTGCCCTTATTTGGTATTGAACAACCAATATTGACAGCGACTTTCACAATAATACCCATTTAGGCTTAAAAGGAGCTGATAATTATGCTATTTGTTGGAATTTGGTGTAATAAAATAATGCCAACACAGCATTTTATAGGGATTAAACCATTTGGTAAAAAACAACATATTGATACCAAGACCTATTTTATTACCTTGTACGTGATGATTAAAGATGCCTAGGAGAGAAAGTCTGGGTAGCACTTTTTCAATTTCTTTTGAAGTATTACTAAATGTCAAGGTCCATATGCATTAAACCAGGTCTAAAAAGACCCTTATTTCTTCTCACCTTCAGTTTGGCTTCCTTAGCCTTTTCCTCTACAGCCTGTAGATAGCGTGCATAATTACTCCTTTCGGCGCTGAAGTGCATCTTGGACAGGCCGTGCTCCACGAGGGCGACCGATAGATTTTGTCCATCGACAAACACCCAGCCAATGAAGTTGCCAGCCTTGTCTATAGATTCAACTTCAACTTCCACCTAATGAGATTGACATAGAAAGATAGGATGGGTCACATATGTGTAATTAGAAATAAGAAAACAAATCTTCAGACAAAATAATGTTTTTCTCTCTTTTGTTACAGAATTTGGCTTCTTCATATTCCTCTTGTGTGAACTCTGAAGGTTTAGTTTATATTCACATGCGTAATTTATAATTGTACAAGTAAGAGTTAAGAGTATATTTTGTGACCTATTCGGGCCACTTTGGAGGACATTTGATCTACAAAGATACCCATAAAGTCTATCATTTCTGGACACTTCATCAAAAGAATCCCGTTCTCACACATACAAAAAACACACATACATCCCACACCAAGACATAATTGTGTAAAAATATGCATATGAAGTGTAACAGAGTCGATCATATTGCAGCCACATTATGAACACAGGGACAGTATTAACACAATATGTAAAATAAACTGAACAATGGTCTTTGCTTCGGCATAAACATAATAATGGAATAGATAATGTTTTTGTTATGAACGAGTGGTATTGGTACTTTGTATTTTGCTAGCTTTATAATACATGGCAAGCAATCAAAGACTGAGAATGCACAAAGGAATAATACCTACAAAGCCCTAAACATTTGACTAAAGAGCCCTATTCGGGGACATTCTGCATGCCGAGGCATCTGTTTATGGCCTTAGCCCCAATACTAAATGATTGATATAATGATATTTACCTCTCTTTGTAGACATAATTCCTTAGTGAACTGTAATGCTTCATCTGAGTATGGTTCAGTTTCAGTTGGACCACCTGGGCCTGTGCGTGCCATCCTTGGACATGTTATACCTACAAGAACACATGAAATGAAAACAAATGAAGAGAAACATGTCCCAACTTAACAATTTTTATGGTATTACATGTTAAACATTAACACAGACATGAGAATGAACATGGGAAGTGAATTTGGGCTGGGAAAGAAAGTGTAGAGGTTTGAATAACAATAAAAAATGAATTAAGGTTTGAAAACTTAATAATCCCCCTAGTTATTGATAATTTTGCTTAAATTCATACATGCGCAACAGTAACACAATGTCATTTATTAAGCCGTAAATATTCAGAATACTGTGGTAGAGTATCAGATGCAAGCGAGTTGGCACACAGTGGCTGCCTATGTATTACTTGAAAATAGATAATCCAGCCTGAAAAATGTCATCATGGTGAGGCATTTTATATGTGAATACATTAACAGGTATATGTGTAATGAACAGTCTTTCAGTAATTAGTTTACTCACCGGCTACGAGGACTGTGACAAGGCAAGTTTCTTTGGGCAAGTACACCCTGAGGCGAGATCCGCTAGCTACAAACTCAACGACGCCTTCGCTGCGCCCTGCTCGCTGTAGGAATGGCAAGAACTGCTTGGCCTTCTGGGGCTCCTAAAAAAGAGAATCAGGCATAAGATAACACAATTATTACACAAGACATCACTTTTCATGACATTTCCGCTGACAATTCTGATAAGAATGGAACACCATGCTCTACTTTTAGAAATTTTGTTCAGATTTCTTTCCTGATCTCTTTGAATAATGTTTATTTTGTTAATCATTGCATATATCTTCAACGAACACTTATCCTTCAATCACTATTGGAACACATGGACAAACTGCTGAAGACATTGACATTTCTCGGCATTAAATGGAGGAGAGAAGATGTCAGTGTTCTTTTATTAACTCGAAACTCTTCCAAGATTATAGCTGTAGCTGATATTGATTCATCAATGATTTTTCCCGACAAATCGAGTGGATTGCTTTCCTGTGAACCACAAGGGATGCCATGTTGATTGCTGACAAATGAATTGTAAGGCTTAAAGGTAGATGACCCGATTTTCAACTTGATGTTTTCTATTTTACATGAAAGGTCATCCTTAAAATTGTTGCAGTTTGAGTTGCATAACTCCAATGGTTCTATTTTTAGAAGCGCAAGGTCAAAAGACATGTGCCCATCGAGTAGTACACAGACTGGTTGGTGGTTAACCACCTTTGGCAGTAATTCACCACATTTTAGCCTATAATTTCCGAATGAAACATTTCTGGCCCCTAATATTTTACAGACCTAATGAGAAAAATATGGAGATTCTTCTGATACCAAAATATCTTGATGTGAAAAAAAAATCATAGCCCCAAAAAAGTGATCGGGTCATATAACCTTTAACAAATTGGGTTGATGTCCATATTGTGTGGTGACTTACCCCTGCTAAATCAGCTACCCTATGTAGTGGATAATCCTTTTTACTATGTAGTCCTTTACTGTTCTTGTTGGCGCGGGCCTCTGCAGAGAGGAGGTCGTCATATTTGGATGATCTCTGGTCATCGTCTTGACGATAGCGTATGACGGTGGCTAGACCTTTGGCTACTAGGGCTTCACCTACATTACTGAGTAAAATGGATAGAATAACAGAGAGATAGAGATGGTGACAATTATGAATCAAGTATGTAAGATTGTAACGAAGTAAAAAATGTTATAAAATCTGATTCTGATCTGACTTTGCAATATTGCAGTATTTTGAATGACTTTCAAGTTTTTGACAGAAGAATGCGAGTCTAATAAGCAATAAAATTATTAAAACATTTCCAAAACTTGAGTTGTGCGTTGTTGTCACCCACGGACGCCAGCTGGTTGGTCATAATCCCCAATTTACAGTAAAATACCAACAACACTTACATTGCACCCACTGTCACAGTGGCGCACGTCTTCTCCGGATAGCCGTCATTAGCTGCCTTGATGTAATCCACTAATATGTTAACTTTCTTGCCAATCAACTTCTTCCTCAAGAACTCTCTGGCTTCAAACATGTACGGGATGTCGTATAGGGGTCGGATGCGGCGTTCCTGTCATTCAGGGGGGGAATTAGAAAAAAACGTTTGTAAATCTCAAGCTTCAAACATGTACGGGATGTCGTATAGGGGTCGGATACGGTGTTCCTATCATTCAGGGGGAATTAGAAACAACTTGTGTAAATCTCTGGCTTCAAACATGTACGGGATGTCGTATAGGGATCGGATACGGTGTTCCTGTCATTCAGGGGAAATTAGAAACATCTTTTGTAAGTCTCAGGCTTCAAACATGCACGGGATGTAGTGTAGTGGCCGGATGCGGCGTTTCTGTCATTCGGGGGGGGGGGGGGGGGGGGGGGGGGGGTTAGAAACAATTTTCTCTGGCTTCAAACATGTACGGGATGTGGTGTAGTGGTCAGATACCGCATTCCTGTCATTTGGGGGAATTAGAAACAAAGTCTCAGTATTCAAACAGAGTGAAGCATGCGGAGGGCCGTCTTGAATGTGAAACAAGACTATATTGTGAAATTAAAAGTTATGAATTGAATTCCATTCAGAACCTTCAGAGATTTTGATCCAATCCATAAAGATGTCAAAATAAGATGATGCTATCTAGCATGTTTAGGCTAACACTAAACCACACAAAACCACTATACTGCCAGCATTGGCTGCTAGTACTAGGTCTATCCAATGCTGCAAAAGAAAATGCAAAATATAGGCATGGAAAATTTAAATTTTGGCAACCCAAGCTATCCCAGTCCGGTGGCTGACCGACTCACTGACCACGGGCGTGACACAGGTTCAATCCCGGGACCGGGACTCAACAATTTTTTCACTTGCTCCCATAATTGCTCATCATTCTGACCGACTCAAAGTGCTAATAGATAATAATAAATAATAATAATAATAAAAAACGCATTTTAAGCGTCTTACTTATACACCTCAAGGCGCTGTACAATAGCAAAATTTCTTAAACTACAAGTTATATGCCAATACACCATAAAAAAATCATATTACTCTACAGATATATTAAAACCATACAGTAAGGTAAAAACACACAGCATTTAAAAACCTGCAAAGATAATATACAGATGCAGGAAAGAACAAATTAAAACCAAGAGTTCAGTGTCTCTTGACGATTCTTACCTTGGGCTGATCTTCCTGGTTGATATTAGTCAGTCTTGGTGGTCTGATACTGGAGAGGGTTATCTTGCGGTATTCATCCTCTTTCTTGACTACCAGAGCATCGGCATTCACCACCTCCATCACCTAAACAACAATAGTATTTTCATACTCGGTGTAAGATATAGCACCATCGCCTTTTTAAGCATCTTTCTCATAATGCCAGAACCTACATGAACCTGCAACTGATACCTCTAATATATGTGTTTAGTTACATCAATATGATGCACTTGTTGGCTGTCACATGTTGCATTAATTTGTACCACACAATTTCGGTTGGATTAATAAAATTAATCCTTTACCACATCCTGAAATGTTCTAACATTGACCATCCCAATTTCGTTGGTGATATACAGATTGTTCACAAACTACAATAGAACTCAGCCCTACATATGTAGTACTTACTATTTGTTTTGTTAAAATCAGTAGGATGTAAGTCCACACAAATGCATCCTTTTGATATGACTGTACACAAATGATTAACAACTAATGTGCACAATTATGATGTGTTGTCTTTAAAGAGCCTTTCATGGTGGTCTGGTCACCCAGCTATTGGGCCTTGGGTGTCTGTAGTCCAGTAGGGAGCCCGTGTCTATACGTATCCCACTATATGGACTTATACTGCAGTGCGTTGTGGTGGACAGAGACTTGCATTTATAGTTTAAGTGCCTAGGAGGAGGATTTATTTAATGTCTTTGCCAGAAATACTCACAGCCATTTTTAAATTGTACAAATCATTTTACTATGTTAATAAAATAATTGTAAATAAAGTTGATTCAATGCCTAGGCATATGAGCATGCAGGGTATTGAATGCAGGTTGGGCATACATGCACATTGCATAGGTCTCAGTGTTACTTTTGAAACGGAATCATTTTTCAACCTTTTGAGGATTTACAGTCTGTGATGGCGAATGGGGTATCAAAATATAGCTAGCAAAATTATTTAACTGTAGTGTTTGTATACATTGTATGAGAAACCAAATTCACAGTTACGATCTCTACCAAACACTGTTCTGTCAAAACCTTGTATCTCCATCCGGCCCTTCAGCATATCATTATTTTATCTACGATATACATATATTATTACATTTGGGCCGTCTGCTCTAAAATGTTCAAGGGCCAAAAACTTATCTATCATAACCAGTCCTCTTGCCCCTGAACATGTATAAAGCAACACTTCCTATAATGTTACCAGTTGTAGCGTCTGGTGGCTGCTTTCACAGGCTCTCTATAGACAGTCAATATTTGCTGATTTTTGCTTGTTCCTGAGTTTGAATTTATATCACTGCAGCAATTCAAGAGCTCGCTCAAGACGCACCTTTTCAGCAAATGACTTAAAGGTAGATGTTCCGATTTTCAACTTGAAGTTTTCTATTCTACATGAAAGATCATCCTTAAAAAAGTTGTGTTCCAAAGTTTGAGTTGCATAGCTCTAATGGTTCTTATTTTAGATGCGCAAGATGCTGTGAACTGTACCCATTGAGTAGTACACAAACTATATCGGTGGTTACCACCATTCGAGGTAATTCGACGTTATTTCATCGATTTCCCCGTAATTATACCGCTTTAAACCGTCAAATTTCAGTATGATGATAAGAAAAATACGAGCTTTCATATGATATGAAAATCTCCGTATGTTTGAAATAATTCTGTGTTACGAAAATGTGATCGGGTCATCTACCTTTAATAATCCTTTGTATCTTTGTATATATTTTGTACTTGTTGTTCCTTTTTGTTCAGCGCACTGGGGTCTTGCGACGGAGTGCGCTTAATAAGTGTGGTATATATATATATAATACCACGTTGGGCAGTTTTACTGTATACATGTTGAAGGGCCAGAAAAACATACATACAAGGTTTTGACAGAACAGCGATGTTATATATCTATTCAGCAATACCTACCTTCCCTGTGTAAGTTTTATCCGCTATATCCATGGGTGCGGCACTGGGCGTGTAGTCTTTCCACATCTTAATGCGTTTCTCTTTAGCAAACCTGATTAATGAAAGCAATTGGGTTAGGTGTTCAGTTTGTAAGCGGTACTATTATTTTGGTGGGTTTTAAGAAACTTTGGCCTTGTAGGTTGCAAGTAATTTTGGCCTTGCATTCCTGAACTTATCAAGCCATTTTGTGTCGGTAGATTTCTATCACAAACTGTCCCCAATCTTATTAACAAAGTCAGTAATGTGTAGTAAATCCTATACCACATTCTTTCTTAATATCAAGGAAATAGGGTAAGCTTTATCCTCCTCGGAATGGATTACATGCCCATCACCATGAATACAAATACATGCCTATTATCCCTCATTCTTAGGGTTAACGGTGGTGAGCCTGTCGAAACTTACTTATTCGGTGGTCTAGTAAAAAAGTAGACAGATATATATATATATATGGCTCATTCCATGAAGTTGGGGCATTTGTTAAAATAGCAGAATTTGGTACTTTAGGCAGCTTATAAACTGTTTTACTCTATGTGTATATCAAAAAAATTTAGTGTCCAAAAACAGTACTAGGTTATAGTATTGAGCCATGAAAAAAAAAAAAAAATCGACCCTTCCTTGAAGAAGAAAAAAATAAAAAATTAGGTGGTGTCCAAGACCATTTTTGCTAAAAAACGTGACATGGAAAACACAACAATTAATATGAGTTTTATGTAAGCAAAACTATCATAGAATTGCTTGGAAATCGATTTGATTAATAAAAGATACATGTATTCATAGTTTACTGACCAAAACACCTCATCACGCTGGACTGATTTTTCACCCAAGCAACATGAAAATTGCCTTTCCGATGCTACGCACGGTGTCCACAAAATATACACGTGTAGCATCGGGAGTTTTCATTGCTGAATGGGGGTAGTTCTCTATCATACATTTTTAAATTATTTTCCAAAATTAAGAGCATTTATCAATTGAAAACTATTGCAAATGAGAATAAATTTCATGAAGACCATTCCATATATTCATGAAAAAGTATACCGTGCCGTGTGCATGGTGTCCTAACCATAAAATGTAGCATCGTGATAAACATCCTATGCAATTTGTGGGAATCCCTCCCTGGAGATAAATAAAACATTCCATATTTCTTTTTGTAAGGATAGAGGTCAATAGCTATCAGGTTTGTTTGGAATTTGCCACACGGGGGCTAGTTTTATCAAGGTTTCAGTCGCTGGTGTCCCGTTGTAGCATCGGGACTTTTATGTAGCATCAAAATGTAAACATTTGATAGTTTTGTGAATGGTAAGTGCGATTGTAATTATTTCTTAATGTTGCTTGTATGTCTGTATTTATTAATGCATTTTTATTGAAAGGGAAACACTGAATCAGAATTTCTTTTCATGTTATGATATTAATTTTGAGTCACGGACGCCATAATAATTTGGCGTCCATGTAGCATCGGGCATAGCATGGGCAATATTTTGCATTGGGTATCGTTATAGTTCGTTGAAATTGTATTTTTTTTGTAGAATCACATCATTAATAAACTTTGAAGTTAATAATGAATTAGTTTTTGCTCTTTTAATGCTAATAATATAGCTTACCAATACGATGCTACATGGACACCATGTCCATGTAGCATTTCATAAAATTTGCCTAATTAGACCAAAACAATTACCCCATTCGAAATTATCCATCACCCAAAACATTCAAAACATTGCCTACATTTTACTACACTTTACAGAAAAAAAGGCATATTATGAGAGATGTATATCTAATGAAATATATTAATACACAATGCTACATGGACACCATTTCCATTAGCATTTCACTGAATTCACAATATATTCCCTTATTTTTAGTTTTATTTACTATAAATAAAACAAATAATTGTAAATCATTTAAGTTCTCTATCCTTTGCTATTCTTTTTCATGTTAAATGAATAATAAATAAAATACTCCAGCATGATTTTAATATAAATATTTTCCTGCAACACAAAAAGTGCAACATGAATAAATAATCTACTCCAATATCAATACACAATGTTCCATGAAGATACTAAGCCATAGGGTTTATTTTGTTTTGCTTTGCAGGTTCTTGACATTAATTCAGAAGACAGTTCTATCGTTCTGGAATTTATGGAGATGAAGACAAGGAACCCATCATTTTCAAAAACTAGTACCTTTCCAAAGAAATCCATCATGGCAATTAAATTATTATTTTGCAAACTGACTTTTTAAGTGATCAAACTTTTCAATCATCTTTATCAATAATAGAGGATGATTCAATCAGAAACAAGCAAAGAGACTAAGATCACAAAGGGTACTTTAAGAACAACACTGCATGAAGTTTGTTTCAGTGGACATCTTAAGTTTCTTTGATCAATGGTGTATTGTTATTGTGTAATTGTAAGAAATGGTGTATGTGTATCATAGGTAATTATGTTTTATGCTTCATGGCAGGTTATCTTTTTGTGTAATTTGTAGTTTTACAATCCATGTTATTAATTTTATCGTGTGCTTATAACATAAAAAGTTAACATCATAGTATACATCCTCTCTATTGATCTGAAAAAGATGCACCTGTTCAAGCTGTTCCAAATATTTTAGGGCACGGTGTCCATGTAGCATCGTAATACTTAAGTACACAGAAAAGGTAAATTTTACATGAACAGTGTTTAGATAAATTTCAAGCAATTCACTCTGTGTATCTACTTGATATGATGAACAAGTAGACAAACCATTCACACTCAAATAATTGTAACAGTATGAATAGTCTTATTATTAACAATGTTACAAGACGCGGTGTCCATGTAGCATCGGTAGTGCATTTTATAACATTATACAGGTAAATAATACTTCATATACTTACTTTATGACTATAATGTAATCAATGTGCATGGTTTATAGAGTACTTTACATCAAACAAATATTGATATGTACTTTATTTAAATTCATTATACAAATTGCAAAATAAAGAGTCACTTTTCAATGAGTTTTTACATAAAACAGTTAATCTACGATGTCTTGTTTGTTAAGTTATGTTCAACCTAGACAAATCTGGTTTCTTTTCATGTATTTGTGGTTCCAAGTAGTTAATTGAGGTATAGAAACTTGGCCCACATCTTAAGCTATTTTATTAGAAAATGATATGGAAATGAGAAATGGTGTCCATGTAGCATCAGGATTTTTGGAAATGTCATCCAACTGTTGAACATGTGCGGTTATTTTACACCAAATGTTACATTAAAATAAAAAGTTCTACATTGGACTTTGGTAAATGTAGAGCCTAAAAAAGAAGAAAGAGTTGGAAAATATCCATTTTGAAAATTTCACTTGGATGTCACATAATATGCCCCAACTTCATGGAATGAGCCATATACATCACTGACAACTGGAAATGTCAATAATTGGACAAAACGTCTATATTTAGAGATATCTAAATACTCCCTTTCATTAAAATCATTGCTTACTTTTCTGCTGCTCTGAGATCTTTTGGGCCAGTTGAGACCATTCCCATGCTCCAATCCACACAGCGAGCTAAACCTTCCTTCAACAGAAACTCTCCTATGTTGCCATTCTATAAACATGAACCCAAAACCAAAAATAGTACATAAGGTGTGTAATCTATCAATTTAACTAATACACTGGATTTAGAGACACTTCTTTCTGAATTTTAGATTGAAAGACTGATACATTCTTTTTTAATTAATGCAAAATATTGATCACTATAGCTTGTTCCATAAAAAACTGGTACAAATGACATTTGACTTATCAGAAAAGACTTTCCTGGACTCATGAATCTATCTTGACTGTATTTTCTGTGAAAAAACATCACACATCACAAAACTTGACTAAATCACAGAGTGCATCACTTGCAAAATATTGCATAATATGACTTTAAGATTTCATTTGTTGGGAGAGTAGTTACTTCTTCAAATTGGAACCAACGCATTGAAATGGAACTTCCATAATGAGGTGTTACCAGTGAATGACCATATCAAACATTGACCAATATTGGGAAGAGTTCACATATAGTGACATATATGTGATTCAGCTCATCTAAGGGGGGCTTTGCAGGTGAAGTCAATTTGAATTTATTACGTGTGCTCTCAGAGCATTTTCTAAGCTTTAAAATGACACCAAATTAATCAAAATTGATCATAGCATTCAGATTTTATGAGTCAAAATGGCTCCTAAATTCTTATCATTTTCTTCATCATTTTCTGTCCGTTTACATCTATATCTTGAAAAACACACAGCAAAGAGTCACCCCTTTTATTTGCTGCATCACATATAGGCCTGATTTGAAGAGTCATGCTTTGTCTGTCTCTTTACAAAGACATGGTGCATTATCTCAACTTTTGATGGTTGCCAATGTTGTGAAAAAACACAATTTACCATAAGGTGACGAGAAAAACACCGGGCTGTTTTACAGGCGGACGGACCTGTCAAGTAGGGTCGGTCGGCCTTACGTTTTTTAATAGTTTTTTACCTAAAATGTCGCAAATATCAGGGGGGGGGGGATTTTTTGACATGTTTTGGCCAAAAAACAGCTGATTTTACATGATTTGAGAAACATTTATCTAAAAAAATAAAAATTCCAAAAATCGCAAAAAAAATGGGTCGGTCTGGCCCGTAAAACAGGGTGTTTTTTCGTCCCCTAAGTCTCTCAATGGACTTAGAAGATTTAACAGTGTGGCAGACTTACTGGATGTAACACAGTGCCGATGAAGTTCTGGTTTGCTGTTCCCTCCAAAATGACCTTGACATCTCTCTGTAATAAACGCGATTCTGTGAAGTATTTGGCCTCCTCAGAAAATGGTTCAGTCACCTCGTTGTCTCCATCTCGCCTTGACACGGGGCACTATAAGGGAAAGTAACAAACAAGAAGGCCAGATTATGAGATGCTATATATTTATATTTTAATTCAATTACGGTATTTAATGATACACATCGATTAGCATTAAAGATGAACATCCCCTTTTCATCATATTTGTGTTAAATTGTAAAAAAATTGCCACATTTTACAAATGGCGATTTGCTCCAATCAATTTAGTACATCATAATTTCAACAGCATTGCTGCTTTACAAAGAAAGAACTCATATTATTCAAAAATGCTATAAACATAAATATCTTGAGGTAACAGAGTGCACACCGCCAAATAATATTTTGCATTCTGGCAATACCCGGCAGTGTTTGAAATTAAAGATAGACCTCGCCATAAGTCTAAATGTAATGTCCTAGAAAAGGTAAAAGGTGCTGTAAATATACCTAACGGTTTCATAATTTGGCATTTGTAGGTTATTTCCTCCACATTAGGCCCAAAATCTCTAGCTTTTTCTTGAATGGTAAAATTTTACATGATTTCACTGTTTCCACCAATTTAGAGCTAAAATCTCTGATCTTAGAATCTAGGCAGCCTGTCGTGCCTAAGATCATTAATTAGCCAGTAGCGAAGAAAATGCAGGTCAACCCCACAAAAAGTAATTGTTTTCAAGCAGAAGACATCTTGATATTCAATAAAAACAATGATTTGAATGAACCAGTTTGCTCTAGTCTAAAGGTTAAAAAAGGAACATGAACTTGACCTCTTAACCACACAAAGCAATAGCGAACTTCTTTGGTGGTGTGGGACCAACAAAGTCCAGGATTACTTTTGTCTTGTTGACATGTTATTTACCTTGACTCCTGACAACATAATGGTGACATGGTGAAACGACGGCAACAAGAAAGCTCTGACAGTACACCCGTCTCGCACATGCTCTATGACGGCTGAAATTAAAGTGCCAAAAAGACGCTCATGTTAGATCTTCAACTTGGTGTTTTCTATTCTACAAAAAAGTGTGTCGTAATCATAAATGTAAGTCTTATTCCAGAATTTCCAGTGAGTCTTATGATTGCAGCAAAAATCTGATACTCAAATCTAAATGCTGATAATTTTTATTCATAAAGGGGGCAGGGGCCAAAACATTTTTCGCTTTGGCAGATTATAAGACGATATGTGACACAATTGATACATCAGGATTGGAATAGATGTTGCTCATTCAGAAATTTGATATTTAATGAGAGCGTCAACGACACAAACCCTCAATGAGAGCGTCAACGACACAAACCCTCAATGAGAGCGTCAACGACACAAACCCTCACTGGTCATTCTCGAGTGCGATTATCATTAGGCCTATATATATTCATAGCTCTCTTTACACAGACAGGTCAGGTCATTGGGTGGAGTAGATATTAGATACATGTAACAGAATACATTTACCTCAGACCACATACAAATAGATGGCCCATGTTAAGCAGAGTAAAGTGTGATTTGTGAGCTTGTCACTCACTGTTCATATCAAAGTGTAACAATACATTACTTGCAAAAGAAAACTGTACCTTCAATAGGTTTCTGATGAAGAGAGTCAACTAAGTTGCGTGGATTTTCCACAGCCCATGTGATAGCACGTTGGGCAGTTGGGTCAATATCCTTGGCCCATTTACCCTTCCCAGCAGCCTTTGCAGCATCCTCTAGGTCATTCAAACGAGTCTGGTCACTGAAAAATATGATGGCAATAAATAAGAAATTAAGCAACATTGGTGTTTGTGAGGATGAGTTTGTGTACGTGTGTTTCTCATTTTCATACCAAATTCTTTATATGGCTGAATAGATGATGATGCATACAAAGAGGCATGCAAAAGTACAAGATTAATTTAAAACAATAGTGTGTAGAAAATTCACACATTGCTTAGAACCTGTTTAATCTAGTCTTACTAGCAGCTTAGAGTCTGGTCCCTATATCCCTATATTTGATTTGATATCATTTGAGTCCTACGACCCTGGATAACCCAATAAGCTTATTAGCTTATTTCCATTGGTGTCCGTTAGATGTGTGAACAGATACAGACCGGGATGATCCCCTACTCTTTACGAAAGAGTCTGTAACCTTTTAACGTGCTCGGGTATTGCTCTTCCGATGCACGGGACCACCATTTATACGTGACTTCCGAACCACTGTTTTTGCTGCCATTAGGAAATCGTCACAAATCATTTCACTTCATTTACCAGGCTACCGATATGGCGAACACATAGTATCAGCACTTAGATTGTAATATCCCCTAACAGCTCCCCAATATCGCTTGGGTCGACGAAGCAATTGAGACTAAGTACCTTGCCCAAGGATACAAACAAGTTGGCTGTAGTGGGGCTAGAACTCACAACCTTTGCATCGTGAGACCGGCATGCTATCCACTACACCACACCACACTATTCATGTTTATTCAAATGTAAGCCATCATTCCTACACTTAGTATAGTACACTCTAAACAGTCCTGAATTGTGCACAGAATTTGATGCTGATTTCACAATTGACTCAGCATATAATCAGGGGTGAACATGCAGTAATAACACAATGTACAGGGTGAGTCAAAAAGACTGCAATAGTGGAAAGAAGCCATTTTGGTTTCAAAACCAAAATGAATTTTAAAACTTTTTAAACGTTGCAAGAATGATGTATTTAATCCTAACTTTGTTTGAAAAAATGAAGTCGATCGCATTTTTCGTTTGTATTTGGTGACCCTCTTTGCTGCACAACCAAATTTACCTGTTTGTCCACGAGCACAGTGATTTTTACTTGAAATGGCACACATTGCATTTTCATATTTGAATATCCCGACAACAACAAAATGGAAAATTTCAATTTTTATTAAAATTTAGAACATTATACGCTTTGATCATTGTATTGGTACGATTATAATTGGTTATGCTAACTCACATGTAAACAAGAAAGGATGCATCAAATTCCAATAACATCACAAATTAACTCAAATTTCCAAATTTGAATGAGAGACACATTTTGCGATCTGATGCATATTTTGGGTATCTCGTGGACAAACGTGTAAAATGGGTGCACTGGTCAAAAGGTTCACCAAAGACAAACGAAAAATGCGATCGACTTAATTTTTTCACACAAAGTTAGGATTAAATACATCATTCTTGCAACGTTTAAAAAGTTTTAAAATTCATTTTGGTTTTGAAAACAAAATGGCTTCTTTCCACTATTGCAGTCTTTTTGACTCACCCTGTATGTTGACAACTTCTATGTTAAAATGAATGATAATTGTTAAGGTTTTGGGTATGATTCAAGCCATCGATTCTTAGTCCTACATTTTAAACGATAAACAATTTTAATTTTAACCCCCTGAAAACTATATGCCAATTGGATTCATCAGTTATTGGACTATAATAATCAGATACCTCGATGAGTATATTCCTGACTGAGATTTGGGCAAAACATTCAGATGCTGTAATTTCATTAGTTATTAATTTATAAACATACATCATGTAATTCACCAATCAGAAATACTGTAAAAATAAAGGGTTGTGGGTGTATCCTTGGTGTAATTCATTTATGAGTTAGACTGGTGTTAAGCCTCTATTACTGAATTAAGCTGTCTAATCCTCTAATCCTTTAACACAGTTAAACACAGGATAAACCGGGTTGTGCTCATGTGGCTTCTAAATACTCACTCGCTTGGTTTGATACCTCCTCTCCTGACTTCCACCAAACCTTCAGTAACAATTGTCTCTGTTACATTTTCTCCAGTAGTATCTAGAAAGAAAACAGTTTCAAACATTAGGCCAAGGGGACAAAAACACCTTATTCTACAGGCAGATGGGCCTCTCAGATAAAGCAGTGTCCCTTTTTTTCTTGAATGTTTTGCTAAATTTTCCAAAACATTTTCTCTTTTTTTCAGCCAAAAAAATAACGAAAATGCATGAATGTATTTCCTTTGTGTATACATTTTAATTTGCAAGTTTAAAAATAGTCAAAGTGATTCAAAATTAGCAGAGTACCAAAAAAATATTAAATTGTGAAAAAATCTTAACTTAAACATTACAGTCAGTATCATCACAAATGTTACCTGAGCCCATGTAAATACATCCATATGCTCTGCCGCTGCCCGGGGCTGTGTATTCAATGGTGAAAGCCACTTCTTTGCCAATGAGTTTCTTCCTTAGATATTCCCTTGCTTGCCAGGCATAAGGCTGATGAGAGAGAAACAGTCAGATGAGGTCAAAAAAGGATATCGTCCCAAAACTAGACAATAATGATGCTTTTCAAACCGTATCACACCCATATTTTGTACACATTACTCTGCCATACTATAGTTCAATCAGTTCCAAATTGGCGAGAAATATTCGTTTTTTATCTCTCAGCGCGCAAAAGTAATCCAAGCGTTCTCCCGCAATTGTGTCCACATTGGCCACACGGTGTTGGTAAAACACACGTGTCACGCATACGCCCGCATCTTTCTGCATTCATCCGCTGCTGTAAGGTGGCTTTGCCAATTTGGAACTAATCAAACTATAAGCAATCAACAATAAATTTCTTGAAGCGTGGTGTGGTTGATATAGAGTACCATATTATCCCTATTAAGTGCCCAGGGCGCTTAGTAAAGTCATTTTGGGTGGGCGCTTATTAAGTTACCTATTTTAAAGTCATTTATCGTGGACACTGTTTAATTTCAACAAGAAATATTAGACACAAAAATAGGTGGGGATTGCCTGGATGTTTATTTCAGGGGTTCCTAACTTCCAATGCACCTAAATATATTACAAAATCATACCATGTTATTATGGTACTAGCCTTAAAAAGTATCGATAGTTTGATTTGTCCCCCTTCAAATTGGATAGATATGATGATGAATATAAGGGAAAACAAAAAATACACTAAATGGATACAGGAGTCCGTATGGATAACAAGAAACGGTTGTTAACGTTGAGAGTACTGATTGGATTTGTTAAAAGAGCATCCAACCTTTTCAAATTGGATAGGGTTGTAATGATGATTTTGGGGGGGGCAGGGAAATAGAGGCATCGTGTTTGATTTTTAAAAAAATTGAGAAGGGCATATTGAGGGTTGAGCGCCAGAAGGACGTAACTCAAGAAATGCTATTTTGAGATCGACTTTCAAATATTTGGGACTCATTACAATACACTTCATAGCACCCAACTTTAAACTCTAATTTTAGTCAAATGAAGAGTGTTAATGAATGAATCTAGGTTATATGGAGTATTTTTGTACCAAAATATCAATTTGCCCAAAAATTGAGTTACGGCCTTCTGGCGCTCAACCCTCGATATATGCAGCCTATATTTTACCTCATCTTTGGTTTCTACAGATCCTTCTACGTTTGGATTAGCTCTTCTGGCCAGCCTCGGAGCAGTGACATTGGAGAGACAAACTTGTTTCTCTGGAGGTGGTCCACCCCTAGGCTGTCCTCTGATGACCACTGCATCACCAGATAACACCTATAAAATAAAGGAAAAGCATTAAATAATATGAAATAAATAGAATTTTTTACAAATCATATCTCTTTTTTCAGTGAACCTTTGAAATGTGTTATGTTATCCGTCTCCTGTACTGTAAGTAATAGACAATGATCAACAAACTTTCAAAGTTAAATAATATTAATGAAATAACAAATTCATCGGTAATCCACCTGGGTTTAGAACATAGACTTTGTATTCAACTACTATTACTATATTAAGGCCAACGGCAATTACTTCATAGTTTCCTGTTGGAGATTTTGAAAACATGATGCAATCACATTTCAGTATTCAATATTCGGCCTCATTTCATTATTTGCTATTGAAGTCATATTGAATCTCCAACAGGAAACTATGAAGTAAATTCTGGGGCATTAAATCGAGATCAAAAACCTGGGATCTATAATTAAAAAGCATATGCAGGAGCTAGTCATAACACAGCATTGATGCAGAACAAGGGAAGCAGTATACAGGGTGAATCAAAAAACATTGTGCACGATTTGAAACGGCCATTCGACCTTGATGCGTGCATTGAACCATGGAAATTGGAATATTTGTTATCTGTATAATGCGTTATCAATCTAGTTTATTCTCCCAAAATATTAAAGAAATCGGCTGATAAATAAGCAAACTGTGATAAGTTTTGTAAGCCGACTGTTTTTTGCTAAAAGGCAAAACCGTGGGCAGTTGGTGTAAAATCCGCGATTTCCGCGATTAGTGTGATTTCAAGCAAAACCGAGATCAAACCGGGGGAAATGGCACGTGAAATCCGCGCGGTCATATTTTTAGAATTTTACAAATATCTATTACTCAAGGGACTTTAGTAAATAAATAAGTGTTAGATCAGAATAAAAATGAGAGGTCTACATAGAGAGAGCTAGAATTCAGAGCTAAAAAAGGCACTAGGCAGGCCTAGTAGTTGGTCCCAATCCGTGTTCACAGATTCTGCCGAACCCTAACCATATCATCATGCTGCAGTAATAAATATATATTCATGTCTTAACTGTGTAAATCCCATAGGAATGGCAAAAAACGCGGACAGTTTACAAAACGTGACGCAGTTTGCTAATCAATTTCAGTTGATTACTTTCATTTTTGGGGAGGATAAACTAGATTAGCAACGCTTTATACAAACCATGGACTAATCAGACAGAAATTTCATGGTTCAAAAAAATTTGATTTTTACACAAATAATAAAAGTTTTGGATAAACTGACAATTTGAGTCGGGAGGGCAACAGGAAACTAGGAATCAACTTCCATTAGGCCTTTTTTTTTCAATCACCTGCTTTGGGGACTTAAAATAGCCGAAAATGAAAGCGGAAAAATGGGGAGAAAAGAGGAGAAAAAAGGGGAGAAAAGAGAGAAAGAAGGGGGAAGGAGAGGGAGAAAGAGAAGAGAAAGGGGAGGAGAGGGAGAAAGAGAAGGGAAAGGGGAAGGAGAGGGAGAAAGAGAAGAGAAAGGGGAAGGAGAGGGAGAAAGAGAAGAGAAAGGGGAAGGAGAGGGGAAAGAGAAGAGAAATGGGGACGAGAAATTGTTCATGTAGTACATTTACTGTGCGATTTGTTTTTTACTGTGCGATTTTTTTTGGGACTGTGCGAACATTTTTGACCTCACACCCCCCCCCCCCCCCCCCACCCCACTAACGTGAAATTCACGAGGTAAGCGACTAGAAAAAAAATTGTGTAAATCCCATAGGAATGGCGAAAAACGCGGACAGTTTACAAAATTTCAGTTGATTACTTTCATTTTTGGGGAGGATAAACTAGATTAGCAACGCTTTATACAAACCATGGACTAATCAGACAGAAATGTCATGGTTCAAAAAAATGTAATTTTTACACAAATAATAAAAGTTTTGGTTAAACTGACAATTTGAGTCGGGAGGGCAACAGGAAACTAGGAATCAACTTCCATTAGGCCTTTTTTTTTTTTAATCACCTGCTTTGGGGACTTAAAATAGCCGAAAATGAAAGCAAACAGTCGGAAACTTTTTAAAGTATAAAAATCGAACAAAGTAATAAAATACTTCGTTCAATTTTATTTATTTATTTATTTTTTTTTTTTTTTTTTTACATTTTTTAAAACATTTATTGTTATTTTTATTTTTTCCTCCCTCAAAATAATAAAAAAACCATTAAGGGTCGGCAATGTATTTAGGGTCGGTCGGGTTAGGCCAATCAAACCCTTTTTTTTGGGACTTAGCCTGACTTAGCCTATCAAAGATAAGATTCATGAAAATAAAGAGTTACAAACTACATTTTGAGATATTTAATTTTCATTTACTCCATTGATTTGTTAACAAAACCAAAAATGTAAATGCCCATAACTTGAGTCGACAATGTGTTCAGAAAATATTTGATGTTTTGAGACAAAGTGCTTTTCAATCATCTGTTATTCTGTAACTTTTTGGTTAGGAACGTGATATAACATTGACTTTGGTACCAAAATGTTCCTTAACCCTAACCCTAGAACGTGGCAGTGGGGATGGAACGAAGAACAGGGGGAGGGGGTTAAATAAAAAATGGGAAAAATTATGTCCGCCGGCGCCGGGAGTTGAACCCGGGTCGGCCGCGTGACAGGCGAGATATACTGACACTCAGCCACGGGGGGAGGGCTTCACAGGCTAAAAAATCGGAGACCATATATACCCGTAGTTTAGTGCTACAGGAGATAGAACTTGTGCGCGCGCAAGCCACGTGGTGCTGGCTGTGAGGTGACTGTGAGACGTAGTAGCGTTAGGGTTATATAAAAGCACTGTGTGGTGTCGTATTAACCCTAACCCTAGAACGTGGCAGTGGGGATGGAACGAAGAACAGGGGGAGGGGGTTAAATAAAAAATGGGAAAAATTATGTCCGCCGGCGCCGGGAGTTGAACCCGGGTCGGCCGCGTGACAGGCGAGATATACTGACACTCAGCCACGGGGGGAGGGCTTCACAGGCTAAAAAATCGGAGACCATATATACCCGTAGTTTAGTGCTACAGGAGATAGAACTTGTGCGCGCGCAAGCCACGTGGTGCTGGCTGTGAGGTGACTGTGAGACGTAGTAGCGTTAGGGTTATTTTATACATCATATTCTCACGATAAAAATCTCTTAATTTTCATATTTCCCTCAATATTGACATTATTGTGCCTCATTGAATCGCATTTTCAATGGCATTTTAGGGATGTTGTTCATATCATTGACTGATGTCAAATAACCCAACACAAGCAACTGGACATCATGAACAGCGTTCAATTTCCAGCATTTTTTTTGTGTAGCAAAAAGTGTGATGCACAATTAGTTTTGTGTAGCAATTCACAAATTTTGTATAGCACTTTTTTCTAGTTATAGGTTTGGCTTTGATGGAACGTGATCAAATATCAAGTAGGGAATCTTCTTGCATTGCACTTTTAGCTACACATTTGTGCAATTGAATAGCAATACTTCAAAAGTGCGGAGCATTTCGCGATGCGACACCAGTTATCATGAACGCTGATCATGAAAGTAAACCTTTTTTGACCTAAAATGGTTTAAAATTTGCATGACTTGACAAGTTTTCAGCAATATTATGACTCATGAGTATGACTGAGCTGAGGCAAACTACTTTTGGTTATAACTTTTTTTTTATTATTCAGCCTGCAGACATGGTTGAACCAACATTTTTTATTGTAAAGTACTTTTTTTCTCATGTATTCCATTTTCAAATCAAAGAGAAACTTTTATTTTTTCAAAATTTTATGATCATACATGTATGCCTAGATAGGGTGACCAGTCGACTCGGCCCATTGCTGATTGGGCCCGTTGCCGACTGGGCCTATTACCGATTGGGCCCACAATAGTGACCATCTCGGCCCATTACCGACTGGGCCCATAACCCTTTTCAGTCATTTTGAGGGCAATTGCCCTCGCCCCCACCCCTCCTGGCTACGATATATTCAAATTTTCCGAGATGGTCCGAACACTGATTCTTATGAACGTAAAAAAACCCGCTTTAGTTGACTGAAGGTCCATATTTCTGTAAAAAGGTCCACTTTGGCCAACCACCCAACCCCTCCCCCACCAATTCTCTCCCCTGGTAATAAAAAAGATCCAACTTATACAACAAAATTTGCCCATGGCAAAAATCCTAGTTATGTGCCTGGATTTATGACGTAGCATTCTGCAGTTGTGCCAGGTGGAATGAAGTAAGCTGCGAACATACTCCACCTACGTTCCAACGCTTGTGCTTATGCTTGCGCTCTCTTGTGCAACACAGCTTACGAAAAGGTCGAAGCAACGCTTGATCAGCAAAGCGTTTTCCGATTAATCAACTTTTTTTGAGAGTGCGGTGAATGCTACATCCATCGCTGCCGAATTTTGAGTTTTGTTCGTAATTCGAACACGAACTTTCAAAGCAAATTTGCAACTTTTAATTTAGGGGAAATGCGGAATAAGGTTAGGATTAATGGTATTGGTATCCTATGATTTCTGAAATTTGGTGTAGCCTATACTTAAAGTTATAACCAAAAGTAGTTTGCCTTATATTGCTAAAACTGGTCAAGTCATGCAAATTTTAAACTATTTTAGCTTGTTAGGGCTTTTAAATCATGATGTCCAATTGCTTGTGTGTGGTTAGTAAGACATCAGTGAATACATCCCAGCTTGTGTCTTCCTTTTTCGCTGGTTTTAAAAGAGGTAAACATGGAGTTTTCTACATATTTTGGCAACAAATTTTCAAAAAAATGTCGCCCTCTGTAGTCAATGATATGAACATCCCAAGCCTAGAATTGGGACACATTTTTCCATAGCTAGGCATGTTCATAAAATTTTGAAAATAAAATTATCTCTTTGAAAATGGAATACATGGAAACAAAGTACTTTGCAATAAAAACTGATGGTTCAACCATGTCAGCAGGCTGAATAATAACAAAGTTATAACCGAAAGTAGTTTGACTTATATTGCTAAAACTGGTCAAGTCATGCAAATTTTAAACTATTTTAGCTTGTTAGGGCTTTAAAATCATGATGTCCAGTTGCTTGTGTGTGGTTAGCATGGTTAGTAAGGCCAAAAGGGTTTAGATCGTGAGCGATCTGAAAAAGGGTACCTGGCTGCTGAAAATTAGTAACTCCCACAATACAGCACGGTCGATACCTCAAAAATACACTACATTACAACAAGTACTGTATACACTATACGAAAAATATTATTTGTAAATAAATCTTCACTGCGGCCGACACGTAGAACACTGCACAAGGGATAGAATCTGGATAAATTATGCTAATGAGTACACCAGCAGCCAGCCAGCGTGACTGCTGGGCTGTTTTGGAGTACTGCGCAGCTCATTATGACGTCAGTGTTTTGTGAGGCCCGCCAAACTTTTCACAGACTTGGATTTATGAATGAATTGAGAGGCCGAACGTCTGTCGATGTTTTCCGATGATGACGTCATCAGACCGTGATCATTTTTAGATCGAATGAAAACAGACAAAATGGCGGAGTAGCGGAAAAAAGTTCCGTGAAAATCGATGCAGTTTTTCGAAAGTTATGCTACTTTTTGGGTACGTTTTTCCCTCCGCTTTTCGATAAATACTGCAGAATTGCGTAGAGAATTCTTTGACAATATTAGTATAGTAGTAATATGATCCGTCGCCAATTTGGTCCAATTGCGCATGTCTTGTGGCCTCGCTGTGACTGCCGATCTGTCCCTAGTACTTATAAAGAGTACTGTTCTACGTGGCGACTAAACCCGGCTTGTTACGAACCGATTTAAGTTAGGTCCAATTTAGATGAGCCCGCCGCAGGCAACCGACCCGTGTAGAATTTGCGAACTCTACCCCTATCGTAGAGGGCGCTGTTGTACCTAGGATGCATGGTTTTTTCAGCAAGCTAGATAGTTCGCCGCCAAAAATATGCGATCTCTACCACTAGCACTATCGCGTTAATAAGACATCAGAGAATACATCCCAGCTTGTGTCTTCCTTTTTCGCTGGATTTAAATGAGGTAAACATGGAGTTTTCTACATATTTTGGCGACAAATTTTTCCAAAAAATGTCGCCCTCTGTAGTCAATGATATGAACTACATATATCTCTCCCAAAGTTGCACTGTACATAGAGAGAGCTAGAATTCAGAGCTAAAAAAGGCACTAGGCAGGCCTAGTAGTTGGTCCCAATGCACTAGGTCCACCATATGGTAAGGTTGTCGTAAAGGCAGGCCCCTGCTACTGAGATTCTCGGCGGCTGTGACTCCGATACAACGTGCAAATCTAATAGAAACATTTCTTAACAAAGACGGGACCGGCTAAATGCCGAGAACAACGTGGAGAAAGCCATTGACTTTCGGCAGCTTAAGAATTACCCTGTATTGTCATGGTTCCCAATTTGAATACGATTTATACATTCAAAATAAACTATCGGGTTCCACGCAGTATGTGGAAAACACCGTGTATACCGCCCTCTAAATTCGCCAGGCCAATCCAGTTAAGGTTTGTCCGGCAAAAACCTAGACAATCCAAGTGGGGCTACACAGAGCTTGGAAACAGTTTCGTCCGAGCTTAGCCTCTCAACAAGCTCTTGCATTGTAGTTTTCAATTCGCAAGCCAACGCATCACCACACCTATCAATATTACTTTATATCCAATTAAATAGCTATGCAGTACATGCAGTAGTTGTAATGAAATAATATATTCTATGTGAGGGGAAAATGCAACAAGCACCCACACACACATGAATGAATACACGTTGAACAACTAGCGTAAACAATAACAATATAGCGTAAATAAAGACTTGCATAAGTCTATAGAGGTTAGCAGACGACAGCTCTATTTCGATAGCTTCATATCTCTGTTGCATTACTGATAGTTTTGATTTTATGCATTGAATCATGTGTGTTTAACGTGCAGCACCTGCTGCGAATGAGGTGGTTTTGGGGCTTGTCGCGCTAGGTAAAAATGAGCGGTTTTTGGCGAGTTTTTGAAGTCTTGTCTTGCAAGTGTGGAACGGTAACAATGTACCACTTAGCATGCTTAGAAGACACGGGCCACTACACTTCCCCGACGGCTTCAGGAAGCACACATTTGCCAGAAGACACAGACTCAGAATAAAAACTGTCTTCAATACAGAAGACAGTATGACACCACTAACTAAGTTTGGTCGTACATATGCGTGTTATATTACGTGTCTTCGTGGTGATATTTCATCGCGGGACATCTTGCATTATTGCATATAGCCTTGTGTTATGAAGAACTGTAAATTCTTACAACTTACTTTACAGTTGTATAGGCTTGGTTTGCCATTCTTTGATTGCTCTAACCGTTTTGCCTTGCAAGATATGACTTCAAAAAGTCTGAAAAACACCATCAGTACCTCGAGAATAGAAGAGTAGGCCTATTACATAACCCTTAGGTAGAGCCCAAAGTTATCTGCTTTGTAAAGTTCAAATTCTGCTTTGTAAATTCAACTTGCACCCGGGCTTGTGCCTTCTTCAATTTTCAATTGAACTAAACACACTTGCACCCAGGATAAGCATTTCTTTTAATTTTGAGTATTTAGACCAAGGCATAACGTGTCATAATATAATAACATCATCAAATCATCAAATTGTTTATCATCACTGCACCGCAAAGCAGCCCTCAGCGTTTATCCCATACTACAAAATATATAATTTATAGGGGCTTTTCTTTTGTTCAGATCCGGTGAGTTAACTATGAACGCTGCAGAAAAGTGTATGTTACAACAACAAAAAAGCCATATAATAATGATATGGTTGGATGAGGAATTGAACCCGGGATCCTGCGTGGAAGCGCTAGAGCGTGGCCACTACGCTACACTAGACTAACTGTTTTGGCATAGTCGTTGATAAAGATATATTAAGTATGGAGTGATTCAAGCATTACATTTCGTACGCGTTGATGATCCCCATACTTATTTCAAAATTAAAACAATGAATCGATTAGCATGTTAAACAATGACAAATAAAATTGTTCATTAGGACTCCGTGTACAATTACGTGACTTCGTTTGCGCGCTGATTTCGTTAGACTGATGTAAGTCTGTTATAACTGTATTGTACCAAACTATTAAAAGAGTAAGACTAATTACCTCTTTTGGATTACGCACAGAAACAGTCATACACTTTATACACTAAGTTTCAAGCGGGCCACTGCAACGTAGTCTAATTTAACTGGATTGACCTGGCGGTTTTTGAGGGCGTCCCAGCCCATATCAGTTTGACTTTCAAAAAGAGTGCCCCCTCCTTAGTTAATTTCTCTATGGTAAAGGTTGTCATAAGGTTAATATTGTTTACAAGGATGGCCTGTCCAATCTTGGCCGGAAGTGAACGTGTACGTTGTGTATGAATGGAGGGGACGCCACAGAAAAACACAAACAGCTGACAATCACAAACGAAATGGCCGAGCCGAGTGAAGTGATCGTGGACTAAAAATCTGCGTGAAAAGCCCTTAAATTAGGGATTTTCTTAGGTAAATCAAAATACGAATACATATCAATGTCCTATCTAACCAATGATATAATTCAAAGTTTAAAGAACTACCTGTTTAACAATTCCTTTATTAACTTGTCTCGGAACCGGAGCTGCCATATTTCCACACGTTCGATGGGACGATCAAAAAGGTTTGTGATTTAAATCACGTGACATGGGGTCAGCTGCCACGCGTGCGAGAAAAATGTCAAAGGTCAAAAGCACTTTATTTTTGCATTTTTGAAAGAAATGGCGAATAGAACAATTTTTTTCACATTTCATTCAACAAAGGCAGTTGTTATGATATATGATATTGATATAGGCACTATAATCAAAACATGGACTCATCAGTCTGATAAGTCCATGATCAAAATAATGAATATTTTTCTCATACAAATATCTGAGCTATTTATATAGTGTTGAGCGATATTGTGATTCTACTCCTAGCAAAGACGACAAAGGGGTTTACATCGCGATGCCTCGGTTCGCCTCAATCAAGTCAGAAGCCGGTTCTCTGTTCAAATCATAAGATAAATATGTTGTGGTTACATACATATACATAATCTGCGTTTGGGAGCTATTACAGAGAGATCAAAGCTCCATGAAACAACTAATTAAAAACAAAAATAAACACTAAATGAACCACAGATTTTTAGTAAAAACCCATCATTAAAATGGCAATAGAGACAAAGTAGGCAAAGCACAATTAAGAAATGTCTATTTTTCAGGTAAACTTCAAAAGTTCAAATCTTTATAAAAATATATAAAATGTGATATTTTCACTTTATATACTCTTAAGTTATTGTTGGGGAGTATCAATTCATTAACACTCCTAAAAATATTTTAAATAAACTACATTTCTTGGGTTGGGAGGCTGTTCAACAGTGAGGGTGCAAAATCATAATGATTTATTCCCAATACGATTTTGTGGTTCAAATTCAACTTTACTATATATTTTCAAGTCTTCATCCCTATGCAATACACAATAGATACCGTCCCGTTAGTAAACGGCGGTAAGCCGGTAAATTCTTATTTTCATACGCTATAGAAGCTATAGATGCAATTAACCCCTACGTCGCACCTCCATCCAGTCAAAACTCTGTACGAGTATTTGGAGGTTTCACCATCCAAGATCCAAGATGCACTTATTGAGTCCACTAAAGTATATGATAGGCGGCTAGGCCTAATTCTAATAACAATCAGTTATGTGTAATGTTCCGAATTTTTTGGGGCTTTCACATCAAGATAGTTTTGATAGCAGAAAAATCCCCATATTTTTCTCATTATGTCTGTCCCGATGGCCTAAGACACTTTTTTCAAAGGGGGGGGGGGGCGTTTTCAACAACAACAACAAAATGTGAGTCAAATATGCGCGCGTAGCGCGCGACAATTTTCGAATTTGCACCTATTTTTTGCACGATCGAGGTACATTGGCTCTAAAACAAGCTTGTAGCAAAGAATATTGCATTTTGGGAAGACAAATGCGCGCGTAGCGCGCGAAATTTTTTCATCTGTGTACAAATTTTCCGGGGAAGATTTTCAAAGGGGGGGGGGGGCGATCGCCATCATCGCCCCCCTTCTTACGGGCCTGGTCCGGCATCGTCTGCACACGACCCACAGACTGACAGCATGATGACAATGAATCTCATTTTGAGCAGCTTGCTGCTAAGCATAGATGAAAGGAACCGACAATTTGGAACCCGGTAGTATATATTTTACGGAATAAATCGTATTGGAAACTGGAAACCAATGCTTAGCACCAAGCTGCCGGAAGCTGGATTCGATGACAATAAGTAAATATCGATTTGCCCATCACTTAATTGATTGTAAACAGGCTCAGCATTCCAAAACATGGCGGTCAACAGTGGACCAGGCAGAGGTAAACAATGTTTATAATTAGTCGAATATCTCTTATTTCGGATGACTTGTTTTGATATTTTTTATTTAGACTATTCATAAATATTGTATGGTGTTGAATGGTGTACTTTTCGTTACTTTCCTGTGTCCTGTTCCCTGATCATTGCCAATCAAACAGTCAATTATTGCGTGTCGGCCGTCGTCTGCACTGCATGACTCATTGACTGCAGTCCAGTGCAAGCAAAGCCTGATCGTGACATGGGATTTAATGCTGATGATACTGATGCGTTTACGTCAATACTTGGCAGAGTACTTCTGTCAGGATGTAGATGCCAAGGTGCTAGCTCATGTGCAGTGCTGTAGGTTGCGTTGTACGAATCTATACAATTAATTGCGAGTTCAAAATAATGTAGCTCGTTCACGTAGCGTACGTGTTGTCGTTCCTCTCACTAGCTGGAGAGTAGATCACTGTGATCGTATCGGAACAAGTCTGAGCCACCTCGGACTAAAAATAATGCAGCCTACGTTTACGTTTACGCACACACACACAACTCGCTATCTCTGGCTGGATCTGCGATGCAGCCAGCTCAAAGTGGTCCTGGCTGGCAAAGGCGTGTAAACCGAGTCACCAGTTTAGTAAAAATATTTCTTGAACACCACAAAGGTTAGATGTTTGCAAATAAGATTATCAGTAATACGTTTTCCAATGACAGTGCATTCCTACCTTTACCTACCTTATTTTTAAAACCGAACAACGTAAGCAGAAAAACAGTGCATTTATAGACTGAGGTGTGAAAATAAAAAATTGTGAATACATGTCTTCTAAACAGATTAAGATAGCGGCTTCCTTGTACTTCTTTACGTTTACCACTATCACCTGTGTCTCTTTAACAACTGTCAAAGTTCTCGAATTCTATGACGCGTACGTCCTCGGAATCCTAAAATAACCGCTATCGTGTATAGAAATAATACTGACGACGCGACGTAGCGATGCATGTTTGAGGGCAGCGTAAAAGTCAGTCCCTTTTTTTTCCACGTGGCAATGGCCGTTTCATTGCATCATTTTAGTCTCTTTGACTGTGGTTTCAGACGGACGCTGCACATGTACAAAGTGAATTGGAAACAGCAGCATCTTAGCGTTTTACGTAACAAATCTGCAGAGACTGATCAACGCACATGATATTTTGTTGTTTACCACTATTTTCTTGAGTTCGAACGAGTGGCGCATCTCTTATAAATTTCAATATTTTTAACAGAACCCCCCCCCCCCCAAGGTCTGTGCATTAATCACGAAAGAGTACATAGGATATACACCAAGCCCACAGTTGCAAAATAATTAAAAATCTATGTAATCTGCAAAGGTAGGAATCATCGATAAAATCATGTTATAAATATGTACACTATGTTACCTGGACTTCCATGTACAGTACAAGTCGGCCTATATTATAGTGTGTAACGTTTACGTTGGTCATGTTGTTTGTTAATGTTGTTACACTCAGCAGAATCCAAAAGGCTGGACGTAATGCTAGGGGTTGATTGAGGCCTTATATAGTTTAGACAATAGGTGCCTGAAGACGAAAAACATGACATATAATTGTGCAGATCCACTGATGTGCAAGTAAAAACGAAGCAGCTACTTACTTAAAGACTGTTGGATACGTTTTTATACCCTTCCTTTGAATGCCTCCACAATGGGGCAGTCAGGGTTAATGCTGGAAGGGAGTTCCATAGCTGGACAGTTCTTAGAAAGAAGGAATACTGGTAGAACTATGTGTGCTGCAGCATCCCCCTGAATGCCCCTATAGATGGTGAGGCTAGGACATCACCAGGGAGGGCGTTTCACCATACAACAGTTCTTGGGGAAAATGCGAAGCTGTACTGTAGGCTTGGGAACGAGCATTGATTTGATGGGTTGAAATTTATTTGGATGGTATGATCACGTACTGCTTGGCATCACCAGAGTACAGTGGCGTAGCTCAGGGTGGGGGGAATGCCCCCCTGATCCCCCCTGCCCCCCCCCCCTGATCCCCCCCTGCCCCCCCCTGCCCCCCCCCCCCCCCCCCCCCCCCCCCCCCCCCGACGGGAAAACCCCATTTGTGCCCCCGCCCCTAAACCCCCCCCCCCCCCTTACGTGAAAATCACGAGTTGGTGACTGGAAAAAAATTTGGGGCAACCTTTTACGAAAATTTCAGAAATCTTGCCCCCCTGAAAAAAATCCTAGCTACGCCACTGCCAGAGTAAGTAATACTAATGAAGTGACTGGCATTGATGGCAACTAGTTGGTTATTTATTTTGTACATGTATGAGTGCATGTACTTAACTTAGTACTATGATTAAATTATTCCATTTACCCATAATTCTAGTTAAATTAAAAAAAATTCTTGACTGTTATTTGTTATTCTTTTGTCAAAGTCAGAGAATCTTGGGATTTACCTTGGCATGACCATTCAAGCCAGCTTCAACAGAACGGTTGACAATTTTGACATTTAAACACTCCATAAGAATCATTCTTATGGAGTGTTTAAATGTGGGCCACAGCTTTTTTAGGATTTCTAAAATTACAAATTCATTCATTCTATTTTAACATATTCCCTTACTGTTTTATCTTATTCTTTTCAGGCAAGACGGTTGATGTCGTATCCTTTTGTTTTATACAATCCAATATTACTCAATCAAAGGATAATCACTTTAACATAGGTGTTCATCTCTCTCAGTCTCAGGCTCTGAATTCAGACCTTCATACCATGTAACATGTTTTGATTATCTTGCCTTACACCTGAAAGATTAATAGTGTTAATATTGATAGGGCATAGTTTTTTCTTCACTTTTTTTTGCTCTTGTATTTTTTAAGTTTTACCCATTCTAAACTGCTCACAAAAAGTTAGGAAACTTTTTCTAATCAAGTATATTTGTATTATTTATTACCCTCTATGTATCTGTTATATATCAATAGAAAGCTGAAGTGTTCCTCTTTAAAATAATACCAAATGTGCAATGATTACATGTTGCTGAACTTGGCCACATGAATGAGAATGAGGCAAAGTCACAAATCCAATGTGCCAAAATTACCGTTATCTGTGCTAAACAGTCAATTGGTAATGATCAATAATCAAACCGGTCATGCTTGAGAACCATGAATGGTTTACACAAAGATTTGCACCAGTGAGCACAACACACACAAGTTAACCCTCATCTCTTTAGAAAACCATCATTTGGGTTAGCAATGACTCCAGGTGGAAGGTCATGAGGGTAAGTGATGAAAGGTTTAGGCCTACACAACTTGTAAATTTTCTGAGACACGGTAAACGTTTTGCAGTTTCAATATGCCACGTTTAACAGATTTGGAGAGAGCCCGTAGCCATTACCTATTGACTTTTTAGCACAGATAACAGTAATTTGTGACCTTGCCTCATTCTCATTCATGTGACCAAGTCCAGCAACATGTCATCATTGCACATTTGGTATCACTTTAAAGAAGAACACTTCAGCTTTCCATTGATATGCAACATGATACAAGAGGGTAATAAATAATAAAAATATACTTGATTAAAAAAAGTTTCCTAACTTTGTGTGAGCAGTTTAGTTGGTGGTAAAATGTTAGTTTGGGTAGCCTTTTGTTTGAAGTGGTGTGACATCCTGCAATCCTGACTTTCAAATTTAAATTTGATTTTCCATTCTAAAGCCAAAATTAACTGTTGTCAATGTCAATCATCAGATCTCTTAATCCAATCCTACTAGCATTCCTTAATTTGTGGTAAACTACTAGCTGTCGTCATTGCCTCTTCAAATTCTGCTGTACCTAAATGGCTGGTACTTCACTGCTCTGTGGATATGTGAGTTATTTGTGTATATATATAAAGGTAAGTAGAAACTTGAAAGGTCCTTATGTATGTATGCAAAGACTCCATCACAACAGAAATAAGTAAAGAGATGTGCCGGTATGTCAGAACAGCGACGAAATGTATGTAGGCAACAACTCCATGAAGTAAAATCTAGGGAAAAGGAGAGCTCCACTAATGTTCCTGATTATTGCACTTATATAGGAGGAGAGGACATAATTGGGTTATTCTTTGGCTGTGACTTAGAAATAAAAGAACATAATTTGGTAATTTTGCCAGATTTTTCCCGCAACCCCACCCCACCTTCGGGCATCCCCCCAATTTGTCCCCTTAATTAGTAAAATATTGACAAGATTTTGAGAAAAAAACCACCACCCTTTTTCTTGAAAATGGTAGAATGGTACATTATATGTAACACACCCCAAATAAAAAAACCAATTCTTATCAATCACACGTTTTAGTGGTCATGTATGCTTAACTACAGAGAAATATAACACCCCCCCCCCCCCCCCCCCCCCGGCTAGATTCATTTTGATTGATTGACTGTTGACATTGAGACTTGTACCAGATGTCACAACACAAAAGTATAACTACTGAAGCAAGGTGAATGGTTACAAAATCAATCATTTCAAAAGTGTTAGTTTTAACCCGGGGGGGGGGGGACACGTGAAAATTTAATCTTATGGAGAATTTTGGCTTCAAGGAAATACACGTTTAGGGAAATCTTTAATCACACATGCTTAATGCTTGACAGTTGACTCCCCCTCTCTGGAATCTTTTGATATGTGACCCGTCACATCAAAATGGACATGTTGGAGGCCCAAGTCAAATCTGGGTTATTGGTAGAACTAGAAAGAGCACATTTTAAGCTTTGAAATGACACCATATTGAAGGTAATGGGACTTTGTAATCACAAGATATGACTTGGAGAAGCATATTTGTTTCTATTATTTTCTTTATATTTCACCATATATATTGGCCTCTATCTCAAAACTGTGTTTGCCTACAACATGTCCTTTTTGACATGACTGGTCACATATGTGACGCGATCAAGAGGAATGAGTCGGATGTCGACCCTGGTCGAAAAAGATTTTTTAATACAGTTTTAAAGAAGACACCTAGAGCTTTCAGAAACTGAAAACCCCATGTCGATACGACGTTTTGTTCCAAAGTTATGTCAAATTGTATACATGAATTTCCATCAAAACTTATGTAAGCCGCCATTTTGAATTGGCCATATCTCAATTTGGGATTCCCCGACATCCGACTCATTCCTCTTGATCGCGTCACATATAGCTTTATCACACTCTTTATCTTTTTTTCTTTTTTCTTCCAGGAATGATACTACCATATCCATCCGCAAATTTGGTGGGAGAAATTGTGATGCTATTTATGTTAGCAGCAATTGAGTATGTCAGACTTTTCTTTGGTAAGTGAAGATGCATCTTATCTATATCTACCGCTAGATTTCTACTTGATTGGTAGCTTTTCCTGATCGGTATCGTGCCAAGATCCCTATTACTTAATGGCAATGTGTGCACAGATACAAATATGGGATGAACAGTGTTTTCACTCACCCTATACAAAAAACGAAATACCCTTCACGTTTGATTTTCACCCTTGGAAATTTTACTCCAAGTGAAAAATTACATTGTTTTACTGCTTAAAATACTGTTCAAACACAAATGTTGGCCATTATTTTGGTTTTGTTTTGACAATGTTCAGGTATTGCTCACTCATAAACAGGACCAGTTTTATGTGATTTCCGATTCCGAACATCCGGGAACTAAAACATGCCATGCCTACCTCTGTCCTTTCAATTTTCAAGCATATGTTGACAATAATTAATTTTCAATGGCACTTAACTGACATGGATGCTTTAAAATAAGTTCTTGCACAATAACTCCCAAATAGTTAACCTTGACTGAATCATGATGTATATTCCATATTTGAAACTTATGGTATAAATTATTATTATGAGTAGGGGATCATCCGGGTCTGTTACCTGTACACAAAAACTCTTGTCCCTAGTTTTCAGGGGCACTGTACCGTTAATGCCCAGTAGGGCGCTGTGTACTGTAGTATAACAGTATGTATGTATGTAAAGTTGTTATTAAGAGCAGACCTTATTATAGAACTTTAAGTTACAAACAATCCAATTTAATTAATTGAAATTGCTGAAATGTGTTTATTTTTGTTTCCTTTTTATCTTTTAGGCAAAAAAGGCAACCTGACAGAAAAGCTGATCCATGTCGGTGTGTCTCTGGCTCTAACAATAGCCACTCTGTTTGGCGCCCTCTATCTGCTACTGTGGCAAACCTATGTGTTGAGAATTGAGCTCATACTTAGTGCTATTCTGATTGTATTCCTGGTACTAGAAACAATATTCAGCGTTATTGCTATCATAACATTTGCAAGGTAGGTGGAAATCACTCATAAGATATTATAGTGAAAATTCATTTGACTTTCTGAAGAATGAATGAAAACCCAACAATCTGCCATTTTGACAGTTAACCCCACAAACATCAGGTATTAAAACTACAGTATAACGCTACCATTACTCAACACGTTAGGCAGCGTTACTATAACAGCGGTTCACCTGCCTAATTGAACTAATTTGACAATTTTAATAAAATTGCCAGGCTGTAAATAAAGCACCAAATTAATGTGGAAAACAATTGTTAAACGTAGAGTGGATGTAGGGTAAAGTCGCCTATTTTCGGTCACCGCCTATTTTCGGTCACTTGGCCAAAATCGTGTAATTGCAGCTGTTGTCGCCATTTTAAAAGCAATACCGGCATCAACTATGCCGCAGGTTTTTATCCGTCAGTTTATAACGCCGAAGTCATTTTCATTACACGATTTGGACGAAGTGACCGAAAATAGGCGCTGACCGAAAATAGGTGACTTTACCCTATGTAATTGTAACACCAAACATCCGTCAATTGGCAAAAGCAATACAAGCTATTATTGAATCAAAATCCAAATTTTAATTGGATTGTTGGAATCTGCAATCTAATGTAATTAACTGATTCTAGATTGTGTGGTTTTGTTTATCCGGTGGGAGGATGTCAACTATCACACTTTCACAAAAATGCGTAATAATAAGGGTGTTGTTTTTAAGAAATGGTATGTTACGTGTGTAACAACGCGTTAAGGGGTGGGTCTAAAATTGAATATTTTCAACTAAAATCCTGTCCAGACCCTATGCGATACGTTTAGGGAATCAAATTGGGAAGAAAACGCCCACAATTCTTATTTTATAGTGAATTTTGGCTGCAGATGAAATCAGCATTTAGGGAGTTTCTAAAAAAGCTTTGCTCATGCATGCTTACAGCATGAATTTTTGACTGGCCCCAGGGCCTTTTATCAGAGTTCGGTCTTGTTTTAACTCTTTGGATCATTACAAGTGAACATATAAAGGGACTTGACTACCATTTAAAAAGCAAATATTGACAAATTAAAATTTGAAGACATCAACACAATATCTATATCTAATACAAACGGTTTTAAAACAATTTTACGAACGAGTTTCTTTTTCTTTTATGTGTTTTACACACAGGGCCGAGTCTTACAGGTGACATTGTCTTGGGATGACAGGATGGCATACCAAAGAATTGCACAAGAATCTTTATGCTTTTGTAATATATTGTACAGTGTAAATACAGATTGAGCAGGTTTTTTTGATATAAATACTTGGCAGAGACTTGGTATTTCCATACATGCTTTCTTGAAAATTACACAATGGTTATACAGTTATGTTAAAGTTAAGATTATTCTTAAAGTTAAGAGTGCTTTTTCCGTAAGAATTTGTTAATCGATCTACGTGAAATAGGGCCCAGGTATGACTCTAGACCTGGTTGTATCTTCTTAAAGCCAAACTTTGGAGGAACTCTTTTAAGTATTGTCTTAATTTGGCTTTAAGAAAACTCTAAGATCACTCTTCTTAAGTTCACTTAAGTTGATTCTTATCTTTTATGAAATAAGACCCTGGACATGTAGCCACCTTTTGGGCAATCTCACAACAGCAGAGCAATCCCCCAATGCTACGCCATCATTCCAAAAAAATAGATATTTTAATTATTAACTATGATTGATGAAATTATTAACACAATGGAACCCAGTCTTCATACCGCTTTAGTAACACAGTCATTGTGTTTAAGTTTGTGGCAAAACTGGTATAAAAGTTGGGTTGCATGATAGATACAAACATTCAAAACAAAACTTGGTGCATTTGATTTGAATGGTATCACTGAAGAAACAAAATTACCTCATCATTTTCAGCAATTGGGATGAGGTCATTAAGGGCATGTTCACATCTAGATCATATACCTGGGACCCGGGTTGTTTTTGCTCTCACGCTAAACACTATTATAGTCACACTCAACAAGAAATTTCAACCTGGTTTGATATTTTTGTGAATATTTTTTCCAATATGGAATCATGTATGTTGCTTCTGCTTCATTTTCAAATGAAAAAAAGCAATATCTGGCCAGGACCAGGAGGCTAGAAATGGTGAACCGTTCAGGCGCTCAATGCAGCAGATTCTTGTAGCAGCTGCTCATGAACTCATTGATATTCAGTGCAGCTATGATATTCATAAGTAATCAAATCTTAAGTATTATTTGGATGACCACATGATAATATATTTGCATTTTTGGGTGACCACATGTCCAGGGTCCTATATGTATAAATAATAAGTAGTATTTGTATTTGGCATACTCAGTAAGAATGAAGCCAAATCCAAGCTGTGTGTCAAATAGATTTTATATGATGTCTTGTAAATGTAACATTTTTAATTTATCTGGAATAGGCAGTGTATTTGTGTGTGCTAATTGAATCCACTTTGCCTTTTCCATACTTCTAGTTTTATGCAATGACAAGGTATCCCAAAAGTCCCAAATATTCTATATCTTTTTAAATGAAAGCTTCATATCTCCAGGGGTTCACTTGCCCTGTTCATACAATAACCTATCATCCCTGCTATCATCAATAGTAACTTACCATCGATGGTGAATTTTTAATCCTATATCAGTGATGCATGTCCATAATATGGTAGTATACCAGTGAAGTTTACCAGCAAGCATGCTCTTACCATTGATGGTGAAGTTGTAAGTTTACTGTTGAAGTATAAAATGATAGTTTCTGATTGTTCACTTCTATTGAGTTATCTCACTTAGCTACGACATCAAAGGTAAACTTGCAGGTAATTTGCAGGTGCGTATACACAGGCACTACCTACAAGTTTACCATTGCAAGCTATACAAACAAGTTACCTTATTACAACAGTCTGAATGCAACTTACGGTAACTCTGGTGAAGGATTTAAAAATATACCATCATGGCAAGTTACCATCGAAACAGGGCTTATGCGGTAATTAAACATATTGATACAAAACACTTTTTGTTAAAATTATATCAGTTACCAATTAAACGTTACAGATACCTTTGTTGCTAGATAAAAAACAAAACGTTTTCTGAGCTGTAATATCATGTTTTATGATATTGTGTGTAACACAAATAAATAATATCCATAAAGGCAGTTTAAGTGAGGACAAGGTTGTAAACCAAAATGAAATTTAGAGTGTTTTCTATGTATACATCTCTACATTCTCTATGATTTTTTTCTGAGATACAAGTTTCTAAAGGTGTAAACAATCTGTGATTGTGACAACTTCTTGCGAAGTTCTCTACCTATTCCAGATGTAGTTCTACCATAGGACTACCCATTTGAGCCTAGGAATAGCTCCCAATCTGAGAACTGCCACGTGTTTGTACAGCTAGGATGACATGACTCAGTGTTTCTATATTCAATCTTAATATTTCCCTGGATAGGCTGGGTTTTAAAATAGTGGCATTACCAGTTCGAAGTCCAAATAAAATAAAAAATATTGTAATTTCTCGTCCTCGCGTGCATCCATTTTGGCTGCCGCATCAAAAAGAGTGTTTTGGTTGTCTTTTCTTTTTTTATATTCTCAAGATCACACTGATGTTGTTAATGGAGAATGTGTCAATATTTTTTTTAAAAACTGTTAAAATCAAAGAGCGACACAACAGGCGAAATGTTAATTATCAAAACATGATGAAATGAAACTGTATCATCAGAGGATGTAGATAAACCATGGGTAAAACTTGTGTGTTAAAATACCAGTGTGGCCTTGGGAACATTTCGTCAGCCTGCCTCGATAATTGCCTAACTCACTTTTCAGCGAAATTGAGCTTTTTGCATAAATCATGACTTAAGCAAAAGTGTTGATAAATGCGCAATTTCAATTCTGCCTAAGTCAGCCTTGAGAGTTAGGCAGATTGTAATAATGATTTAAACTGTTTAAAATGGGTCGTATTAACTCGTATTAGGCTCATAACAAGCCACATTTTATTTACAGGTATATTTCCAACCTAAATCTATCCAACAGTTACTGCTCCTGTTGGAATTCACCTGCACTATTCAACATACATATCGTCAGCCTGCTTCGATAATTGCCTACTAGTAACTCAATTTTCATATATTTGTTGTTTTCTAAAAACTAGAAAAAATGAGTTAGGCAATTATCGAAGCAGGCTGACGATTTGTTTGTCGTTTTTGGCTGGAACTTAAGATATTCCACAGATCACACTGATATTTTGTAAATCTAGAATACACATCTTTTCTTGTTAAGTTAGCTTTGTATACCTGAAAGAGAAAAAATAGAGAATAAATCCTTGTGTTATATTAAAATAAAATAAACATGCAAAATATCTTGATTTGTTTCCAGTATGTACCCATTTTAAGGTTATAAAGCTAGCCTTACAAAAGTGGTGGCCATTTTGAAGCAAAAACATTTCCACCATGTTGGAAAAAGCGAAACTAGTTTTGGAAAAAGGAGCATCCGTTATCTTGGATCTGCCATTTTGGAGAGAAAAAACAAAAAAACTGCCCTCATCCTCTTTTTTTCTCCAAAAAGTTAGGACGAGAAACTAGTGCTTTTTTTTAAACTTGGCATAAGGCAGATGGCAATGAGGTATACATTTCTTACTGATAATAAACTGCTAAAAAAAGTTCGGAAATTTGTTTTCAATCACCAATTTTTGAATATTTTGTGATATCTTCATATTGTGTTCATATCAATGAAAAGCTGACATGTTTTTCCCCAACGATACATCATTCGTAGCAATCACTTATGGCAGTGGTAAGCCACATGCTTGTAAATGTGGGGAGGTCATTCAAAATATGCCAAATTCACCACTATTTCGTGCTCAAAAGAAACAACTCTGTCATCTGTCAAAGATAAATAATATAATCCGACAACTCTGTCATCTGTTCAATAAAGCTTACATTGAGAGTTAATGTGTAAAAACGCTTTATCAAACTTTGAAACAAGTTCTGTTGTTCAAGTACTGTGCTCACACGAATGTTTAAATACGCAAAATTTGTTTAAGCAGGGTACTTGAACAACCCACATTGTTTAAATGGTTAAACAACATTTTTGCTGTGTTGTACAGGGTGGTACCAAAAAAAAGTTGACCCAAGTTCAAGGTAACCTTTCAACCACATTTATAGTTACAGATAATTTGTGTTTACTTTGTCTTGATCAGCAGCAAGTTTTGAACTTATCCTATGGTACGTTTAGCTTGGTTAGTTCGTCAGATATACGTTCATGACAGAAAGCATGCACAACACTGACTTGTCCACGGGAGCAACATTGACCAATTTTGAAGGAGGCTCCTTCCATGAAGGATCATACAGACATTTTAAAAGCATTATCTTTTCTACTTTTCTGAGACTTATATTAATTTTAATATCAAGAAAAATAAGCACATGGAAAACCAGCCATCGTCGAGGCATCTGCTTTTTTTCTAGTGATTCCTCCACCTTGGACGAGACCAAGGTGTAAGAACAACTGAAGCAGTGCAGATACGTACATAGGGGAGATGCGGGAGAGTTGAACCACCCCCTATAACTCGAAAAGTAGTAACTTACTAAAATTTATATTGGCATATATTGTTATATAGCATCAATACGACATTCTTAGTGTTAAACTCTACTGTCATGTGTGCTCAGTATCAAAGATACCTAAACAAAATCTTCTTTTTTTCACTTTTGAGTGAAAAATAAATATTTTGTCTTTTTTCCCATAGCAAGACTTAGAATATAATAGCGGTAATTTGTTTATTGAAGGGGTATATATGACCATTATTTTAGAGAACTATTGTAAACTACCAAAAGTTCTACACCAGACAGGATTGGGTTATTTACAAAATGGTCACCATGAGGAGAGTTGAGCCATTGGTCATGGGGAGAGTTGAGCATAGGGAAAACATGTAGTAACATTTTGATTTTTGGACTAAAGGTGAAAAATGTATAATAAATGAGAGAAAATGTTATTTTGTGCCATGATAATAACAATTGAGCACCATATTTACTTTTAAGGATTAATAAATCAAAAGTTGAAAATATATGATTTTGTTTTTTTCACCAGCCATTGACTTATCATGCTGGTTCAACTCTCCTGTAATGGTGGCTCAACTCTCCCATACTGTAGGGAGAGTTGATCCACTTTACCAATTTTTTCAAACCTTTTGTATAAATAAGCCTTAACTGCTATCCCAACTGTTATTGTTTCACAACGAAAACAAGACTCTAGTTTATCTTACACTAATTTTTTACAGGTTTGTACTTTTCTTCCGCATATGGTGACACAAAATATAAAAAATGGCTCAACTCTCCCGCATCTCCCCTACTTCCTGGCTTAAAGTATTAGATCCAGGTCCCAACCATGTTGCAAATCGCTAGAGAAAGATGTCTTGACAGAGTGCTGATTCTTTTTTTTCATTTCATCTTTTATCATTTTCACTTCTGAGAAACCCTAAAATATCCACATTCATTCAGCGGTCGCAAAAAAATAAAATAGAAAAGGCTAGGACTTCAAACTGATTGCGCGATCATTCCATAAGCGGCACATAGGCCTATTATCAGTCAGTACTGAATATAATACCTCATCTCCTTCTACATAAGGCTGAGAACTTATTGAATGACTCTCATATATTGTAACAAGCTGATAAAGATTAACATTTTTATACATTTGGGAGCAAGTTTTTCCATGCTAACTGTTGTATCATTTCAATAATAAAACGACTGAAATTAACTTAATATATCTGATATTGTGCTGTAATTTTCAATTTGGTGTCTATTTCGTGAAAATGAAATGAATTCGGTTCGTAAGAATTCAAAAGAAGTAAGCCGCCCCCCCCCCCCCCCCCCCCCCCCCCCCCCCCCCCACTCTCAGCATTTCATCACGTTTGTTTGCATAAACTCCACACACAATTAGCCGTTCTGAGAGATTGAAACCCTTATGGAACGGGGACACGCTTGGCTACTCTTATCTTGGAAAGATTCCCTGTTTCAATATCATGTTTACTTTTTCCAAAATAGTCGCATTTCCGCAAAATGTTTTCCGCGATGTTTTCAGAAAAAGTGGAACTTTTCAAGATCCTATACAAGTTTGTTTGCATAACTCCGCACAGAGAATTGGACGTTTTGAAAGATTGAAACACTTAAGAAAAGGGGAAACGCTTGGCTACCACTCAAAGTTCAATATTATGTTTACTTTCCCGATAGAGTCACATTTTAACAACATTCGTTTTCCGGAAAAGTTGTCACTTTCTACGATTCGTGGATAATTTAGTATTTTATTTCAAATAGAGAGCAGCTAAACAAAGAAAGAAGAGGCTTTTTTTATAATAAAATAAAGACACTGAAAATTATTGAGACCGTTTTTGTAACTAAAATTGTAAAGGATCTTGAAAAGTGCCACTCTTTTCTGAAAAGATCATTTTGGGGAAATTAACTTATTTCTTTTGAACCCTTTATCATAACACCACATAAGTACAAGTTTGACCCATATACAAAGGTCAAACAATTTTTTACTTTTCTACCTGATAACTTTGTAACAAAACATCAGATGTAGGGCAAACTTTATAATTTTGGAATCCTTGTAGGTCGGATATTTTGGATATTATATAGAAGCTCCCACGGACTCTCCAACATTTATGTGAAGGGCATTTCCTCAAAATTATTATTGCTCGCCCTTCATGTAGAAGAGAGATTCACAAAGAGACTATATGGCGCTCCAACGGGTCACGGAATCTGATTGGAGATGGCCAATCTACCTTTAGGCCTATGATCGTACATTCAGTTAGATAAGATTTAAAAACATGCCGCATTTCAGTTACAAGTTATCTCATTTTACGTCTCATGCTCTGTTACTCATAAATGTACTTTTGAGGGCAGGCTTTTTATTGGTGATACGGTATACAAATTAAAACGTCACAAATTCCAGAGTTCACAGCTTGAATACATATGCATTTAACGTTTGAAATATCAAGTGCCGGTGAGTGACGTAGGCCCACCAGAAGGAAAGTGTTGTAATTGATCAATTCTACTTTTCAGACCCCAACCCATGGTTTAGGCATTTTGCTACTCCCAAAGTTTAAGGAGTTTTATATTCATTTTGCAGCATTTTGTAAAGCAATTTTAAGCACCCTTCTTCTCTTTTTTCACTAGTTTTACGTTTTCTCATTGAAACCAAGTGATATCTTTGGCACTTCCCTTAATATTATTGTAAAAACCGACGGCACCTATACAGAACATATCAGACGCTTCACAGAACACGTTTAGGGTGTGTCGGAAGCGTCCAAAATGTAACAAATATAGAATGTGTTCTGTAGATGTTCTAATGTGTTCAGTAGGTGTTCTACGCATCACTATGTGTTCAAGGCCATTTCTAGAACACATCAAGAACACATCTGTTACGGCCAAGAACATGTTCTAAATCTGTTACATTTTTTGAACACGTCCGGACGCGTTCTTGACGTGTTCTCTACGCGTCGATCTGTTCTGTAGTTTTTGCAGTGTATCAGTTGAATTGTATTGGAGGATTGTGTTTCCATTTTCCCGCAATACTATTGTGAAAGAAAAATCGCAGAAATAATATATTTTTTCTTTGCCCTGTTGAAAACCTGAGCCAAGTACTAGTACTAGGATTATGATATTTGTGTCAGGTGAAAACTGCCATGAGTCACATGCTCGTTCAATATTTGCAGGTAATTATTGAATGCCAGTCGTAAATAGACTACACACTTTATTGTGTTAATTTCTGGGTCTTTTTCATTCTGCTATCTACTGAAGATAGCATGAGAAGTTGACTATTAATTATTAGTACTAACGTGTTAATAACAAACGTTATAGCGTGGGTTCAAAGTACGAGGTAATGTAAAAACTCATTTATCATAACAGAGTGTGGTACATATAGGAGTGCACTTGGCCATGGTTTAAATTTTGAGACATAATGTCATCATTTTAATATTGATAAACTGTATATCAAATAGAGAGGTTCTGGCGCACCCTCCTCGAAAATCCGATGAAAGAGAAATACCTACAAAACCACGACAGATTATTTGTTTTAATATTGTTTAGATTTTGTCGTTTTGGTGCCTCTATAAACAAGTGGATCATGTGCCCCCCTCCCCCTCCTTCTCTCCCAACCACGCCACTGCATCCATTTGATCTTGATTCGCGCTCTTTGACAGTTGGGCTTTCAACGCCTCCCAATGTAATTCAATTAATCATAAACAAATACTAGTTCCTATGGCAACACTACCGACGTGTTACGATCTGATGTACAAAGTGCTCTAACATAGTAAGATAAATTGCTTTATGAACATTTCATAGCGCTTGTTGGATGCAAAACCGCCATATTATGATTAGTGTATACATGGAGTGAGCTTGTTGAACATGTTGAAAGGCAAATTTAATGCTGGTAATTGAAATACGTGCTTCAAATAATTATAGTGTAGCCACATTAAATTATCGGCGCAATCGTGCATTGTTATTTAACCATTAACTGCTGTGTTTTTATCTCGCCCTTTTACTAGGAAGTCTTTATATGAACCCACGTTAGATCTATATATAATAGTTGCGGGGTTATATAAGGTGACTTTATTATGTAAGCATTTCTTACTTTCTTCAGTTGAAAGTAGATCATCGTTATAGTAATTCACATAAACAGATCAACATCACAACTTTTTGCTATCTTCAGTAGATAGCATAATTCCGAAAGTACAATGTAGATCATCTTTAGTAATCCAGTGTATATATATCAACATCACAACTAGCATAATTATATGATAGCATAATTCCGAAAGTAGATCATCTTTAGTATAAAGTGTGTACATATCAACATCACAACTTCTTGCTATCTTCAGTAGATAGTATAATTCCGAAAGTAGATCATCTTTAGTATACAGTGTGTACATATCAACATCACAACTTCTTGCTATCTTCAGTAGATAGCATAATTCCGAAAGTAGATCATCTTTAGTATACAGTGTGTACAGATCAACATCACAACTTCTTGCTATCTTCAGAAGATAGTATAATTCCGAAAGTAGATCATCTTTAGTATACAGTGTGTACATATCAACATCACAACTTCTTGCTATCTTCAGTAGATAGCATAATTCCGAAAGTAGATCATCTTTAGTATACAGTGTGTACAGATCAACATCACAACTTCTTGCTATCTTCAGTAGATAGTATAATTCCGAAAGTAGATCATCTTTAGTATAGAGTGTATACAGATCAACATCACAACTTCATGCTATCTTCAGTAGATAGCATAATTCCGAAAGTAGATCATCTTTAGTATACAGTGTGTACATATCAACATCACAACTTCATGCTATCTTCAGTAGATAGCATAATTCCGAAAGTAGATCATCTTTAGTATACAGTGTGTACATATCAACATTACAACTTCTTGCTATCTTCAGTAGATAGCATAATTCCGAAAGTAGATCATCTTTAGTATACAGTGTGTACATATCAACATCACAACTTCTTGTTATCTTCAGTAAATAGCATAATTCCGAAAGTAGATCATCTTTAGTATACAGTGTGTACAGATCAACATCACAACTTCTTGCTATCTTCAGAAGATAGTATAATTCCGAAAGTAGATCATCTTTAGTATACAGTGTGTACATATCAACATCACAACTTCTTGCTATCTTCAGTAGATAGCATAATTCCGAAAGTAGATCATCTTTAGTATACAGTGTGTACAGATCAACATCACAACTTCTTGTTATCTTCAGTAAATAGCATAATTCCGAAAGTAGATCATCTTTAGTATACAGTGTGTACAGATCAACATCACAACTTCTTGCTATCTTCAGAAGATGTATAATTCCGAAAGTAGATCATCTTTAGTATACAGTGTGTACATATCAACATCACAACTTCTTGCTATCTTCAGTAGATAGCATAATTCCGAAAGTAGATCATCTTTAGTATACAGTGTGTACAGATCAACATCACAACTTCTTGCTATCTTCAGAAGATAGTATAATTCCGAAAGTAGATCATCTTTAGTATACAGTGTGTACATATCAACATCACAACTTCTTGCTATCTTCAGTAGATAGTATAATTCCGAAAGTAGATCATCTTTAGTATACAGTGTGTACATATCAACATCACAACTTCTTGCTATCTTCAGTAGATAGTATAATTCCGAAAGTAGATCATCTTTATACAGTGTGTACATATCAACATCACAACTTCTTGCTATCTTCAGTAGATAGTATAATTCCGAAAGTAGATCATCTTTAGTATACAGTGTGTACATATCAACATCACAAATTCTTGCTATCTTCAGTAGATAGCATAATTCCGAAAGTAGATCATCTTTAGTATACAGTGTGTACAGATCAACATCACAACTTCTTGCTATCTTCAGAAGATAGTATAATTCCGAAAGTAGATCATCTTTAGTATACAGTGTGTACATATCAACATCACAACTTCTTGCTATCTTCAGTAGATAGTATAATTCCGAAAGTAGATCATCTTTAGTATACAGTGTGTACATATCAACATCACAACTTCTTGCTATCTTCAGAAGATAGTATAATTCCGAAAGTAGATCATCTTTAGAGAGTGTATACAGATCAACATCACAACTTCTTGCTATCTTCAGTAGATAGTATAATTCCGAAAGTAGATCATCTTTAGTATACAGTGTGTACATATCAACATCACAAATTCTTGCTATCTTCAGTAGATAGTATAATTCCGAAAGTAGATCATCTTTAGAGAGTGTATACAGATCAACATCACAACTTCTTGCTATCTTCAGTAGATAGTATAATTCCGAAAGTAGATCATCTTTAGTATACAGTGTGAACATATCAACATCACAGTTTCTTGCTATCTTCAGTAGATAGCATAATTCCGAAAGTAGATCATCTTTAGTATACAGTGTATACAGATCAACATTACAACTTTTTGTTATCTTCAGTAGATAGTATAATTCCGAAAGTAGATCATCTTTAGTATACAGTGTGTACAGATCAACATCACAACTTCTTGCTATCTTCAGTAGATAGCATAATTCCGAAAGTAGATCATCTTTAGTATACAGTGTGTACAGATCAACATCACAACTTCTTGCTATCTTCAGAAGATAGTATAATTCCGAAAGTAGATCATCTTTAGTATACAGTGTGTACATATCAACATCACAACTTCTTGCTATCTTCAGTAGATAGTATAATTCCGAAAGTAGATCATCTTTAGTATACAGTGTGTACATATCAACATCACAACTTCTTGCTATCTTCAGAAGATAGTATAATTCCGAAAGTAGATCATCTTTAGAGAGTGTATACAGATCAACATCACAACTTCTTGCTATCTTCAGTAGATAGTATAATTCCGAAAGTAGATCATCTTTAGTATACAGTGTGTACATATCAACATCACAAATTCTTGCTATCTTCAGTAGATAGTATAATTCCGAAAGTAGATCATCTTTAGAGAGTGTATACAGATCAACATCACAACTTCTTGCTATCTTCAGTAGATAGTATAATTCCGAAAGTAGATCATCTTTAGTATACAGTGTGAACATATCAACATCACAGTTTCTTGCTATCTTCAGTAGATAGCATAATTCCGAAAGTAGATCATCTTTAGTATACAGTGTATACAGATCAACATTACAACTTTTTGTTATCTTCAGTAGATAGTATAATTCCGAAAGTAGATCATCTTTAGTATACAGTGTGTACATATCAACATCACAGTTTCTTGCTATCTTCAGTAGATAGCATAATTCCGAAAGTAGATCATCTTTAGTATACAGTGTGAACATATCAACATCACAGTTTCTTGCTATCTTCAGTAGATAGCATAATTCCGAAAGTAGATCATCTTTTATACAGTGTATACAGATCAACATCACAACTTCTTGCCTTTAGTAGATCAGACGAACCTCTTCATTGTCAAACATACTGCGACAAAACCCTGCTGCAATGTTTCTTTTTCTCATCATTTGTTTTTCTTCACCATTTGCTATAATAAGTTAAATTTATCAGATATCACAACCACCGGTCCGTACTTGTGAGAGAGGTTGGGAGATCTGCGGAAGTCATGATTCAAAAGACTTAGTATAGATTAGGCCTACCTACTGAATTAACTATTATTATACTAAAGACAATGCTTTCTTTAGTAAATAACACAACTTCGAAAGCAGGCCATTATCATCATGTTAATGTTGTCATGTTAATCAATAGCGTTCAAATGTGCCAATGATTTACGAAAAGCCATTGTCATCTTAAAGAATTATATTATTTTGACAGGCGTTGAACCAAAGATTTTATAGAAATTCATTGGTTGAACAGTGTGTATTTTACTAATCTGCCACATGCTCGAATTTATCTTTCAAATTTGTATGTGTAAATAGGAAAGAACGTATTGTTCAGAATGATATACCGTATTAGTAAACTGTTGATAGGTTTTTGGGAAGGTGTGATTATAATTATGTTGATGTCTATCACGTGCTGATCCAAATTCAGGATAGCTTAGTGTTATATTCCTAATTAATCCACAAAGAACCACACACACACACACACACAACTGCCCCTTTTTGACGTCACAGACGGTCTTTTATGGCTATCGGGATGTAATTATATTAAATTAGGCCTACTCTTAATGAGGTCATGATTTCGCAAAATAAGTCAATTGAATTTACGGATACAAACATACGGGTGCACATCAAATCATGCACTGTGAAGGGTATAACAGAATTACATGTATACGTGACTGCATAAAAAGGACATGTTTATGACGAGCTTTACTAGGTGCTTTGTTTGTTTTGTTTGTTTGTTGGGGTGTTGGGTTGTTTGTTTGTTGGGTTGTAGAGGGTGACCCAGAAAATGTTGAACCCAAAAATCACAAAATTCAATTTATTTTTTTTACCATTAAAATAACAAAATATTGCATAAACTCGTTCACCAGCTATGTGCACCCTACATTTAACTTTCTGAAACATTTTAGATCATAAAAATTGGCCACAGGAAACTTAAAATACGTGTACTTTTGTTAGAAGTGTTGTTTTGTAGTGTAAGTGAAGTGCAAAAAATGGTTTCATGCTACATGAGCCTGTTTATACATTATTCTGCACAGTATCTCATCAATATTTATTTATTATGTAAATCAATATTATTATTATATAAGAGACTTTGAAAACAAAAATTGAAGTCCCCTTGACTTCATTTGAAAATGTTAATTTGATAAACACAGATCAAAAGACAAGATTACTTAACTCATCATACTTAGAACAGAATTAAGTTTCATATCTGAACCAAGTTACACTTTTTTTCACTTTTACAAAAGGACGAAAACACCCCCTGTCACACAATCAAATGTATCTTTAGTTTGGTAACGCCAATTTACATGATCTAAAGTTCTCCAGAAAGCTGAATAAATTGTTTACATAACTATTGAAAACAGAATGCCATATTTTTTTCATTTTTTTTCTTCATTTTTTTAATTTTGTGATATTTATGTATGTTTGTTTGTTTGTTTGTTTGTTTGTTTGGTTGGTTGGTTGGTTGGTTGATTGGTTGGTTGGTTGGTTGGTTGATTGGTTGATTGGTTGGTTGGTTGGTTGGTTGGTTGGTTGGTTGGTTGGTTGGTTGGTTGGTTGGTTGGTTGGTTGGTTGGTTGGTTGGTTGGTTGGTAGATTGGTTTGGTTGGTTTGGTTGATTGATTGGTTGGTTGCGTCTTAATATAGCCTTACATGCGTCTTCCAACATATGCTGGGAGTGTCCCCCTACAGAAGTGTCTATTTGAATCATTGCAATGAGCGATCAAGAATGTGACTTAACTCCCTTTGAAACGTTTTTCCCTCCACTATCCCATTCTTCGGGCAGAGGTGATAACAGCTGTAAACTCACTGAAGAAGGGGAAGTCCGCAGGAACTCACAACATCTCAGCAGAGCTTGTCCAAGCAGGAAGAGATACCATGGACCCCGTACACACTACCAAAAATCCCTTCATTGGATGACGCGTTAAAGTGAAGATCAACTAATGAAATGTGTAGTGTGTATACGCTCTTACCTTCATTGAATGAAGCAAAACTGATCTTCATTCAATGATGCTAAAGAGGTTCTTTCGATGATGATACATGTTAATTCAATGAAGCGATTTGGTAGTGTGTACGCTCCGTCATTAACTAATGAAGATCAATGTTCATTGAATGAAGCGATTTTATAGTGTGTATATGAGTCAATCTTAATTAAATGAAGCTATTTGGTAATGTGTACGCTCCCTTCATTAACTAATGAAGATCAAATAATGTTCATTGAATGAAGCTATGAAGCGATTTGGTATTAATGTGTACGCTCCCTTAATTAACTAATGAAGATCAACTAATGTTCATTGAATGAAGCGATTTTATAGTGTGTACGGGGTCTTGGTCGACATCCTTCTACTTATCTGCAACAAGATCTGGCAGACAGGAGAGTGGCCCGCACCTTGGACACAGTCAATGGTCATCAATGGTAAAATAGATAGATAGATAGAGCGAAATTACTTAATTTGTCTGAAAATACTTCATTTTGGAAGGTTTTTTCAATGCATCGCCTGAGAGATCAAGACTTGACTTGTAACATAACTTAATCTGCCTGTTCATGTTAGCCAGCTAATTACGTGGCCTATACAATGTAAAATTATGTCCAATTCGAAGCTACCACATTCTATATTAAGTCAATTAAATGGGGACAAAAAGCGCGCACACAAGTGCAGACACCCCAGCCTAATAGTAAGGTTTTAGAGTGATGTCATTAACATAATTATACAAAAAGACAGATGAAGGAGTAGAAAATATCAGTAATTAGTTAATTATGTCTAAGTTGAAGCTACGTCACTCTAGTCTTAGTAAGTCAATTAATTCACTAATGAGGACAGAGAGCGCAGGCAGTGCATAATATACCTAGGCTAAATAGTAAGGTTTTAGAGTGATGTCATTAACAGTATGATTATACACAAAGACAGATGAAGAAGACGAACAATTCAGTACTTAGTTAATTATGCAGCTATACATAAAATGCTCTACATATGGGAATCATTGATTTATGTCTTATGGAGGACGGACAATTTACCTATAAAAAAAGGTCTTCTGGAGAAATGACGACTTTCATCTCACAGAATGCTGCAGCTTCCATGAAATTGCCTGTATTATGAATAGCCAGATCGCCTATACTTTTAACTCGAAACATCGAACGTGCTGTGTGACGTCGTACAAAAATCTTCTAATACGATCTTGTAAGTTAATATAATAATACACAGTCCACCCACGAGCTGATTCGCGTAAGACAGACAATAAATGGGATGGTTTAACCCGCGCGCGCCAACAGCCAGCGCTTTTTGTACTGCAGTGTTTCAAATGTTATTATATATTTTGTCACTTAGTGGTTGTTCGTATGCAGTGCTTTATGATAAATGGGAGTATACATCTCATGGATGTGGCTTTTTATCCTCTACTTAGTCTCCTGTGGTAGTATTAGTGTTAGGTACACTGGATGACGTTTTTGTAGTCTTTATTTATATCAACAGTGGCATATGGATTGGTGTTTTTGACATGTTTATACCACACTACACTGGACTGCATTTAATATGAACGTTTGAAGCTAACAACGGCCAATGGGCCTATGTAAGATATAATAAGATAACTCTGGAAATTATTTCTATGGGCTTCTGCTGTCAACGTAATACTGAACATGACATGATGTTGAAGCACACATAGGACCTATAAAAGGTCCAATATATAATATCTGTGACTAATATTGTAATACTCTGAAGCAACCCTGGCTCACTTCAGATATCCAGGAGATAGCACCGGGCTGATCAGTCCACCACCATGTGGACCTGCAATCAGCCCTTCTTCAGCACTTAGACGTAAGTATACCGCGCAATCACCGCAATCACTGGGCGCAAGTCGCGGAAGGGCCAGGGGACATCACCCCACCCGTCAATATGTTGATGAATTGGCTCATCACTATAATAGCTCGCCGCTTCGCCGCTAGGACGAGGGCTGCATAATTGCTCACCACCCATCCAATGGTATAATGAAAACAATCGACGAAAGTTTTGACGCCGTCCTGGTCGCGATTCTTTGTTCGTAAATCGTAACCTAGCAAGTGACCCCTTTTAACCCTAACCCTACAACCCTAACCCTAACCCAACCCTAACCATAACCATAACCCGATATTTAGCTTAACGTGTCGATCCCTCGCTTACAACATGTACAAAAATACATTATTTGTATGATATTGACCTAATTAATCTTACATTTTTATATAAGCGTTTTAGCTTTTATACGTACCGATTCGTAACGCTTTTGAGCGAATTTGTTTTAATTCTAATCGCATTTCACCGTGTTTAGCTTCAATTCAGCCTGCTTCGATGATTGCCTAACTCATTTATTCTAGTTTTGAGAAAACAACAAAAATAAGGAAAGCGAGTTTGGCAGTTATCGAAGCAGGCTGACGATATGATGAATAGCACCATGAATTAGTACAGGTGAATTCCAACAGGAGCAGTAATACCTGTTGGATATAATTAGGTTGGGGATATACCTTTAAATGAAATGTGGCTTGTTATAATAGGCCTAATACGAGTTAATATGACCCATTTTAAACATTTTACATAATTATTACAATCTGCCTAACTCACAAGGCTGACTTAGGCAGAATTGCAATTGTGCATTTATCAACACTTTTAATTGGTCAATGACTTAGATATTATTACATCATGTGCATAATGTAATGAAGTCATGATTTATGCAAAAAAACTAAATTTCGCTGAAAAGTGAGTAAGGCAATTATCGAAGCAGGCTGACAAATTATGTTAATTAAAATAGGCTGCACACTATATATTTCAAGCACATTTTTGTTTACGCATTTGGTTATCGATGAAATCTATTTATTTGAAATGTGTGACATCTTTATTTGCATGCAGACTTTGGCTTCACAATTAATTTAATGCCTTGAAAAGGATATCATAAAATCAAAATGAAGTAGATATTAGGAGATATATTATGACCTTCAACAACTCGATGCCCGTTTAAAGGTTTTGATAATTTGTGCGAAGTGTCAAATGGGAGTAAACAACGCAATAGTGATCTGAACTGATCTAATAATTGACCCCCTGAGAACTACCGGCCGATTGGTCAGAAAGATAGATACATCATTTATTGCACCAATCAGAAACAGTGTTAGAATAATTGTATCCCTGATAAAGATTGGAGTGAAACATTTTACAAGCTGCATTTGAATTGGCTATTCATATGAGTACATCTTGTAATAAACCATCAGAACCACTGTAAGATAGACGGGTAGACCCCAGGGGGTTATGAAGAGTGATCTGAGTCGAGAATAACGACATTGTATCATAACTAAACTCCGCGAAAAAAGAGAATCCACATTTAGAGTAATCATAACTTAACACTTTCCACGCTGCAGGCGTCTGCAGACGACATTCCAAAACTGCACAAAATGTTTAAAACATTTCAACATTATTGAATTTCATTACCATATACCGGTATTTGAAATCACCAGATCATGCCGTTTAACTGTTCATTGTCGAGCGGAAAGCTGCCCGCGTAATCTTAGGAAATATCACTATATTTCTCATGAAATTAAGCGACTATCGACTGCTTTACAGTTTTTGGAACAAATTGTCTCACACCTGCAAGCCTGTGCACATTACATTATCACATGATGGTTAGAAATTGGAGTTATGTTCCTTTCCACTATAAAGTGACATGATATTGAAATCAAGGGTCATTATGCTTATTATCACTTTGTAAAACTTTGCTATATCTTCAGTATAGATATAGTACTAATTCAATAGAGGGCCATATTGCAGAACTTTACTATCTTAAGTAGATAGTTTATAGTTATATTGAAATCAAGGGCCATATTGCTTATAGTAGGCACTACTTTATTAACTGTATGGTATTTTTGAGTGTATATTTCTTCCGTATTTTATTGCAATTTCTTATATTTCATACTACTGTGCATAATTTTTAATTTTGTAAATTTTTATTGCTGCTCTCTTTTATCGTATTTGTTAGTTGTACGGCGCTCAGAGGCTTTTTGTATTAAGCGCCTATCTTCAGTAGATAGTAATATTGAAATCTTGGACCATATTGCTTATTATTATTCTGTTTGCAGAACTTTACTACTATCTTCAGTAGATAGTAAATATGGAAATCAAGGACCATATTGGTTATTATTACTCTGTTTGTAGAACTTTGCTATCTTCAGTAGATAATAATATTGATATCAAGGGCCATTTGCTTATTATCACTCTGTTTGCAGAACTTTACTATCTTCAGTAGATAGTGATATGGAAATCAAGGACCATATTGCTTATTTTTAATCTGTTTGCAGAACTTTACTACTATCTTCAGTAGATAGTAAATATGGAAATCAAGGACCATATTGGTTATTATTACTCTGTTTGTAGAACTTTGCTATCTTCAGTAGGTAGTAATATTGAAATCAAGGGCTACTGCTTATTATCACTTTGTTGACAGAACTTTGCTATCGTCAGTAGAAGTAATATCGGAATCAAGGACTATATTGCTTATTATTCCTCTGTTTGCAGAACTGAACTATCTTCAGTAGATAGTAATATGGGAATCAAGGACCATATTGCTTATTATTCCTCTGTTTGCAGAACTTTACTATCTTAATTCAGTAGATAGTAATATTGAAATCGTGAACCATATTGCTTATTATTACTCTGTTTGCAGAACTCTACTATCTTCAGAAGATATTAATATTGAAGTCAAGGGCCAAATTGCTTATTATCACTCTGTTTGCAGAACTACTATCTTCAGTAGATAGTGATATGGAAATCAAGGACCATATTGCTTATTTTCAATCTGTTTGCAGAACTTTACTACTATCTTCAGTAGATAGTAAATATGGAAATCAAGGACCATATTGGTTATTATTACTCTGTTTGTAGAACTTTGCTATCTTCAGTAGGTAGTAATATTGAAATCAAGGGCTACTGCTTATTATCACTTTGTTGACAGAACTTTGCTATCGTCAGTAGAAGTAATATCGGAATCAAGGACCATATTGCTTATTATTCCTATGTTTGCAGAACTGAACTATCTTCAGTAGATAGTGATATGGAAATCAAGGACCATATTGCTTATTATTATTCTGTGTGTAGAACTTTGCTATCTTCAGTAGATAGTAATATCGAAATACAGGGCTCTCTATCACTCCGTTTGCAGAACTTTGCTATCTTTTTCTCCTGTTACAAAAATACTATTTTGCTACCTATACTGAAAAGAGCAATAGACTATATATTAACCACCCGTACGATGTGATGTGGTCTTGTATCATAATGCGCTCTATATAGCAAATTGATTAATATTACATTGAATTACACGCAATTTCTCCTATTACAACAAATACTATTTTTGCTATCTATCTACTGAAAATAGCAATAGACTGTCACGAATATTACCCACCCGTGTAAATAACTGTGGTCTTGCATTTTACTGTACTCCATGTAATATTGCGTTGTGCCTTGGCAATTTACTACTTCTCGATATAATCTCATTGCCAAAAACAAATATTGTATACTCATGTCATGTATATCATGCTATCTTCTGACGATAGCAAATGGATTATTACATTTTATCCCACGCTATATCCCCTGTTACACAAATAATATATGTCAGTATCTACTGAAGATAGCAATAGATTATTACGAATGTTAACCACTTTTATGCGCTGTGATGTGGTATTGCATTACACTACCTACACTCCACAATCGTATTATGTATTATTACGTTTACGGGCCATTGCATTGCGTTGTGCCTTGGTCTATATAATTGCTAAAGTATTGCAAAAACAAACAATGTATGCTCATAACATGTATGACATTGTAATGTCATCTTCTGAAGATAGCGAACAGTTTATTTTTATTTCATAATTTTGCTACCGACATGCATCAATATCCAATATTTAAAAACAACACATTTAGCCATACACGGGTCATTGTGATATGCCTATAGCAATGTTCTACGCGCTATATATATATGAAATAATTGCAAAAACTACCAGTATACGTGCTCTTGTCTGTCGTTGTAAATGCTGTGTGTATACCGAAGAAAATATTATCAAATAATAGATTATTTCATTGTAGGCCTACTTTTTATGACTTATTTTGATGATTTTAATGTGACCGTCTGCCGCAATGTGCATCATTTACACTGTAAAAACAAACGTTTGACTATTTATAAACACTACAACACGTTTATTTTTTGTTGTTTACGTGTAAAAGTATAGGAGGTCGTTTACGATAAACGGGTTGCATAAACGCTACAACGTGTTGAAACGTTTATTAACTGTTATCAAAAACGTGTTTATACCAGCAATTATAAACACATGATTGCTGATATAAACACGTTTTTGATAACAGTTAATAAACGTATCAACGCGTTGTAGCGTTTATGCAACCCGTTTATCTTTAACAACCTCCTATACCTTTACACGTAAACAACAACAAATAAACGTGTTGTAGTGTTTATCAATAGTCAAACGTTTGTTTTTACAGTGTACTCATGTTGGGTCACACATACGTACCCTCCCAAAAATAACGATTTTAAGTCCCATGCTATCTACTGAAGATAACAAACGGATTGTAAAAGCATTGTTACTTATTACGCCTATACTCTCATTACGTATTCTTACTTATGGACCATTGCATTGTGCCATGCTGTATTGTATAACACACGCTACAATAACCCATTAACACAAAAGCGACCATTTTACGCTCATAATGACCATCAATTGTCAATGTTACCTATACTGCAGATATAAAATCAGATTGCAAAATCCCATATCTAACCTATGATGAAACACCCATTAACATGATTAAAATATATGATACACTTTTTTAAAGATTAATACAAATGTTGATCATTGACAGCGTGAAATTTACTAATTGCCGGAACGAAAGTCTCAATTCAATGTGTGTTGTCTATGCACGCGTTAAAACACGGGTAGAATCGGTCAGGGTCAACGTCTAAAAAATAGCTATTTTAAGGATTTTAAAAGCAAGAGGCCATGCACGCAACATGTATATAGCTTTGCAGAGATTGTCAATTCTGGTTGCCATGGTGACCGGTCGTCTGATTGTTGTCATACTAAACTGCCTCATTTCACTTCATGGTTGTTATTGACGCGAGGCGTGGATGTTGTGGACGAGGGAGGGGGAGGGGTGCTCACGTATTTATAAGGTGTACGGGGATGGCGCCGCTATAATGGATCGATAAACACGAGGTATGCTTTTCTGCTGGAAAATCCAAACATGGATACCGTCAAATCCCGTCAAATCAACCGGAGAGTTGTTTAGGTAAAACAAAGGGTCATGGTTTCAATATTTGTTTCCGTATATTATAGTTAACATTTGAATAGGGCGTCGAATAGTCTCAACCACGAAAACGATATGTATGCGTGCATATTGTTAAATGAAAACCATCCAAGGTCTGGTGGTTGGTGGAGGATGGCAAATCTACGGAAAAGCTAAATATAATATATTTCCGTACCCCTATTCAAATGTTAACTACGGGGGAAACAATCGCACCCCTCCCCCTCCAGGTTGCGGTGTTGCTTTACGCGTGATATATGCTAATGTCAAAGTAAGCTCGTCGTATATATATATATATATATACAGATGCTGCCGTGTGTCTCGAAATACTGCAAGTATATTTTTAATTTGGAGAAAGCCACACTTCGATCTTAAAATAATACGCGCCAAATATAAGCGAAGCTAAAAGCTATTTTAGTTAGCCATTTGTTTAGTCGCATTTACTTTCATGAATCTATCCAACGACAAAAAAATAAAAACGGGTTGTGCCACTTAAGCTTTTATACGGTGGGGAAAGATTGTATGGGGATTTGACTCGTTTACTATTAATTCAACATTCACAAATTAATGTTAATATGCGTTTCATGATGACTTTTAAATTAGCTTTCAAGTGTTTTGTCGTGTTTACTTTAGCTAATCAAATCATTTTCTTTAATAACCTTCAGCACAAAAAGCCAATTGTTGCTTTGTTTGCTGATGGTCAAAAATGCACAACATAAAGCAAATAAGACGAAAGCAAACGCATGTGACAGGGTATCATTGAAGCTCATTAAAACACTCCGAAATCCAAATAATGTATAGTCTATACACATGGAAAAAAGTATCGCACCACCTTTTTGTTGTTGAAAAGTGCAAATGTGGCCTCGAATTTTGCCACTGTGATATTAAGGATCATTTGTTTGCGTAAGCTGTCCAACAAAATGCTATGCAATAAAAGGGCCACATTTTAGTTTGTGACGTAATCGATGTGATGTTTTTCAAGGCCAAGGGGGAAATGCATGCTTTTGTCCAAAAACATGCATGAAACAAGTTTGGGTATAACTCGATATTGAATAGACTTTAAAAACTTAAAATAGTCATTATATTAGTTCTGTATTTGGCGCAAGAAATGTTTCATTTAGACGTTATAGGCTACAGTGCAGTGAATTAGTCCAAACATGCCATCTTTTTGTTGCTCATAAATTCAGCATATACGATGAGGTCACCGTTGAATTTTTAAAATTTATTTGACCTAGGTCAACACTTCCGCAATAGTGCTTTTGTCATTTGAACTTATTTAAAATTTGACCTATTTTGACCTTTGACCCCATAACCGTTGGGCGTACGAAAAAAGGAGTTTTTTCATGTTTGAGGACAATCGGGTAACTTTTGAAATTTGACCCCAGATGACCTTTGACCTTGGAAGACTTGAATGTGTTACCAAGGATTACAACTATAGAGATTAATCATTGGGCCTCTCAATATCGCGTTTTACCCAAACTTGTTTTATGCATTTTCCCTTTGGCCTTGAAAAACATTACATCGATTACATCACAACCTAAAATGTGACCCTTTTATTGCATAACATTTTGTTGGACAGCTTACGCAAACAAATGATCCTTAATATCACACCACGGTGGCAAAATTCGAGGCCACATTTGCACTTTTTAACAAGTGGTGCGATACTTTTTTCCATGTGTATACCTCGTACATGTTCACTCCTGGTCACTCTATCATGTCTATATCAAACAACACCCTCTGACCTAAGAGGGCTCACTTTAGTTTACTTCGCCTTCGCCATGCCAACAACCTCTCCCATCCGAGAATCGCTCCTCTCCCCAAAAAAAATCAGGTGGATGGGAGCGATAACAATTATAGGTAACTCATCGATATTGACTCCCCCCCCCCCCCCCCCCCCCCCCCTTGGGTCAGACAGAGAGTTTTTTTCTTCTTCATAGAGTGAAGGAAAGGGATTCGATGTAGACTAATCGAAATACTCATTACATAATATACGCAAAAAGCATCTTATCATAACATAAATTGCCCGCTTAGGAGCGCTATTAATTCGGTCTGTATAAACCTATATATTGTTATCAATTACTACGAATGCCTGGTTATATAAATTCGGGGCGTGTACGAGCGGTACTACTTGCTAACTGCATGGGTGAGTTTCCATTATGTTGCAAATTACATCCACGCTCATGCGTTTAAACTACTCAATGGGCGTTGCAATACAGCCGGTTGGTTGCACACGAGAATTATGTCATATAGCAACCAGCTTTGATGGAAGGCGAATATTTAAATTTGGTGCCGGTTTTTTAGGGCATCAATTTATAGCGCTGCTAAGCGGGCCTTGATATGTAGTAATGTGAGCGCTCGGTTGATGGTACAAAGGTGACGACAAAACCTGTTTTACGAATTCCTCTTAGGTAGGATTGACGGTCGGGATGGTTTTTTTCCTCAATATATTGTTATCACCGAACCGTCTTCTTCTTACACTTTTGGTGATTTTGGGGGTAATTTTTCTAAAATGTTCAATAGTTTTCGATATTTTCAATTTTTCAAAATTTCCATTCTTGTTTTGTTTTGTTTTGTTTGTTTGTTTGTTTGTGGAGTGTTTAAAAAAAATAAAATTATTGGGATGTTTGAGTATATATGTGTTTGTTTTTGTTTGTTAAGTGTGTTGGGGGTGTTTGCGTAGGCATAGGCTACGTTCACACTATAGGGAGAGTAAGAGCGGCGTATAAAGGAAGAGTTGGAGTATGCGATCGCGTAACTTGTGGAGTAGTGATAGTGTAAACGGTCGCTGGCGTAAGTTACGCCGCCTAATAAATCACTCCTGTTTTTAGCAGGAGAATAGCGAGCTCCGCGTAGCTCCACAGTGAAGTTACTGGCTGTGTGAACAACACTTTGAACGCAATTCGTCTAAGTTTGACCTATGCACTTCCGGGTTAACATGTGGTATATAGATTGACAGGTTTGACAAGACACTGATAATATCAATATGGCGGAGAAAAACAAGAAAAGAAAAAGAACACGATCAGAAAATGGGGGGGGGGGGGGGGGGGGGAGATCGAATATTTGATTTCAATCGGGAATGTTGTAATTAAAAAAATCGCCTGATATTAGCTGAATTTGGTCTACGTCTGACACCAATAATGTTTAACCAATTTAAAGTAATGTTAGTATTAAAAATCAACCTTTTCGATTGCTTGGGAGACAAAATGGGGTGAAGCTTGAACAGACTGGGGCAAGCGGAAGGCCGTGACTTGGGCCCATGCCCCCCGTGGTGCCGACGTTGCCCTACCCCCAACCCATTCCAATAACCCCACCCAACTCCACCCTAACGTCTCCCAGCCCAACCCAAAACACCAACCCCCAACCAAACCAAAAACCACCAACCCGTGCCTGACTGAGTGTAGTCTGCTTTAGTATACCTTTTTCCTTTTCTTTGTCACCGATAGAGGGCTCACTCCCCATGGACCGCTCCCCATCCTCTGATCTCACCCCCGGGAAAAAAAGGTATTTGGTCGATTCACGGATGGGAAGTATCAGGGGGTGTTGGATTGTGTGACAGTGAAATTATACAAGGCATACGAGTAGACTAGACTGAGTGCGTTACGGATAAGCTCTGAAACGCGCACTGGCTTCTATTCTGCCTCATCCATATCGCTTGGATTATTGTATGCGCGCGGGACGAGTACCGTATTTTGGCCGAAACAAGTCTTCATCGGCATAACAATAATGCCGAAACATTTTGATACCGACTGATTTTTTAGATTTAAGTTTCGCGTGGTTTGAATGCAAAGGTCAACGTATAGCGGCGCGCAATTATTTTTTTCGTACATATGATACCTAGTGAAATTTACTTTATTCCGTTTAAATACGGTATAAAGCAAAATTCACTGAATAAAATGAGTTTTTGAACAAATCAACTGATTTCACAGGGATCACGTACGAAAAACAGCGTTTATCAGTCGAAAAACACTGTTTATAAACACTGGTTATCGAATTATTATACATTGAGCTTGCCATAATCGAATTACACGGCGTATAGCGATTTGGAAAGGGGTATAGGTATGTGCCGCCCTGAAGACCCCCTTTTTCACCCTCTTCTTCTAATTCTTCTGGCTTCAGAATGCTGAATATTTGCCATAAAAATGCCGACACCCCATGAGCTTCCAGGGGCTTCGCCCTCGCACCCCACCCGCTTGTCGCTCCACTCGCTTCGCTCACTCCGCTCACAAGGATACAACATTTGGCCCCCCCATCAAAACAGTCCTGGATCCGCCATTGCACACCCCTACCAAAAAAAGTTGAGTGCCCTCCCCCTCCGGGGGTATGGACATACGGCCAGAGTAACGAAAATATTCGTCGAATCTGTATTACTCTCAGCGTAACTTAGGCTGGCGAGTAACCACAGTGTGAATGTACTCTATAAATGTAAAAGAGTGATTTTCCACTCTTTCAAGGAGTTAAACGCAGGACAACACGTTTTAGAGTGGAAAAACACTCTAAAAGGGGTGAAAGGGGATTGTATATGATAATGTTCAACTCTATTGATTTAACACTCTAAAACGGGTTGTCCTGCGTTTCACTCCCTTCACTCCTTTTCGAGTGAATTTCCACTCTTTCCACTTGTTTTACATTTAGAGAGTAGCTATAGACTCAAACTCCTAAACTGTGTTTCATTTCAATTTCCACGATCATATATCAAAAAGACTTTAATAACACACCATTTTGTCTTCATTTTCTATCTAATACAGAAAAGCTGATAACAAAGATGACATCTTACAGGGACAACAGCACTGTTCCCCACCCTACACGGAGTCGATCCGCCACCACCTTTTCGGCATCTCAAACTGCCCAACGACATGGCGGTAGCGGAGCATCCGTACTGCTTCGTGCCGCCGTCACAAATACTACCGGTAAAGGGACAGTGTCTTGCCCAAATCTACTCCTGGATAGCGGAGGGGAAGTCATTGACATGGAAGAATTTCACCGAAAGCTACAGGTGACTGTGTCCCTGAGCGACGCCAATCAACGATTGGCGATCGCCGATTCTTATTCTCGTCATAGGTTATCTAGTGCCTCCTCGAGAGGATGTTCTCCGCATCGCATGGAGGAAAGACGTTCTCTGAGACGCTACACCTCTTCTTCTGTTTCCTCCTTCCGGTCTTCATCAGAGAATGAAACTATATCGTGCGACGAGTCAACCGAGTTGGACATATCGAAAGTGATTCCAGAAATAAAAATTGACGAGCCAGACCCGCGGGCCCCGTACGTTGACCGCAACATCGCCGAGATCTTAGACTTTTTGTTTATAGGAGATTTGGAATCCGCCAATCGGGAACCTCTTCTATGTCGGCTCAACGTGGAGTGCGTTGTAGAATTGATCAACCTGACGCCGCAAGAGGTCATGAAAACTATCAAATTGAAAGACTGTCCGTGCGTCTGTGCGTCACCCATGAAACACACACGGATCCGATTGAACATTTACGTGGACGATAGCATCCAAGAAGACATAGCGCATTATTTCGAGGAAGTGAACAACTTCATCGAGGGTGCCGTCAAATCGCAGAGGAATGTTTTAGTGTATTGCATCCATGGAAACACGTTATCACCCACTGTTGTTATACAATATCTCATGCAGTGTCAAGGGTTTAGACTTCGAGAGGCGTATGCTCTGGTGACAACACGGAGGTCTCAGATTAACATTCCGGTGGCATTTCAGCGAGTCCTTACCCGTCTGGAGCGACAGCGCCATCCGGCATCTCCAGTTGGATTCGTCTTCGCGACGCCGCCAATGCAACAACAGATCCCGATGAGTGCCAAAACTCCAGAGGCGTGGACATGATCAGCTATCATCTAACACCCATTTTTATGGCAAGCTCCATGCTCAAACAAACAAACAAAAAACAATATTTTTGATACATTAAAAACTTGAAAAACCTGGATTTGCGACTGAAAAGCCAAATCAATAGACTATTGAATTTCAAAAGAAATGCCAAAAACTTTAAAAGTGAAACTTGGCTTTTCAGTCGAAAATCCAGGTTTGTCAAGATTTCAATGGAAAAACTATATTTGCGAAACCACCAAGATTCTTATTGATAAAAAGTTCATACAAACAACATTCCTATCAATTGACAAGTCGAATCTTGGTTGTCATTCTGAAGTCTTGGTTTTCATCTGAAAATCTTGGTTTATTGAACGGCAATATCGAATGGCGTGTCTAACAAGTCCCGTGTCCCATATGAAATACGGTATATTTGTTGACCATAAAATATGAATATTGTTCGCAAAATACTAATAACCATGTTCAGTAAAATGTTATGTGTCATTAAAAAAAATAACATTCTGTCCATTTTGGAGATTCCGTTATCAAATTATGGCAAATCTACTCGTCAAATTCAGTTTGGCCACGTTTTATGGCAGCAAGACGAATCTTGGCGCGTTTACAAATTTGATACATTTCCGTAATTATTCACTCGCTTTACTCCGTAAACTACTTCCGGTTGTAAACCGGCCAAGATTCAGGTTCCTGCCGTTTATGTGCAGAGAACTCTTTTATCATGTTTATTAGAATCGTCATTCAGCGTGTAGTTGAACATAATCAATAGAACTACCTAAATACTAAAGGTTGATCATCATCATCATCATCATCATCATCATCGGTCGTCCTTATTAGACGAACAGTGAAGCAGCTGACACACATTGGTACCCATACAGCTTTATTCATTATGAACTGTGGAATATCACTTTGGTCAAGACCCATGTCCTTTGCAATGCTGTCACGATAGGTTGTCATTTTATTGTCACGGTTAGAATGACCATAATTATTTAGGAGTCCAGAACATCAAGTGGGAGATAGGCTGGTTCTTAGTGCGTACGCAGTGCCCTGCAAACTGTAGACGCCTTTTTCTCAGAGTGACTGACGGGGGGAGAAATGTCACCATATACACCGCTCTGTTTGTTTGGTGATCCCGCCAGCTTATGTTTTAACATAGTACTCTTCGAAGTAGCTGTGTGTAGCATCCATCAATTATATCCTCTAACCTTTGAGTTACCGTCCAGGTTTCTGAGCCATGTATTAGGATCCTTTCTACACATGCCCTGAAAAACTTGATTTGGATGTTTCTATCAGGTCATTGACTGAGCTTTCCGGCACTAGAAGTCATATAACGAGTCTAGTAGTGACGTAGTGACATATCCTAGACGGGATCCTAGATACTTGAATTCCGTTATCAAGTTCAGAGCCATTCAGAGTTTGGACATTGGATGTAGTAGGTGTATTTCAATATAGGAGGGTCTTGGTCTTTCCAACATTAAGATGAAGCCCGACACAACTGGAGGCATCCTCTACACTCTGCAAACGTTCTTCAGCTGAAGCAATGGATGATGCCAGAAGTGCTATATCATCGGCAAAATCCAGATCATGTAGACGCATTTCGGGGTATCTCCTGCTTTTTCTTTCCTCAATGATGATGCCATGGAGTTTTTGGATGTCCTTCAAAGGATGTCGTATGACAAAGTCAACCACGATTATGATAAGGAAGGGGCAAAGGTGTCTCCTTGCAGTACACCTGCCATAATCTGGAAATGATCAGTGTTCCCATCTGGAGTAATCACCAAGGCAGTAGAGTTGTAATATATTAGATTGCCTTGATTGAATCAATGATGATTCCTGAAATTCCATATGCTTGTAGAATCTGAAACATGCAAGGGATATGCCTCTGTAGTTTGATGGTTTCTTTAAGTCCCCTTTCGTTGGGATGGGTATCCACCCTATGACCACTGCGTATGCTTCTCGTGATGAATTGGTATAGGCGGTTGCATAGATGTAGATTGCAGAAGGTGCGGTTTAAAAACATGACTTCCAGAGCTCGAGAGGAATGTTATCGATATCCAACCCGAGAACACCGTCTGGTTTTGATTGTGAAACAGCTTCCCCGATAGTGTAAACTCCGATTTTGATACTGGCAACACTCATTTGACAACTTGGATTAAGGTGACGTCTTTAGCGGGGATGGATCATGGATGGTGGTTTCCCAAGAGTTGAGAAGTGTTTCACACATGCTCTCTCTCAAAAGTTAGATGATCCAGCACGCAATATATTCTTGCTCTCTTTCCTGCCACTGATGTCATCACAATTTTCCAAGCCATGCCGTGTTTGCTGGAAAGGGGTGCTTGGCGGACCAGTTCAATGTTGGATTCTAGCAATACATTTTCCTCTGCGATGGATACTTGTGAAGTATATGTCAACCTCATGCAATGCAGATAACCATGATAACATCGATGCCAAACTTTTCAGCTGCTTCTGTCAATTAACCAACATTGTGTGGCTGTCTAAGAGTCCTGGTGTTAAAGGAATTGACTTTTATTGATTTCTTTACTTCTCACGAAACTATCTTTACTTCTTCCTCGTTCTTGTCCATTATCAGGATGTGCCTTCCTTGGAAGGTTTAAGGCAGATGCGTCAGTTGTTCCTTTGAGTGGATTGGACTTACTAGAGGTGGTGTTTCACAGGGACTTTAACCAGGATGCTATATATTAGTTGCTTCCATCATTCTTCCATTGGTGCGCCACGCTTAGTGGAGTTTTGTACTGTGCGAACAGCACAAGTTGACTGGTGACCGTTGACAATTATCAGATTGATAGACAACTTCTTCTCCGCCCTTAACTCTATAGATCCAGTCTCTAACCAAATATCTCCAGTTGTTCAGACATCCAAACTGCCTGTTTTTATCCATTGGCAGGTTAAAAGTATATTGTCCTTCTCGCCCTTTTGCTGTTGGAGGTTGACCCTCTCATGGATTACCTTTACTATTTCATCCATAGCCGGACAAAGTGATTGAAGATGCATGCAGGTTCTAATTATATGTATAGTTACCTGACTTACAGTAATTGAGTTCAAAGAGAGAACTAGAAAGCAAGGAAGAGGAAGTGAGCACAACAAATGTTGAACAGAAAAACATATTTTCATCCATAGTATCCATGACAGACCAATATTTGAATTTTAGATGTATTTTAAACAATACATCCTATACTCATCATTGGAATCACAAATGCAGGGTTTTTTTTCAGTTCAAAGTCATTTTCTTGTTCAAAAGTGGCCAAAGTGTGATTCGCACTCTTGTTACTGAATTGATCATACAGGGTGAGTCAATAAAACTGTAAAATTGGAAAGAAGCCATCTTGTTTTCAAAACCAAGTTGATGTTTGAAATCTTTTAAACGTTATAATATTACATATTTGTTACTAATTTCGTGTGAAACAATGAAGTTAGTCGCATTTTCCGTTTGCCTTTGGTGAAACTGTTTTTACCTAAGCACCCATTTCACATGCTTGTCCAAGAGAAACCCAAAACATGCGTAAAAGTGCAAACTGTGTCTCTCATTAAAATTTGAAGATTTGAGAAAATTTATGACGTAATTGGAATTTAATGAATCCTTTCTTGTTTACATGGGAGATTAATCAATTTACATAACAAATGCTATGAATTGCTTATAATGTTCTAAATATTTGAACAACAATGAAATTATTCCAAATTTGTGTTGGCGGGATATTCAAATGTGAACATGAAATGTGTGCAATTTCAATTAAAAATCAATATGCTCGTGGACAAACAAGTAAATTGGGTTGGGTAGCAAAAGGTTCACCAAAGACAAACGAAAAAGCGATTGACTTCATTTATTCACATAAAGTTAGGAACAAATATATCATTCTTGCAACGTTTGAACGGTTTCAAACTATAACTTGGTTTTGAAACCAAGATGGCTTCTTTCCACTATTGCAGGGTTTTTTTACTCACCCTGTATCTCGGTAGTAGGTGGTGAAATTCAATGGGATTGATGGAAGACTAAATACGGCTTACCGACGGTCTATTTGTTAAAGGCATATTATGTGATCTTTTCCAGAGAGCGCCCTCTATTCATGATTTTTTTTAGAAAGTAGATTTTCTTGCAGATTTACATTTCCGATCATAAATCATACATACATTCCAAGTTACAGAGCGATACGATTCCTAATTACCTCAAAATCATGGTTTTAGAGTGAATTTAGAGTGAAAAATATAAACTGTCGGGATTACGACAGTTTATTTTCACTCTAAAACCATGATTTTGAAGTAATTAAGAATCGTATCGCCCTGTAACTTGGAATGTATGCATGATTTATGATCAGAAATGTAAATCTGCAAGAAAATCTGCTTTCTATTTTTTTTTCGATGTTGAGGGCGTTCCCTGGAAAGATCACATAATATACCTTTAAAACAAAAGAACATGGTATGTATTTTAAATCAATTTTCTAACTCATGGGGCCGGACACCTTTTTAAGACACTTTTTGTATTGAGAATTTTGACTGCTGTAACCGTTAATTGAGGAGTGATTGCCTTGACCGGTTTTCGTTATTTCAGTAATTACTAATTACGACGTATATAGCTATATGTGATAGTTGTGTGACATAAATTGTATAACACCTGATGAATAATGTCAAATCCTGTTATTGTTATAATTTACAACTTCTTGATTTAAATGAGAAGGGAAAGATAATACAATTATAGACCTCGTTGGATCTTTATTTATTCGCAGCTCAATTTAATGTTCGTTTTGTTTTTATGTTCAATTTGAATTACATCGTTAATGATGTCATACTCTTTATAGGGGACCTTACCGTGTGACCATGGTAACAGTACATTTTTTGTATTCAGTAATCGAAGAGAGTGAGCTCATATGTTGTGTAATAAAAATTGCTTGTTGGCTATCAATCGACCTCTCCGTCTCATTTATAAAATGTCGTGTGCCTTGAGTTGGGACTCCTTTGTGTGACATTATGCTAAACATGGAAAAATCACATGGATTTTGCTTAACATTTTAAGCATCAAAACTATATATTCATAGGAGTATAAGGAAAGTATACATTACCTGAAAGCATACAAATTTCCAAATCTCACAATGTCAATATCAAGATCATTATACAGGGTGGGTAGACAATATATAGGGTGTAAACATGAGAAATGCACTAAAAAAACCACATTTTCACTGGCCATTTTCATACCTTGAAGATAAAATAATAATTTATTAAGCTGCATAATTCAAAAGTATACACTATTATTACAAAGAAAAATGTTGCCACCTTTGTCTTTAGATATAAAGGATACCTTATACAGGGTGGTCAAAATTTGTAACAATATAAGTATGTGAAATTTTGAAATAAAGTTAACCGTTATCATAATTTAGTGTCAAATTGACGTTGTGTAATAATATTGCACCAAACATATAACCAACTAGATGGCGCGGTTCTCGGCTGACGCGATTTGTGGTTTGAGTTCGTTAAATGAGGCAATAGGATCCTATCGGAACCGTATACTACGTGCGGATTAAGCTCAATCGATCGATCGATCGACGATCAATCAATCAATCAATCAATCAATCAATCAATCAATCAATCAATCAATCAATCAATCAATCAATCAATCAATCAATCAATCAATCAATCAATCAATCAATCAATCAATCAATCAATCAATCAATCAATCAATCAATCAATCAATCAATCAATCAATCAATCAATCAATCAATCAATCAATCAATCAATCAATCAATCAATATCGGGAGGGGGAATTCCCCCTCCAGTAGTTTTAAAAGATAATGTATGTAGGCACCCTGAAATGATTATCATTAGGCCTATATAGGAAAAAGGTTGAAGTGATGGGCCCCGGTGATGGCTCTCTATTACGTATATACATAGGGTGACGCTATATATGCATCAGGGGTGAATTTCACTTCCCTGGCATTGGGGGAGGGACAGGGAGAATACCTAATGCAACAATTAAAATTTCACCCTGCCATCTTGTTCTCATACGCTAGCTGTATACAAATATAACACCGTGTACAATAGCATATGACAGACAACACATACCCTCGGCAGCTATTATTTTAGCCACCGTTTATGACAAAACTACCCTCGGCAGCTATTATTTCAGTAGGGGAAGGTGGGGTAATGGCGGACGCGGGGTAATCGCGGACAGGGCTGTATCTAAAGGCAGGTGAAAGAAGGTGGTATTTTGCCACCCTATGATGTTAGGTGCCTCTCCATTGAAATCACACAAAACCTAAATGGGGTGGTTGTCTCGCAAATTCTCGCGAGAATTACAAAAATCACTTTTTGGGCAAGTTGATATTTTGGTGCATTACTTTCTCTTTGAAACTGGTATTTCTACATCAAGGAAAACAAAGTCTTATTATTTTTTTATTTAATGTATGATACCTTCTGATAAAAAAGAAATGAATTCGGAGTCACAATGATGAGCATAATAATAAGAGAGGATGTGCCCATACATTGTACATGGATTGGGGTAATCCCGGACATGTACCGTTTCTATGGTAACCAATATGGGCGTGGTCAATTTAACATCATAAATCGATAATAGTTGTTGACCATATAAATATGTGACATTGTTCTTTGATTTCTGCTACACTTTTAAAAAGGGTATTTTTTAACTCCCATTGAAATACTGTATTCCAATAAAAAGAGGGCTGCCATTGAAAAATACGGTCCGGGATTACCCCCAGAGTGTGGGGTAATGCCGGACGACGCCATTTTTTTTTTACTGCGTCGTAGCTTCGAATTTCAAAATGATGAGTTGATAAAAACTTGATAAAAGGTAGAACCATCACAGTGCTTTGTGTTTACATGATTTTTATTGTTATATGACGTATTATATGTGTGTTATACCTCTCTGACAAAATGTGTCCGCCATTACCCCACCCATATCTATTCACGCCACAAGGGATGCCAAAAAACCCTTGGTATAAGTTCAGAAGTTCAGCGACATCTCAGATGCTATGCTATGGTCTGTAGTAACTGTACCCTGAAATCTGAGACTATACTGTATGAGCGTAATACAACTCAATTTCACGGCAATTTAATTTAGCGAATAGCATTTGGCCAACATTTTGTGGCAATTTGATTTCAGTCATTTGTACCATCTACCTATATAACCATTATAAATAATATAAATGTTGGCAATTTAATTTGGCGAATTAGATCTCCTAGCGAAATTAGCGAAATTAAATTGCTGGCGAAATGAAGTTGTTTATACAGTACCTGAATATAATTTGCGTTAACTCGAAATGTTCAAATCATTTGAACACCCATTCTTGTCAACGTGATCAATTCCACCTGTTTATAATGGAGTTGTTGATAGATGATTTTAGCCCACATATACTAGAGTTGCATACTGCCCTCCCATGACAAAACGGCATAACAGACAGTTTTGTCAAAATTGAGTTATTACCATTAGTTGGTCATGGATTGCAAAACCTACCCATTACACATATCAAACTATTCAGTTTCAAGCCCAAAACACCAACAAATACACCTACAAAATTAAATATGATGTACAAGTCAATGGTGGCTCAGCACAGTCAATACAGATTATCTCAAAATAATCAATTAGTCTGTTATGCCGTTTTGTCATGGGAGGGCAGCATAGGTGCGAGTGGTTGGAAACTATGATATACAGTAGAGTTACCTAGCTTGTATTTGCTGACTGGTCACTGATGCAGTGATTATTTTCGCAAATATAATACTGTTTTGTGCCTCTTATTTCATTGAATATAGTTTGATCAATCGTTTCGTTACTTTTCGTCCAAAAATAAAAACGGTTTCACCAGAATACAACTCTCAAATCTGCTGAAGAGTGGTTATGATTGGCTGAACATAATTCGATCCAGAGCAGGCTCAGGAATAATCCCACAATACATTGCAAGCCACTTAAACACGCCAACACACAAGTTCTTCAACATATTTTTGTCCGCATGATGGCCGCAGCACTGGGAAACAATCTAACACAGCACATATCCATTTTGTGGGTCTCCAATTGCTTTACTTTTCCGGAAAAGGGATCGGGACTAAAAAAAATAGAAGGTTGTAACAGACAAATCACTACATAACACTTGCTGCTTTCTGTTCGGAGCAAATTTTACCAGATTTAAGCTACTGAATCCAATATACTCGTACACTGCGTTCACACGTCGTATAATAATCACCATGTTATACAGGATGTAACAAGCGAAATACGCATGTATGTATATCGAGTCCTCAATCCAAGCTTTTCTTCACTTTTTGCTTCTATTTTGATGAAAGCAATGATAATGAAATGAAATAAAACACAAATGAAATGATTATGTTACAATTAGAAAATGTTGCCTGGATATACATGTACTAAATTTAATATGGCCAATGACATCATATACAGGGTGTTACAAAATAAAGCACATGCGATCTAACGGAGCGCTTATTTTTTATAACAATCTATTTTCTTCAGTTTACTGCCGTAAAAAAAATTGAGCATGGAAAAACAATTAGTATTCGGTAATTGTGCAAGTACTTTTGTCCGACATGACAATGATCAACAGACTATTAACAATGACACCGATGGAATCAAGCCCCCTCCAAGGCTTCCACATCTCGCTACACGCCGTAAATCTTCCAAAATTGATAGAGATATGTCTCAAATTCTGGACAAATTTCAAGATTGCGCGCATGCAATGCACACCGTGTCACCGTATATTATCGATTGTAACGTTGACGCAGGAGATGTACACGCGGGATTTTTGAACTCACTCGGCATGCATGATGCAGTAGAGCGTGCTCGTGTAATTTGTACGCTGTTATTTGTCTGGTTATAGCAAAGTAAACATACCACACGTACAGAATGTTAAAGGGACTTGTTGGGCTGGTATCTCAATATTTATACTGTTTCACTCCATGAAGTGGTAATTTATTTTAAGGTATTATGCACAATTGTACCAATTGTTATCAGTATCTCACTAGCTGCGTTCAGACAGGCGTAAATTCGTCTAGAGTAAGATCGGATTAACGATTGTCCATGTTAAACTTCCGAGTAGTGACCGTGTGGACGGCACCCGTGTTAACTAATCCGACCTTACTCCGACCCGATTTAATCCTGAGATTTCTCAGGAGTAACGCGCTTAACACGAGCTGCAGTTAGGATTAGCATGCCCGTGTGGATGCACTTAACACGATCTCTGGCGTAAACCTTCGCCAATGATGTAATGATGCCACAAACGCATCCGATGCTGCTCATCCCTATCAGATCGTCTGCCTTGAAAAATACCGCTGTTGCTATCAGCATAGGCATTAATCTTGCATGCCACCATCCGAAAAGAGGCGAAAAATTAGTAACAAAAAGAGAAATTTCGATCTTGAATTCATGTTTACAAGCGAGCGATAACTAAACCTAGCTGAAATAATCGAATAAAGGAACCGATAATTTGGAAATAACGGAATAAATCGTATTGTAAACTGGAAACCAATGCTTAGCACCAGGCTGCCGCAGTGGCGTAACCAGCGGGGGGGGGGGGGGGGGGGGTGGGGGGGGGGGGGGGGTTGACCCCCCCCCCCCCCCCCCGCTTGCCCCCCAAATGAAATCAAGTAAAGATGTAAATGAAATTTACAAAAATAGTACACACCAAATCCCCCCCCCCCCCCAATAATGACGTCGTGTCGGTTGAGATTGGCACTGTCGGTTCATTTGACGAAAGGAATCATGGAATTATGATGGTCAAAAGTACACATATGAAAAATGTTCCGCGCGCTATGCGCGCATATGTCTTCCCAAAACGAAATATTCTTTGGTACAAGCTTGTTTAGAGCCAAAATGTAGCTCAATCGTGCAAAAATAGCATGTATTGGCAATGCATGAAGTATGTCATTGATTTCATTGCGTGTCTGTTGTGAGATTAGCTCCTCATCCTCTGCGGCTCTCCATAGCATTCCTGTTTACTCCTAATCGGTACACAACAGCCCGATCTCTCTGACATTCCACCTAGCATCATTAGGCATGTTCAGACGGGCATAAATGATCGGCGTAAATTTAGACCCTACAGCAATTAAAATTCCACAATTAATCCCTCTACTCCGGACAGTTGTCCACACGGTACTAAATACAACGTTACTCTGAAGTTTTCCGACAAAGTTAACACGACCATCGCAGGAGGGCTTAGGAGTAAATATCGGAGTTCTGATTATTTCGAATCCTGTTTTCGGCAGCCCGTGGCGTAACAAGACTTTTTCATTTGGGGTGCTCCTAAGACAATCCAAGTGCCGCGCCAGCGTCACCATCCGCGCTTGCGCGGACAGGGAGGTGTCTAAGGGGATGTGCCCCAGTGGCGTAGCTAGGTTATTCATATTGGGGGGGGGGCGCGAGAAATGTAAATGAACCGACAAGATTTTTTGAGTGAAGAGATGCGCGCGTAGCGCGCGAAAACTTTCGACTTTACAGCTATTTTTTGCACGATTGAGCTACATTTGGCTCTAAACAAGCTTGTACCAAAGAATATTTCGTTTTGGGAAGACAAATTTTTCATATGTGTACTTTTGACCATCATAATTCCATGATTCCTTTCGTCAAATGAACCGACAGTGCCACTCTCAACCGACACGACGTCATTATTGGGGGGTGGGGGTGTACTATTTTTGTAAATTTCATTTACAGCTTTACTTGATTTCATTGGGGGGGGGGGCAAGCGGGGGGGGGGGGCAAGCGGGGGGGGGGGGGGGCAAGCGGGGGGGGGGCAAGCGGGGGGGGGGGGGCAAGGCCCCCCCCCCCCCCCCGCTGCGCGCTGGTTACGCCATTGCGCACTGTGGCAGCCTGGTGATAAGCATTGGTTTCCAGTTTACAATACGATTTTTTCCATTATTTCCAAATTGTCGGTTCCTTTATTCGATTATTGTAGTTAGGTTTATTTATCGCTCGCTTGTAAACATGAACTCAAGATCGAAATTTCTCTTTTTGTTACTGATTTTTCGCCTCTTTTCGGATGGTGGTATACAAGATTTAAAGGTATAGTATGTGATCTTTCCAGAGAACGCCCTCAACATCGAAAAAAAAATTGAAAGCAGATTTACATTTCTGATCATAAATCATGCACAAATTCCAAGTTACAGGGCGATACGATTCTTAATTACTTCAAAATCATGGTTTTAGAGTGATGTCGGGATTCCGACAGTTTATATTTTTCACTCTAAATTCACTCTAAAACCATGATTTTGAGGTAATTAGGAATCGTATCGCTCTGTAACTTGGAATGTATGTATGATTTATGATCGAAAATGTAAATCTGCAAGAAAATCTACTTTCTAAAAAAAATCATGAATAGAGGGCGCTCTCTGGAAAAGATCACATAATATGCCTTTAATAATGCCTATGCTGATAGCAACAGCGGTATTTTTTCCAAGGCAGACGATCTGATAGGGATGAGCAGCATCGGATGCGTTTGTGGCATCATTACATCATTGGCGAAGGTTTACGCCAGAGATCGTGTTAAGTGCATCCACACGGGCGTGCTAATCCTAACTGCAGCTCGTGTTAAGCGCGTTACTCCTGAGAAATCTCAGGATTAAATCGGGTCGGAGTAAGGTCGGATTAGTTAACACGGGTGCCGTCCACACGGTCACTACTCGGAAGTTTATAACATGGACAATCGTTAATCCGATCTTACTCTAGACGAATTTACGCCTGTCTGAACGCAGCTTATGATTATCAATAAGTGAAGTGAATGAAGTATTTCATAGCGTGTCTATGAGATTGGATCGAATCCTCCGACCGAATCCTCCTCCTCCTCCCCCAGCATCCGTTGATCAATTAAATGCTCCCAATTAAAACTGAAATATTTAAGACATTATTTTTTGGATGGTATGGAAATAACACTTTGTAATGACACCAAATTGGTTATTTTATGACGAAAAATATAGAAACAGTGATATCATAAACATCATTAACAGTGTAAAAATGTCACACCTCCTCAAAATACGGGGTTCCAATTCGTGGCACACGACCAAAAGAGAACCAAAATGTTGAACGATATTGAATACATTGTGGACGGGTGTAGATTGAAATGACATCTAACCATGATACCATAAATACCATGTGCACGCGGATGCTCGGTATCCTGTGCCGCGAGAGATGTGATGTCAACAGAGTGGCGGAGCCAGAGGAGGGTCAGCGCCCCCCCCCCCCCCCCCCCCGGACAAAAAGTAGAAAAAGGGGAAAGGACACAAAGGGAAAAGGAGAAAAAGGAAAAGAAAAAGGAAAATACACAAAAAGAAGAAAGAAAAAGGTAAATAAGCATCTAGAACTGTGAATTGCCGCCACAACATTTCATGCTGACCACTGGCCTCGCAAACGCAGTGGCCAAGTCCAAATCCAACCCATGCTATAGTCTGATAGTGAGGTAGGAATAAAGTCATTGAAATGATCTAAAACCTAAAATATAAAACGATTTCCGGGTGTGAAAATTGTTTGGCGTTTTGTACCTTTACAGTATGTTGCGTTTACCGGGCTATTTTAGCCAAAGGATCATGTTTACCGGGCAGAAAGAAAACAGTTTCACAGGCCAAGTCAGATTAAACCCACCAAATATCTCAAACAATCGAAAATGTTGACTTTTCGTGTCAAAATGACACTCAAATCAGCTGTCAAGTGTCATTCCGTATTTTTCAGGAATTTCACTTTTCTTCCTTTCTCAAAACTTCAGAGTGTTATCTAGGCCTATCAGATACATGAAAAGACATTTTCAATTTCGAATTCTTTTTTGTTTTGTTATTTAAAGTCCTAATAACTTAATAAGTTCATTCTTGGATATGTTGATATTTATGACCATACAAGAGGATTGCCGGAGAATTGTTTTCTAAAATTCATCTCATTTGCATAACAATGGCGGTCATCTTGGATTTTATCGGCTATTTTATCCCGGGGGTAGGCCTACTTCTGGAAGTACGCAAACATTTGTCGTTGATTTTATTAACTAAAAATATGCTTATACACATGAATGTTGGGATAACATAACCCTTTTTTCAAATGTGTGCCCCAATTTTCAAATTTGCTATTTTTTAAAAACCAAATGAGCATTTTTGAAAATAAAATGGCTTTAATTTTTCAAAAAAGAACAAATATGCAAAAAGGCTATGTTATCACTTGTTGAACTATTAATTCTAGTTCCATTCGAAATTTCAACTTCATGTATGCTTCCGTTTTTGAAAAATAACCCCGGGATTGATCGAAACGACCATTTCGAGAAAACAGCGTTTGAAGTCTAGAAACACTGGTTTTAATTATCTTTTGTGCGCATGCGCACAAAAGATAATGAGGCCGACGTTGAGGGGACTGACCCTAGCCAACACGTATGCATGGCCCCATGTGGGCCCCCATTTGGGCGGCCACATGGGACACTTTGTCCGATTTTGGCCACTTTGTCCGAAAGGGTCCATGCGAGATGGGTCCCATCTTGGCAGGCCCACATGGGACCCTTACTATTTTGGTCACTTTGTCCGAAAGGGGCCATGCGAGTTGGCCCCCATGGGTCCTATGGGGGATTAACATGGGTTTAATTAGGGCCAAATCAGGGTTTTAAATGGGCTTGCCCTTATGGGCAGCCTATTCTCACGGTCGCAATGATGTCACAGAATGGAATACTGGCATCTGATTGGTCAATTACGGGCAATTACGGCTGCTCCAAGTTACTCCCTGGAGTGAAAGATTGCTTTACGGTGATGGGTGAAGTAAACAAAATCACACTTTATTGCAAACTTACTCGTTATAAAAAGCTTCTTTGTTCAAAATATTACCAATAATAATGTTCTACAGCTGTGTCTCGAATAAAATTAAATGTATCGGGTCAAAAACAATTTATAAAAGACATATTTCCCAGCACCCCAGACACTCACTCCATGCTGAGTTTCACTCCAGTTATCGGGAGTGAGTACGCCAAATTCAACAACCGCGACCGTGAGAATTAGGTAATTGATAATAGAATTATTTACATACCCGAATAAATGACTGGTAATTGGAAGAACAATTCTGTCATTTGGCTTTTTATTAACATTCTCCAACAAAATTGTTCATGTGTACAGTTTTGTAAGTAATGTTCTTACTTGCCATTATTATGAAATAGAGCATGATGTGGATCTAATAATTTATCAACATTTATAAATATGAAATCCATAGTGTTACGAAACCAATATAACCAAGGTCAGTGCGCATGCGTGGAATTGCCCTGATATAACCCAAGTGGATCCCATGTGGTCAGCCCGTATGGGACTCAGATAGGTTTAACTAAACGTAGCCCATTATGGCCCTTGTAAAACCCACATGGGCCCATGTGGTCCCGCATGTGGTCAGCCTATATGGACCCTGATATGTTTACCCAAACGTAGCCCATTATGGCCCTTGTAAAACCTATATAGGACCCATGTGGTCAGCCCGCACATATCCCTTGCCCTCATTAGCCCTGATTTCCCACATGGGGCCCATGCATATACGTGTTGGCTGGGGCGGAGGTAGTCTAAAAGTGGAATGGAAAAGTCTTCCCGCAAGGGATCACCGAAATTCCCATGCGCCGCGTATCCCGCTTGAAATGTCCTACGTTTGTACATCAAAACATAATTATGTTAATGCATATCAAATATAATTTTCCAAATGCAACACAAATTTCATATTGTGTTGTGATCTTTTATAATTTTAACAATATTCTCATATTCAACTCTTTCTTCGAATAAAAATATCAACATTTGGATGTTTCCCGCCTTATTTAAATTCATTTTACTTATGCATATAGCTTTACAATATTATGATTTGTCTATTTACGTATTGTTCTTTTTCGCTTCTTTGATAAAACCCAAACATAGCATTTGGGCGTTGGCATATTTCCCCAGAAACGATTTGGCAAATTTGATCAACATCCGAAGTCAATCTACAACGAACGGTTTTTCAGACGTAGCATTGCTCTTAATGATAAAAGATCTGTTTATTTTGTTACCATTGAACCAATCCTCGTTTGAACTTACGTCTTTCAATTCTTTCCAGCTTTTTTGGAAAGGAAGATAATAAAGTTTGATAATCCAATATGACACCACCTGGCTTTTTTAATTTATTATTGAAATATTGCATTGATCTTTTTGAACCGTCTCCGTATATATACAAATTATGAAGATTCATTATTCCGAATCCAATGTTTGAAATACAATGTTTTGCCATTATGCCTATATTTTATTTTCTCATATTAAAATACAATTATGATTATATAACTTATGATAGTTTTTTTTAATTTGGCATCATTCATGGGTGCCCTACAGGGTGGTCAAAAAAAACCTATACCCAACTTTGGAGGCCATTTTCTCCTAGATGATAAAATATTTTAGTAATTTGGTTTGCATATTATTAAAGCATATATCGTTGAGCATTATTGGTGAAAATAGGGAAGATATTACATTAATATTTTTTGAGATATTGCTATTTGTAGCGAGTATGTGTAAAAATGGCTTTTCCACGGGAGCTGTCAATGCATCAACATGATATGCACTTTTATGACAATATGATATGACACAATAATGTAATGACCCAGGAAACTACAACATATTAGTCAAAATAACACGGAAAAATGTGTCACTTTTTTTGACACTGAAGTGTGTCAAATGTAACAAATATCCGGGTCAAAATGATCATTTTATTTGTTAAATCGGAATCGGAATACTATTCAAATTATCATTTTGACCCGGATATTTGTTCCATTTGACACACTTCAGTGTCAAAAAAAGGTGACACATTTTTTCAACTCATTCAGTCGCATAACGACCAATAAATTGATCAGTGTAACACAAACATGTGTCAAAAAAAAGGAAAATTTGACTAATCAAGAATAAGAGTGTACATGCACATGAAGACACGGTATTAACCTTGTATATTACAATTAAATTCGAGTGCCTCCCCCTCTCTTGCTTCTGTTACCTCTGACTGAAATGGTAAATCGGCCAATGTCTGCGAATCGACTATAATTCTTCATCACTATATAATAGTGTTATGCAAATGCCTAATTTTACAACCGTATTGTTGATACAAATGCCTAACTTTACATCGAATATTGTGTTTCTTTGGTTGGACGGACGCGTACTGTTGATACAAATGACGAACTTAACCTTCATAACACTTTCCACGCGGCTATTAGTTTTACCATAGGCCTATTACAAAACAGATTTTTCCGAAAAATTTCCCAACTTTCAAGGTCTATCTCAAGGATTACTAAACCAATAAATAGGCATTTTGTACTTATTTCAATGCATTTCTCATGTTGATTCCAAATATGGTGATGTAAATTCAATAATTGTGACATTTTTGAAACATTTTATAACACTTGGAATTATGTCTTCTGCAGATGCTTGTCACATGGAAAGTGTTAAATACTGAAAATTCTTCCTAAATCAGGAACTCTTCTTATCTTTATCTATTTCATAAAACAACTTAAAATCTCGGGGACAAGAGCAATATTTGTTGTACTTTTAATGTCAAAATAGCCTGAAATTAGCTTAATCATGTTAATCGAATTAATTGAAAAGTCAACATATCCGATTGTTGGGGGGGGGGGGGGGGCTTGATCTGTTGACTGAGGGCCCAGTTTTTACCGGGCTGGCAAGCTGGCAGAAATCGTCCAGAATTGCACTGTGAAACTGGTTTCTTTCTGTCAAGATGCTTCTTTGGCTAAAATAGCTCGGTAAACACAACGTATCGCCATGATTTAGGCTTAAAGGAGCATTGAGAGCTACGTATGCATCCCCGTCAGACACTTTTGCCCAAGGGGGGGGGGGGGGGGGCGTTTTCACCTAAAATTTTCGTAAAAGGTTACCCCAATTTTTTCCCAAGTCAGTCACCTTGTGAATTTCACGTAAGTGTGGGGGGGGGGGGGGGGGGGGAGGGTGAAGTCAACAAAATTCGCACGTCAAAAAATTTCGCACGGACACAACATTTCGCAGTCCAAAAAGCACTGTAGTCAATGTTTTATGAGTAGTTTTACTATCATTGATATTTGAAACTAAGAAAAACACAATTTTTACCTTTAAAAAAAAAAAAATCAAGGGGGGGGGGGGGCGATCGCCACCCCACCGTCGCCCCCCCCCCCCCCTCATCTAACGGGCCTGGTATGGGAGTGGCTTCTCCAGAATTTCTATCTCTAGCGCCATCACTTCAACCCTTTTCCCATGAAATATTACGTTTCAGGGTTCTATTGTGACCCACAGAATTATACCTTATCTATTGAAACTTTTTTTCAAATTTCATTTTTATCGCCAATCTTTCTTCCGTGCCCCTTTAAACATGTTAAATAGGCCTACAGGCATAACAATGTAACGGTAGTTTAATAATTTCAATGACTATTCAGTACCCCATTATGGCAACTGGGCTTGGACTTGCCAATGCGTGTCTAGGCCAGTGGTCTATGGGCGGCTAGCTATTTAGCTCAAAATGGTCTCAAAGACACCAAAAAAGGTATCAAATAATAATTAAAAAGGTCTGACATGTGGAGAAAGGTGTCACATAATATTAGAAAAGATGTCAATATGAGTGATAAAGGGGTCAATATACAGATAAAGGTCTTCAATTTTGATAAAGGGGTCAAATACAGATAAAGGTCTTGTTGATAAAAGGAGTCGAATACAGAAAATGGTCTCAAATGTTGATAAAAGGGTCAAATGCAAATAATGGCCTCAGATGTTGATAACGGAGTCAAATACATGTCTTAAATGTTGACAAAGGGTCAAATACAGAAAAAGGTCTTAAATGTTGACAAAGGGTCAAATACAGATAAAGGTCTTAAATGTTGACAAAGGGTCAAATACAGAAAAAGGTCTTAAATGTTGACAAAGGGTCAAATACAGAAAAAGGTCTTAAATGTTGACAAAGGGTCAAATACAGAAAAAGGTCTTAAATGTTGACAAAGGGTCAAATACAGATAAAGGTCTTAAATGTTGACAAAGGGTCAAATACAGATAAAGGTCTTAAATGTTGACAAAGGGTCAAATACAGATAAAGGTCTCACATGTTGATACTGGGGTGAAATACAGGTAAAGCCCTCAAACATACATTGATAAAGGCCTCAAATATTGAGAAGGTCTCAAAATCAGATAAAGACGTGAAAATACGTTAAGATCTCAAACAGAGAAAGGTGTCAAAACACGATAAGGTCAAAAAACACGATAAGGTGTCAAAACACGAAAAAGGTAAAAACACGATAAGATGTGAAAACACGCCATTGAGAACTTTTTGACCCTTTGGCACGCTATTGAGACCCCTTTGACCCTTGGAGACATTTTTGAACCTTAAAGGTGCGTTCATACTCACGTCGTTGCGCATCGGCCGACCAAGAGCCGTAGGCGAACTTGTATTGTTACTGTAATTTGAGTTTAATAAATATCATACATCAGAATTGGTTATTGTCTGTGTATTTATTAATTAACAACAAAAATATATTGTATGCAAGTATTTTAAGGGGAATATCTTGTGTTTGTGTCAATACCAGCAAAAAACATTTATTATTTAAGCTAATAAACGGTACAATAACATCCTATACCCACTGAAACGATGCACAACGGTCCTATTAAATAGCGCCATCTATAATAGCTTTGATAAATTTTAGAGGCGGGACTTGTGATCCAATATGCATATTCATTACGAAAGGTGATTTCAGAGGCGGGACTTGTGATCCAATATGCATATTCATTACGAAAGGTGATGAATAATGTAAATCGTAAGGCTGCCTTTTAACCAATGAGGTGACATCAACTTTCTTGTCTCTGGGGTAATTGATAGGGTGGTTTTATCTTATTACTTACTGGATGGATTTCTAACCAATTTGATAAAGAAACACGATCCACACACCTCAGAATTGCAAAAAAAATGCTTAAAACAAGTCCACTTTTTGTACCTTGAGTATTTTCCGGGAATGTAGAATTATACAGTGCATTAAGCCATGACCCCGATGCATGTTCGCTGTGTATAACCGGGCGTAACATGGATAATGCAACACGTCACGAGGCTAAGCTTAGCTTCATGGTTCGGTTGCACACTGATTGTGGACCGTATACATGTAAATGACGCTTTTTTGTGTTCGAAAATATCAATTTTTTTCCGTTCTTTCAAAAATAAGGAGTAAATCACATTACAAACACATTTTGTGCGAGAGAAACACACAAATTTGGCAAAAATGGCACAATAAAAATCCGTTCGCTATAAATAAATGGATATGGCTAAATAATAAACTATCACAATTATACCCATCGGTCTCTGTGGCGTGCATACGAGGCCATGTCGTTGGCAATCGGCAATCACGGGTTCGATTCCCGTAAATTGCTTGTTATCCTTTTATTTTTCTATCTTTTAAACTTGATGGTGGATTAATGTAACATCATTGTTATGTCAATTTTTATAAATTATAAAGACCGTCTATACGTTTATAGTTTTCTTTTTCTTTATTTATCTATCATTTAACTCATTTATTTAACTTTGTATCTAAACAATTAAACTGCGTAAACAATTATATTATTGCTCGATAAATAAGTGATTTAAATTGAGTTCAGTTTGATAATGATAGCAAAACTTGTTGTAAAATAATTTTATCAGTGTGCCCAACAATTTGTTTATACATTCAGAGATGTCACTTTTAGCTTGTTATAGCTAGGCTAATTACAATTGTAAGCAAGTTTGCGATCTCTTTGATTTTAGGCTGGTAACACAATCCCATAGTGCATTTCGTTAAAACAGTGTAAATTATTTTTTCAACTGTACGTTTCACGTGATAACCACGATCGTTTTCGCAAACTATCGCAAAATGGCGCGGTACTCCCCCCCTACCTTTTGACCATCAAAGAAAATACTTCTAATACGGTTCCCCAGCCCAAGCCCGTACCGTTCTCCTCTGTATATCTACGGGCCAGACAGATACCTTGATTAGCTGACAAAAAACCCTGATGCACCGCTGCGCAAGGAACGCGTACTACGACGCCACAAATTACGCTTAAATACGCGTAGGTAATCGGCGTCACGCACTTTTCACGAAGAGATTTGGTGAAAATGCAGCAGACGCGTGGCCGAAAAGGGCGGGTCGCTATGGGCGGCCATTTGGGTCAAAAAGGTGTCAAAGATTAGAAAAGGTGTCAAATGGTAAGGGGTCAAATAATTATTAAAAAGGACAAAACTGTCAATAATTGAGGGGTCAAATACAGATAAAGGTCTCAATTGTTGATAAAGGAGTCCAATACTGATAAAGGACTCAAATGTTGATAAAGGGGTCAAATACAGATAAAGATTTCAAATGTTGATGAAGGAGTCAACTGCTGATAAACCCCCTTTATCACTCAATTATTGACAACGTTTCTATTATTATTTGAAGCCTTTCTCCGCATTTGAGACATTTTTAATAATTATTTGACCCTTTCTTATCATTTGACACATTTTCTAATCTTTGAGACGTTTTTGACCTAAATGGCTGCCCATAGATTATTACTATTTCATGGCCAAAATGATTCTGTTTCTCCTGGGACATTTGGGCTCCTTTTACAGCAATATAAAATAGAGGGGACCTAACGGAAATCACTGGGTTTGACAAGAGAGGGGGCAGGCCTGTGATCCGGTATAGACTCTAGCGTGTAAATATATGATCTTATAGTCATTCCACTAGAACTCCCCTTTTGTTACGCCCCTGGTTTGTGCGTTTAATTCTTAATACATACAAGGTGTCCAAAAACAGTTTCGAAACTTTTTCAAAACTGTATATCCCCGGTTAAATAATTTGCAGTATAAAAATATTTGGAAAGAGAAGACTTGCAGAATTATTTTGGTACCAAACTTACAATAACAGCTATATCTGCTTTGCCAAAACAGACTTAAGTTTCCCGAACTGTAAAACTGCACTTTCATATAGGCCCCTTGCAATTAAATGTGAGTTTACTGTTGCGTTTTTGAAAAGTATGACGAGGTGACTATTTAATATTAATATTGTAATATTTTGGGGTAAAGTCACCTGATTTAATATTGTCGGCGTTGTTAACTATTATCCAAGATACGAATACAATTCAAATGCTGTTATTTTAGAATGCACTAAAAAAACTAAAAATAACTCGGCAATGTTTTGATGTGACGTCATGCGCAGAAGCGATTGCGCAGTAATTAATTGCAGTGCCTACGAATATGCTTCAAGGGTGCACACCACTATTAGAGTCCAACGCCCAGCTTCCGTCGATCGCGATCACGAATATAGTTCCTAAATAACGGAAAGAATGGTTAATATTGACATGATATGTCATTCATAATTATTGAATTTGGTCTATATTTTTTCACTGAAGTGTACCTGAGATAATTCGAATGAAAAGAGTATACATCTGCTGTTTTATTTGAAAATATTGGCGGAGGGATACACATTGGTCACAACGGGCTACAAGGTGTAATTTCGTGTCAAAAAATACTACTCCGTATAGAGGGGGAAATATAGAAAAATGTAAACGGTCACCCCCATCTGAGTTTCTGACCCAGGTAAGATCTATGTGTGTTAATAAATATTCCAAGATTTCATTAAATGAGTCGCAAGGTAACTCAAGATATTGCCGTTTTCCCGAGGCATCTTTCCCATAGAAACACACGTTAGCGCGTAATAGTGGTATGCACCCTTAAAGGGAGCACAGAGATAATCTTTAAAACCAGGCGATTAGGGGCTTTGTGGTTGCAAAACTTGGTTTGTGTAGCATTTCATGTTAGTTTTATATTTTGAAAATACATTTGAAGTAATAATCGCAACACTTGACATTATTAAATTTGACTTTTTCATTAATATTAAAGTGCGAATTTGTCAAAATACGGGCCAAACGGGCAAAGTCAGTCGTGTGTGCGCTTGACCGTTGCAATTTCGGACAATTGCAATTTGTTATTGTCGGACCATCATATTAAAAGATACCAGTGAGCGAGATTGTGTGTGAAAACTCATTATTTTTATTTAGTTTACAAACAAAACATAACATCCATTGACATCAAAACAATCCTGTTAAGCATAATGACTCAGAAACTCAGTTCCACGGGCGTGTGTGGGGCTGGGGGGGGGGGGGGGGGGGGGGGGGATAGGGGATACCGGGGCAAAACGCACCAGAAATCAAAATATCGACATCGTTTTGACCTGTAACTTAGGCCTACTGACATATTTCGTGAGAGTTTTGATCAATACAACTTTGTGGAGTGGTCAGGCAAATGTAGGCAATCTTATGATACAAATAGTTTTGAAAATATACTTTTCATATCTAAAATGTATATACATGTAGGACTACACGACGATTGAATTAAAAATCATGAATATTAACCAATAATGTGTGGCTTCGTGCATTTACATGAACATGTACTTCCTTTCCCCCGTATATTGGTGACAATTATTGCAAGTATATCATGACCAAATGAATGAACATGCTTTGCTATGTTATAGTTTAGAGTGGTGTATCAAAAGATATAAAGCATGCATCCTTTTAACATTCAATAAGATCAAGAAACACGGGCCTTTGTTGTAAAAGTGAAAATTGATATCTGGTAATCCCTAAATATGACCAAAATTAAGGGTTTTTATGAATTTCAAGTGGGTATGTAGCTTCTTGTACATGTTGTATTTACCAAACGGAGTATCCAAATCGAATACAAATTTACCATTTAATTTGAAATTTTCTGTTCTTTAATATGTAATAATGATTTATGAAATTGGATGAAAATGGGTCTCTTTAAGGGTGCACACCACTATTAGAGTCCAACGCCCAGCTTCCGTCGATCGCGATCACGAATATAGTTCCTAAATAACGGAAAGAATGGTTAATATTGACATGATATGTCATTCATAATTATTGAATTTGGTCTATATTTTTTCACTGAAGTGTACCTGAGATAATTCGAATGAAAAGAGTATACATCTGCTGTTTTATTTGAAAATATTGGCGGAGGGATACACATTGGTCACAACGGGCTACAAGGTGTAATTTCGTGTCAAAAAATACTACTCCGTATAGAGGGGGAAATATAGAAAAATGTAAACGGTCACCCCCATCTGAGTTTCTGACCCAGGTAAGATCTATGTGTGTTAATAAATATTCCAAGATTTCATTAAATGAGTCGCAAGGTAACTCAAGATATTGCCGTTTTCCCGAGGCATCTTTCCCATAGAAACACACGTTAGCGCGTAATAGTGGTATGCACCCTCAAATGGACCCATATCAATACAAAGCAACAATTCCATGTTTCGTGCAGAGTTTTTTACTTCCCAGAAATGTTTTCTCAACCCGTAAGTATTGAAATGCGGCTCATCGGCTAATTTTATCGCCAGAAAAGTGTTAAAAAGCTTATGAAAAAGCTTTAAACAATGAAATAATTAAATATTTTTAAAATATTACATATATCACGCGGGTGACTTTTGGACGCGCGCGGGCAACAGTAAACTCACATTTAATTGCAAGGGGCCTAAAAGCGTGTATAAGGTGAATAAAGTCAAGGATGCGACAAATGGATAGGAAGAGAAAAAGGTTCTCTACAATGATTATTTTAAATTTCAGATTGATATAATCCTTATGATGGACATTGATAATGTTGTGCATAAATAAGTGAAAACCCTTTTTGAACAAAATTCACATAAATGGAATGTGAGGAACACGCTGCATGTGAATACTAGTGACTTATACAGGGTGGTTAATTCAATAAACAGTTTTTTGAAGCCATTTTTGTTGTTGAAATTCTGTAGATGAAAAAAAATCTTTTTCAATTTTCATCAACTATATGATCTTGACCATCTATGCTGAAAATATCGTTGCAAAATAACAGCTATTTGAACAAAGTCTGTCCCATTTCATTCTGTCCACGGGTACTGATTTCGCGACGTTACATTGAATATTGAATGATGAATTGCATGCAAGTAATCTAAGATTTGAAGATCCCGCTATGTGAAACCATTGTAAATAGATAGTTAACATCTTAACTATCTATTCAGGTGTGAAATCAATACGTAATAATAATACCACGAATGACCCTAATTAGAATTATTGATTTTCATAGATTGGAAGTGTAATTGTCTATTCTTTAAAAGCGACGATGCCATTTAACGTTATCTTCCTGGTCATTTCCCGTATAGACTTACCCATGCCGTGGATAAAGAGATTTTGGAGAGATTCTCTTCAAATAGCTATCATTTTGCCGCCATAGCATTATTAACATTGAGATTTTCAGCATAGATCGCCAAGATGATATTTTTGAGGAATATGTAAAAAAAAAAAAATTGAAAAATATGGCTTTGAAAAACTGTCAACGTTTTTATTGAACCACACTGGTTGTAACGTCGCGAAATCAGTACCCGTGGACAGAGTGAAATAGGACAGACTTTGTCCAGAGGATTAGAGGAATTTAATTGATATGGCCCTGACAGGTGGAAAGTTAGTACAGACTCTTTTTGATGATTGATTTGAGTTTATATATGCCTAAGGTAATAATTTTCAGAGGGTGTGCACAGTTTCACCCTAAGGGATTTTTAAAATCCAAGATGGCCGCCATTACCCCTAAAATGCATTAAAATGGTAATAACTCCGTAATTGATTGTTATTATGATATGATTGTAGCGGGCTTTATATCAAGATTTGTAAGCTTGAGAAATCTACTAGAGTGATAATGGATGTGATCTGATCATTCCATAACCACAGAAATCCAATATGGTCGCCCTGTAATCCAAAATGGCCGCCGAAATCATGAATTTGGCTAAAAAATTGTCATAATTAATGATGAGGACAAGTCTGTGAGCTTTACATCCATGTTTTGAATCATGAGCAATCTGCTGAAGGGTTTATTAATGTTACTTGATAACTGCATCACCATCAAAATGTACTATGGCCACCCTGTAATCCAAAATGGCCGCTGAAATCAGTGAATTTGGCTATAAAATTGTAATAATTAATGATGGCAACAAGTCTGTGAGCTTTACATCCATGTTTTGACGCATGCGCAATCTGCTGAAGGGTTTGATTTAATGTTACTTGATAACTGCATCACCATCAAAATGAAATATGGCCACCCTGTAGTCCAAAATGGCCGCTGAAATCATGAATTTTGCTATAAAATTGAAATAATTAATGATGACGACAAGTCTGTGAGCTTTACATCGATGTTTTGAAGCATGAGCAATCTGCTGAAGGGTTTAACAATGTTACTTGATAACTGCATCACCATCAAAATGTAATATGGCCGCAGTGTAATCCAAAATGGCCGCTGAAATTGGTTTACAACTGTAATAATTAGTGAAAAATACGTGTTTGTGGGCTTCACATCCCGTCAAAATGTCATCCTGGATCTGCCCCGACCTTTTTTGTGTTAGGCTTATACCAAGAATGCCTTCACTCACTTCAAGATATAGTAGGATACTGGGATAGATGGGATGGTAGGGATGGATAGCGGGGTATATGCCGGTATATAGGATGATAGGGGATGGAGGGGTATATGCTATCGTATATAGGATATACCCTTACATCCTCCTATCCCTACCATCCCATCTATCCTATACCATTATCATATACCCTTCCATCCCCTATCCCTACCATCCCATCTATCCCAGTATCCTATATACCATACCATACAAGCATTTTGTTAAGCGGGCACCCAGGAGTTTTTTCCCACTGGTTGCCAAGTTTTGGCTCCTGGTGTTTTCCAAACTTTGCACAGTAAAGTATTGGACCAGGAGCCATTTTTTGTCAATATAGTAAAAAGTAGCTCCTGGTCAAGACCTACAAAAGGCTTACTACCATATATACCATCCCATTTATCCCATATATCCTAAATTACTGCAGGTGTGGTGTTTGTGACGGCTTACTGGACCATTGTTGTGTTAAAGTCGGCAATTTTGAGGGCTTCTCGTGAATTTGTATCAATGTTTCATCAATAAAAGATAAAATAAGTTAGATTTGTCCCACAAGATGGCTTCATGAGCAATTTTCTGGACCATTTTAGTTATTTTTTCTACACTGTTTCAATATAAAACAAAAGTAGAACTCGCTCACCTCCTCCCTAATAGATATTTCTTCCATCGCCGCTGCCAACATCAATGGTCTTAACTATATCTCGTAGTGAGTGGAGGCGTTCTTGGTTTAAGCCTAACACAAAAAAGGTCAGGTCGGATCCAGGATGACATTTTGACAGGATGTTAAGCCCACAAACACGTATTTTCCCCTAATTATTACCGTTGTAAACCAAAAATTCATGATTTCAGCGGCCATTTTGGATTACAGGGCAGCCATATTACATTTTGATGTTGATGCAGTTATCAAGTAACATTAATAAACCCTTCAGCAAATTGCTCATGCTTCAAAACATGGATATAAAGCTTACAGACTTGTCGTCATCATTAATTATTACAATTTTATAGCCAAATTCACGATTTCAGTGGCCATTTTGGATTACAGGGCGTCCATATTACATTTTGATGGTGATGCAGTTATCAAGTAACATTAATAAACCCTTCAGCAGATTGCTCATGCTTCAAAACATGGATTAAAGCTTACAGACTTGTCGTCATCATTAATTATTACAATTTTATAGCCAAATTCACGATTTCAGCGGCCATTTTGGATTACAGGGCGGCCATATTACATTTTGATGGTGATGCAGTTATCAAGTAACATTAATAAACCCTTCAGCAGATTGCTCATGCTTCAAAACATGGATGTAAAGCTCACAGAATTGTCGTCATCATTAATTATTACAATTTTATAGCCAAATTCATGATTTCGGCGGCCATTTTGGATTACAGGGCACCCATATTGGATTTCTGTGGTTATGGATTGATCAGATCACATCAATAATCACTCTAGTAGATTCCTCAAGCTTAAAAATCTTGGTATGAAGCCTACAATCATATCATAATAACAATCAATTACAGAGTTATAACCATTTTAATGCAATTTAGGGGTAATGGCGGCCATCTTGGATTTTTAAAAATCCCTTAGGGTGAAATTTTGCACACCCTCTGAAAATTATGACCTTAGGTATATATGAACTCAAATCAATCATCAAAAAGAGTCTGTACTAACTTTCCACCTGGTACCATCTATTCCTCTGGACAGCTGTTATTTTGCAACCATAAGGTTATTTGTAACGATATTTTCAGCATAGATGGTAAAGATCATATAATACGGTAGTTGATGAATATTGAAAAAGGTGTTTTTTTAAATCTTCTGAATTTCAACAACAAAAAAATGGCTTCAAAAAACTGTCAACGTTTTATTGAACCACACTGTACAGTGCGTCCAGCAAATCGACCAAATTATGATTGCAAGTTATGTGGACAAACGTTTCGGCGTGTGTTTTATATTGAGGGGCCTCAAAAATAAATCATGTTTGTCACCGAAATGATTCTATATATACAAGTTTTCTCTTTCCAAATATACTTTCAATTTGGTACTGCGATTTATTTTAAAGGGAAGCGGTCATGGTGAGGATTCTAACGAAAATTGAACACGCGGCGCGCGGCGACTATTTGAATCTAAACAAGTTTACATGCAAGCTGTTTTGTGTGCGACTCTACAACAATATCTTAACCCAATGTGAACGGCGCGCTCAATAAACCATCCTTCATTTGATTGAATGCATTTTCTATCGTGTGATATAAGTGATGTATTAATTAGGTTTTAACTTTAGCTGGACCAACAATCGCCGTCAGCGGTTCTTTTCCTCACCATAACCGCTTTCCTAGAAAAGAGATACAATTCTTTAAAATGGTTTCGAGACTTTTGGGACACCCTGTATATGACGATGTGCTTCCTATTTCGATCCAGGGACGTCGCCAGAAAACGGTTAGAGGGTAAAGAGGCAATATATGCCGATTACCCAACACCTCTGATTTGTCGTGGCAGGTCATTGCCAGACAAGGGGAAATCCGCTTTTTGGCTACGCCGCTGATCTGAACCATCGTTTCATATTTAGAGAGAGGGGTCCGTTGCGTTTAAAGGTATATTATGTGATCTTTCCAGGGAACGCCCTCAACATCGAAGAAAAAAATTGAAAGAAGATTTTCTTGCAGATTTACATTTCTGATCATAAATCGTACATACATTCCAAGTTCCAGGGCGATACGATTCTTAATTACTTCAAAATCATGATTTTAGAGTGAAAATAAACTGTCGGATAACTCCGACAGTTTATATTTTTACTCTAAATTCACTCTAAAACCATGATTTTGAGGTAATTAGGAATCGTATCGCTCTGTAACTTGGAATGTATGTATGATTTATGATCAGAAATGTAAATCTGCAAGAAAATCTACTTTCTAAAAAAAATAATGAATAGAGGGAAAAGATCACATAATATGCCTTTAAATTGAAAATGTGCATAAAAAAATAACAAGATTTTAGATCAAAAATTGAAAAAAGTATTATAAACATCGCATTAACCCAAATATCAATTCAACTCAATATTCAGCAAATTCAAATATGATGACAAAATAATAATAATACAATACAAATTAAATTACGAAAAGAGGCTATATATATATGAGCCCCAGTAGAAAAATCAATTCATATTTATTCACACGACTATTCCTATACAAAACATATACAATTTAGATTAGTTCATTCAACTTTAGATTCGTTAAAAACAAGTATTCGGATAAAAATGGCGTCGACAAAACTTCGGATTCCTAATAATACCATTATTAGATTCACGTCACACTACGGGGTGCATGAAACTTTCAACAAGTGCTCAGTGTTTCAAGTGATCCCCGCCGATCAAAGTGGTACTTCCATGAACAAATCGTTTGTAACATTTACAATCACACATTAAACATAATGTCATCTCTAGCTACATGTAGAGAAATTAATTCACAACCGCAATACGAAGAGAACCGTCGCAGCTGAAGACAGCAAAGTAATATGGCTTATGGAGAAGAAGCTTGCGCCATTGCAGTAGCTGGTTTGGCAGCAATAGTTGCAGCCGGAAAGACCGAAGAAGGATGTACAGCCGGGATCAGTGCATGAGGATGAGCATGCACGGGTGAAAGATGTTATGGTGCCGTCGATTTTGCTGTTCGATTTCTGTAAGAAGAACAACGAAAAGAAGACACGTTAATATTTGGCAACGACGGGTGTTCATAACAAGGATAAGAGTTTATCGGGTTCACCGACGGACACATTTTAAACTTGTCCGACAACGGCTAACCCATTGACAGTTTAAACTTGTCCGATGGCGCGGTTAACCCGGGCTGGCCTACCACTTTGGTAGTTCACCGCAGACGAACTGATCATACACATGTACATGGAGAAAATGCCCGGGGGAGGGGGGGGGGGGGCAGTCAAACATAATGGTGTACACATGCGTGACCAAAAATTTTCCAGACACCCCCTAAACAAGTTTTACCCTGCAAGCAAAATTACCCCCTAAACAAGTTTTTAGCGCGCTTCCCTTGCAAATTTTGACCCCTAAACAAGTTCTTGCCAGACCCCTAAACAAGTTTTGTCTATTTAACGGGGAACAAAATAAGTTACCCTAAACACGTTCGACCTGTATTTTAAGCCGAGATTTTAAGCCACCCTTTTTCTTGAAAATCAGCGTTTTTGATACCCTTAACGCGTCACGCGCGTGACGCGTCCAACACTGAAAATGTAACCTTGTGTATTTTTTACATTAAAACACTCCCTGAATTGAACATCATATTCTAGTAGAGAATGTCTAGATAACAATTCAATATTATTATTCATAGTAGCAGGCACATGTTATTAACACATATGAGAAGTTTGAAAACTTTCCTATGTATACTTTTAAAATGGCATCAATTTCAAAAGTTCTAGTTTTCCGCTATTTTGTGTAGAAACCTATGGGCGCCTCATCCACCGGCGCCACCCTTGACCCACTCGACGTTTAGATTGATAACTTCACTGTTGCTAAACATGTGGCTTTAATCCTTTTTTTATTCGGTAGCTGGATAAATTGTCTTTAATATGATACCAAAACTGTTATGTTTTTTTGACAACTTCTATTTAAAATAGAGACACGTATCACGATTTTAAGGATTTTTGAAACGGCCCCACCTTATTCACACAGAAAAATGTTTACATAATTATGTTAAATATAGAACTCCATAATTATTATGTAAACCTTTCACACAGTATTTGTGTATAAAATACACAAGTTATGTAAAAATAACTTGTGTATTTTATACACAATTAAGTTGTGTACAAAATACACAAGTTATGTTTACATAACTTGTGTATACACAAATACTGTGTGAAAGGTTTACATAATAATTATGGAGTTCTATATTTAACATAATTATGTAAACATTTTTCTGTGTGTTTGATATTATCTATTATAAGTGACCGGTGACCACCTACTCAATTCAACTGATCGATATTTATCGACCACCAGAAATGATAAATGATTTATCGACCACCAGAAATGATAAACTATGTTTTGCCTAATAATACGTCTACATATCATAACTATGGAGAATAAGGAATGTTGGTTTTGATTCTTGATTGAATCTGTCCTTGTGTAATAATCATGATTCAAGAATGATGGTCGCCGAATTGAGTAAGTGAAGATGGGAGACTGAAAATTACATGACCCCTTTCCCCGAAAAAAAAATCAACTTGTCACATGACTTTTATATAGGATTAAGGGGGCTTTTTTTTCCTTCATAATTTTGTTCATGAATACAGTGGCGTAGCTAGGTTATTCATATTGGGTGGGGCGACAAGACTTTTGGGAGTCAAGTACGCGCGCGAAATTTGTTCGACTTTACACCTATTTTTGGCACGATCGAGGTACATTTTGGCACTAAACAAGCTTGTAGCAAAGAATATGGCATTTTGGGGGCACATTAGCGCGCAATTTTTTTTCATCTGTGTACTTTTGACCGTCATAATTCCATGATTCCTGTGGTCAAATGAACCGACAGTGTCAATCTCAACCGACACGACGTCAATGTTGGGGGGCGGTCGCCCGCCCCCCCCCCCCTCCCCTCTGGCGACGCCACTGCATGAATACGTTGGCAAATTCTGTTTGTGCCCGCTGAACGGCCAACAATGTTATGGTGGCCCTTCTTTTTATTGTGTGAAAATAGTAATGGCCAGGGTAGCGAGCCGGACAATTTGTCATATTTATAAATTTTGGGTGGTTTTGTGAGTCTTTATAACGGGAACATCCTGGGCAGAAACGTATGATCCAGTGAAACATCCTACGTTTGTGAGAATTAGTGCTGATGAGACGAGGTGAAAAGCATGCAAGAAATTACATTTTTAATCACAAAATTGTTGGACAAAAAGGACCCAAGTTGAACAATTTTTGCTGAGAGTGTAGGACAAAAAGGACCTAAGTTGAACCATTTTACTGAGAGTGTAGGACAAAAAGGACTTAAGTTGAACCATTTTTGCTGAGAGTGTAGGACAAAAAGGACCTAAGTCGAGCCCTATTTGCTGAGAGTGTAGGACAAAAAGGACCTAGGTTGAATCATTTTTGCTTATAGTGTAGGACAAAAAGGACCTAAGTTGAACCATTTTTGTTCATACTTTAGAGAAAGTGGGCACGGATCACACACTTTGTTACAGCATTTTTTTGGTGGTTTTTTGTTTGTTCGACGGCGAACCCGGTAATTGATTTATTTTTGCGTTGGTATGGTATTGTTGGTTGGTTGTTTGTAGGTCAGTGCTTGGAGTGATTGTTTTTGTTTGTTCTCGTGGATGTTTCATGTCTTTTTTGTCTTTTTTAATGAAACTTACCGTACAATACCCATCGCAAGTGGCTGTTGACACACCGGTGGCATTTGCATTAAATACGTTCGCCTGACAAGCTTCATTTGATCCCAATAATGATGTGCAGGCATAACACGTCAAAGCATTGGTTACGGCTGAAATATAAATGTTGAGAAAACAATTCACATTTAATCAATAAAAATGCTAATATTATTGGGGTTTTTTCACCAAAATGGGCTCAAAATGTGTCTAAATTCATGCTCGTCAATAAATTTAACAACTGTTATCATCTCAAATGTCAATTTATCATTATCGCACGATATCTGATAACTATAAACACGCGAACTTGCGTCATGACCACGGGATTTGGACCAGATGTTAAGCACACATGGGGCTACAAAACCATGGAGCTAAATTTTAAATATCCGTTTTCAAATTTGAATTATGATTCAAAATTACCATGGCAACCATATAAAAAAAAACGACTCCATGAATTTGTGCGCACTGCACTGATACATCATCTACCCAAGTATGGTGTACATATAGGCCTACACCATTTCGCTTTCTAGTTGATTGGTTACCATGGCGACCAGATCAAAATAGCACACATTTTCTGAAACGTCTTGAATTTGATATAACGGTAACATTGATAAAAGTTTGTTTCCAATGTTGGTGCCAATCAATAGACCCCCACCCCCTTAAATGTACCAAGGTTTTGGGAGGTAATCGAGGTATACATGACAGGAAAAAAACCTCAGACACAAGAAAATCTGAGTTTGTTGTATGTCATGTATATACCTCACCATAACTTGATATTCAAAATTTAACATATCGATATAGCTTAGGCCCTATCTGGAATACATTCTTGTATAGAGTTGGTTATTTGCTGAGCAATTGGTATATAAAAACTAAATGTAACTCAGAGCAGCTATATGTTCATTTTTTTGAGATACCTTATTAGTGATGTGAAAAGTCGCTATAATAAAAGCTGCCATATTATATAGTACACTTCTGTATTGGTAATATACACAGATCAACAAAAATAAGCTCCCTTTAGATTATGCCTGATATTTTTAAAATCAGTTACTCCATCGAAACGAGTTTTGGCCCATGATGTACGTGATACGTGTGCACAGCAACACTAGAACGGGGCTACAACTACGCAGGTGCTGTAACACTTGAATGAGCACACACACTGCAAAAACACCGGTGTTAAAAATAACACCGTTCGGTGTTCTGAGAGGTCCACACCAATGTTATTTTAACACTATCTTGGTGTTACATTAACACTTACAGTGTTATTTTTCACACTTGCAGTTGTTAAAATGACACTACATGGTGTTGATATAACACCAAAAATTTAACACCGGTACACCGGTGTTAATTTTTTTTGGTGTGGACCTCTCACAACACCAATGGTGTTATTTTTAACACCGGTGTTTTTGCAGTGCATTGAATGGAGGAATACCTGAATTCAAAAGTTGCTTAATGATGTATTTAAGCAGCACAACAACTGTGCGGTGTTCAAGCTGAATCAAGCAAAGACCCTGGTTCAAGTTGCTTTCCCATCCTCCTTCAATACATATCATTTGGCAACTTTTGAATTGAGGTATTTCTCCATTAAATGTGTGCTCATTCAAGCATTACAACACCTGCGTAGCTATAGGCCCGCTCTAGCGTTGCTGTGCACACGTACATTATGTGTGCCAAAACTCGTTTCAATGGAGTAAACTCATTTTGAAAATATCAGGCATAATCTAAAGGGAAACCTATTTTTGTTGAACTGTGTAACATTATAATAACCATGTGAGGTGTCAATTCGACACCTCCCTGGTATAACCCTTGTGAAAATGCAATCTTACACATGGCAGCCCTTGTAAATAGCACCAAACTCTCAATATGGATTGAGATTACTTACCGAAACCGCAAGACAGTACGATCAATGAAAAGAGTAGAGTGTTCATCGTGATGCGTGTGATGTGATTCGATATCGGTTCTGAAAATCAATTGGGAACATATATTTGATTTAACTAGCATGGCGATATACATTACAGTAGGCCTGCATTACTTAGGCTATTTACATGTATACATAACTACAATAATTATCACTTGTCAGTAAGCAATAAACAGCTAATTTGGTTTCCACAATTTACATAATTTACCGTAAATATATTAGAGGCCATGTGTGTGACGGGAAAATGACAGTCAAAATAAGTACAACTTATCGCAACTTTGGGGATTTTATTGATTTTTGGCAACTTTACATTTGCCACTGTGATGACGTACTAAATTTAAATAGGGCCTGATAATTGAATGAAAAGTCTTAATTTACAGCTACATGTAGTGAAATAATTGATTCCAAGCGTTTTAACACTATATATGAAAGGTTACGCTCTTTCCATGAATAAGAATAATAAGACAATAGGTTTCTGTTATAAATAAACCAAAAGGAACTTATGGAAATAAGGGTGATTTCAGGACTTTAAATAAAATGAAGACAAGTAATTTCTTAACTGACAGTGACATAACGGTTTATATAGGAAAAGGTTTCATCTTGTTTCGAATGTTCTATCGGCATTTGCTTGGACACTCAGGGAAGGGGATCTCATCTCTCACCTTTCCTGCTTGGACTTATAGTTCTTAGATTACGGCTAAAACAAGAGATGAGAGTGTATCTATTGCAAATACATAACAGTCATTAGAGATTCCGTTTTTGGATAAGCGGTCATTTATATAGGACTAGGAGGGCAGCACTTAAAATTACATTTTTAAGCTTTCCATTTAAGCTTTAAATCCACGTTAACTTTCCAAGTAATCTTAACATTTCAAGTATAATTCATGTAGATGACACTGACAGTTATACCATGGACTTATCAGACGTCTGATAAGTCCATGGTTATTGACACCTCCCTCCTGGTTATGTTATACGACTATCTGTGGTTATACCAAGGAGATAATAACTCCTTGGTTATACTAATTTGGAGGATATTCACCAAATTACGATGGGTCCAGACCCTTGTGTTGGTAGCTATAATCCAAAACACTGACTAGGATTTATTGATTGAATTCCCGAATCAAATTACTACACAATCGATTTCCGTTTAATTTTGAAATGCCCCGCCCCCCCCCCCCCCCCCCCCCCCCCCTCATGCATGGCAACCAATTCATATGCGATTTTATTTGCTCGCTCGTTTCCTCCTCGTTTTACTTTTAGTCGTTCATACTCTCTTAAAAGTTAAAGATTGAAAAGTAAATCTTAAAGATTGTGCCGAGGGAAGGATCTTAAAGGCATATTATGTGATATTTTCCAGAGAGCGCCCTCTATTCATTATTTTTTTTAGAAAATAGATTTTCTTGCAGATTTACATTTCTGATCATAAATCATACATACATTCTAAGTTACAGAGCGATACGATTCCTAATTACCTCAAAATCATGGTTTTAGAGTTAATTTAGAGTGAAAATAATAAACTGTCGGATTATCCGACAGTTTATTTTCACTCTAAAATCATGATTTTGAAGTAATTAAGAATCGTATCGCCCTGTAACTTGGAATGTATGTACGATTTATGATCAGAAATATAAATCTGCAAGAAAATCTTCTTTAATTTTTGTTGTTGTTGTTGAGGGCGTTCCCTGGAAAGATCACATAATATACCTTTAAAAGAAAATATTTAATCTAAATAGAGTGAAATTTCAATATATCGGACCAAGGAGTTATCATAGTTAATAACTCTTTGATCGGACTGAAATTTCACTATTTAATTAGATTGAACATTTCGATCCCTCAGCACAATCTTTAAGATTGACTTTTCAATCTTTTGATTTAAATGTCGGCGTTACTCTTTCCAGGAAGTTCAATTTCAAGATGCATGAACAGTTGAACAGACTTAATTAAAAATTAACAGGACTACACGTCGCATAATGTAATTATGTCGCATATGTAATGTCGCATAATTTGTTGTCGCGTCGCATATGTAATGTAATTACGTCGCATAATTATGTAATCAAATCATTTTAATATGTTTTTATTGTATGCATTATTATGTGATATTCGTCTCAGGTGATAGATTTATGAGTGTTGTCCATTGGGTTTTATGCTCTATACATATCATATTGTCATTATTAATATTATATCGTGTATTTTATATTAAGTCATTATTTTTAAGCATGTATTATATTGATGTGCAGGGCCCCGAGTAAGAACAGGGGCCAGCTGATTCGGGCAACCCCAGGTAAAGATAATAAATAATAATAATAATATTAATAATAAAATAAATAATTTTCACGATCGATCGACAAAAATTCCGTACGGTATCACTCTTCAGGGCAAATGGGAGAATACTTCGTTACAATTCTTTTTAAATATAATGGACATAACTATTTGAAAATCATATTCACCTATAGGCCTACTCGATAAAATGTGAAATCCTCTGAAGCGAAACAAACTAAAAAGTGTATTTTGTATGAGCGTGTCCCATATTTCCTTCTAAGTTCTATCATGGGCGGGCGGGCAGTGTACAACGTGGATAAAGACATATTTAAAACCAGAGAAATGTTGTTGTTTTTCATCCAGGCAGGCTGCCACCCGGACCATATTTACAACATACAACCCAACAGACGAGAAAGTACAATGTTTTGTTACAACTTCACCATTTACACTTACACTGGATATTTTATCAGTCAAATAAATAGCATTTGTAAAATGTAAAAATGAAAACTTAAGAAGAAATATAATTATTTGTTTTGATTCAAAACCAGAATTTGGATCCAATTATCATCCATTCATCTTCAGAGGCTGCTAGACAATTATAATAGTATCACGATCACGATGTGCAAACATAATAATGTTGACTTAATTTCACTGGCCAATATCCATTCCAACCATGTGCAAATACAAATAATATTCACTTATCAAAACTATAAAAGTATACACACAAAATGGATAACTTACCAGGCAGAGCAAATAAATAAGCAATTGCTTTTAACTAGATTGAAGCAGAAAATCGACAAAATGCAATAATTTCCGTTGATATCACCGCTTACAAATGTCAGAATGATTTCTCCTTTCGGTCGCTTGATGAAGTTGTGTGATGGTTACTGCTGCTGATACAACCTGTTACTTATATAATACTTCATAGTAACCTTCGTTGTTTATATTGGTTACCAATACTGCATTATTCATGAGCTCAGTGACCAGTTAGTTTAGATTTATCCAATACAATAGCATGGTCAAATAATCATTGATCTTATTCATTGAGACATTGATTCTCATACAACTCTTACATTGATTTTTCATTGACCTGTTTTATGTGAGGCCAAATAAAAAACAAGTTTGTTTCAAAAACCTGAAAAAAGGCTGTGCGAAACGCGGTTTTATTTATTTTATTTTTTTAAAGTAAAAAGTGGTGTGAAATGCGGTATCTTATTTTATCTTCTTTTTTTTAACATGAGACGACCTCTGTGAAGCAAGAAAATGAAGCTGTTATGCCCGGGCTGTTAGGCCAAAAAAAAAAAAAAGTTGACTTGCCCTTTCAGGGTCAAAGTCAGGGTCGGACGGTCGGATATTTTTTTGTTGTTGAAATTTTTTGAAAATTTACTGCACAAAAACACGTTTTAAAGATTTTTTTTTTTTTGATTTTTTTTTTTGATTTTTAAACAAGCAGATACTACTTAAAAACACGTTTTGATCTTTCTTTATTGTTATGTGCTTCTTTCAACAACAAAAAATGAATAGCGACCCTAGATTTCCGAAAATTAGGGTCGGTGAAATTAAAGGTTTAAGAAGCATCTAGTCCAATCTGAGACTAATTAGTAATAGATAAATATTCGCAGGTAGGTCCAATAAATCACCGTGACTGAGTCAATCGTGTTTTTCTTGAGTTTATAAGTTAAATAACATTCCATACAGTCACAACGTTGGGCTCACACCGTCATTTTCAAAAGAAGACAAAATGGGGAGGAAAATTTAATTTTAAAACCGTGGTAAAGTTAGCAGCATATTAAAAATTAGAAACTTGTTGTTGTTTTTATTTGTAATAAATATAAGAGGACCTGACGTTTCGATTCTAACAGAATCTTTATCGAAGGTAAAATGATTAACAGAATACAACATACACGTTACAATATATAGACAGGGGAACAATGGGTAGGAAATGAGACAAAAGATAATGTAACACAATGGGGGGGGGACAAAATGACAGATGGATGAATAGGGGATGGGTTGACAGCTGATTGATTAAGTGGATAATGTGACAAAAGGATGACATTGACAAAGGGGAGATAAAAAGTAAAAGGTAAATGGGATTAAAACATTTATACAAGTACAAGGCAAATGGGATTAAAAACTTATTTTTCTTTGATTTGGCCTATTTTATAATATTGCTCTCGGAGTGGTTGTAGCGATGTGGTTGTCCACAAAACCGGCAAAAAAATTACAAAAAAAAAAGGCAAATTGTAAAATTTTACGGGGCGCGCCCGCCTCCTCCGGCCCCCTGTATCCGCCACTGATCATGGTAAATTTATAGATTTTCATAATGGATCATTTCGACAAAAGCTTGAAATCTACTATCGTTACAAAACAAGAAGAGTCTTAAAAAAGACAAACAGCGCTCAGAAGGGGTGTACATTTAAGGATGAAGAAAATGTTAAATGTTTAAAAATTTACTTCAGAATTCAAGATGAACATTAAAAATTGCCATTATTGTTGTTTCTACTAACAAAAAACACAGCAAAACTTGATTAAAAACAATATCATCACTATTTATTGAAAAACGCCCTCTATGTAAATATGGTTCGCGTTATGTATCACGCGTACTGCAAGGGGATACTGTCGGACGTAAAATGCTCGTTGCGGCTCTACAAGCATTTTTGAATCGACGTTTTCTTGTACAAAGAGGGCTGATTTTTCTTAATCCTTATAGGTGTAAGTTCATACATGTAATACAATTATAAAAATATACTAATCCCAGTTTTTATCATAATTGAGGGCTCAGCCTCCAACACATCTCTTAGTGCCCCTTTATGAGAAGTGAAAGGTGTTACCAGTCACACCTTGCAACATGTATGTTAATGGTGTTCCGATATCTGGCCCGGTTTTCAATTTGATGTTTTCTATAATACATGACTAGTTTAGTTTAGTTTTATTTCCAAGTACATGAGGCCATCGGCCCAAATACACAAAATATTGCCACAATTGGCATGATTTACTAAGAGTCATCCTTAACATATTTGTAATTCACAGTTTGAGTTGGATAACTCCAATAGTTCTTATCATAGAAGCATCAGGTGCCATGAAATATGTCCATTGAGTACACAAACTGACCGTTACCATGATGGTTTTGGTTTCTCACTGAATCGGGCCTCTGTTTTTGGTGTATCCTTGACCTTTCATGTAAAATAGAAAACATCAAGTTAAAAATCGGGCAAGCAATCAGAACGTCTACCTTTAACCACCTTTATCAATAACTCACTGCATTTTGGGCTATAACGCATAAATGGAACATATCAAACATTTCAAACATTTTCAGAGAAATGAGAGAAATATGGAGTTTCTTCTGATATCAAAATATGTTGATGGGTAAAAAAGGGTGATCCGAGGCATCCACCTTTAAGAACAGACCTATCACATCAAAGTCATGCAACGTTTTTCACTGAACTGCTTCATTTGTTTTGCCATGCTGCTGAGATGCCCGGGTGACCAAATTAGAGGTCCATGAATCTTCTTCAACATGTTCAACATTTTCATGCTATTGTAGTTGTTGATTTTTGACGGGGGAGATGAGCGACCCCGTCATTAGCCTTGATCAGGCTTTCTAAAATTTGTATCGGGTAGTAGTCCGGGCTATATACTGATAGTAATCAATAATAAAAAGTATAATAAGCTTATATATTTCGTGCGATTAAAAGCATCCAAAATGAAGTGAAAATTCATCAGCCGCCCCCTTCACCGACCCACTAAATTACTCACTGAACACGCCGGGCGAAGCCCGGTGTAAACTGTAGTGATCGCCATTAAAATACCATCGTGGGAGTGCGAAGCACGACTGAGGGCGCTTGCGCCCGAAAGCCTTGTGTATTCTGTTATGACTGGTGCAGTAATTTATGCTAATTTCATTAAAATATTTACGTACGATGTCACCGATTGGTTTATGTTTGTCGGTCACCCCGCCTCCACTAGTGTCGTAATAGCTCGCGATTGTTTGTCTCTTCTGATTGGATGTTATACCTTATGAATAATACATATTCGCCATATTTGGGCATAGTTACAACCCACGAGAACCGTTGGATTGCGATCAGTTTTGTAAGGTAATACATTAGATTAGCGATACAGAATGTGCAAGGCTTCGTGTTAGCGTAGCTCTCAGTTCGTAAATCCTATGTCACTTGTCTAAGCACGCTGTATTCAGCTTAATAGAGAAGAGTGGGATTTTTGGGTGGGATTTCCGTGTTACAGTGTCAGCGCCAGATGGTTACGGACTGCGTCATTTTAAATAATTTTAGAAGCCTGGTCAAGGCTACCCCGTCATTTGAAACGACGTTTCTAAGTCGTAACCTTTTCACAAACCCCTAAAATTCGCGGCATTTGCTAATATTAATAACTTGCATTAATCATCTTCTGAAGCGATTTTGTTGTAAAATGTAATTGATATTGTTATAATATGAAGGTAAGAGGACACAGTAAGTTATTTCAGCTATTTGGATGCCATTTAGTAATATACTAAGCTATTTGGATGCTATTTTGTATTATATTATATGATTTAGTAATATACTGAGTCACTGAGTCCACGGCCTCTTTGTTCCGTGTTGCCTTGGTCTCGCAATTAGCCCAATGATTATGGCGAACCCTAGGCTACATCCCCCAGTCATCAATATTACCGTACGGACGCTAAAGCTGTACAAATATCGGAGCCTGCAAGATAGCGACATAAGAGGGCGGCTGAGAGTTACAGTCTAGGTGAACCCTTCAATATGATTAGCCCAATGATATGGCAACAACCCCTCGACCTTTGCCATGCACTGTTAGTGCAATGCAGTGCTGTAGTGCTGCGTGTGTTTGAATACATCGATGGTATGGACGGCCGGAGACATTTTGGAATATTTCTTGAGACATTTTGGACGTTGTTGTTTGATACTGGATCATCAGATTTCAATTCTCGTAGGAAATTATATACTGGTATGTTATTTTTCAAGCCATATCGGTGTATAATTTCACCAAGAATATGTAATCTAAAACCATCATGGAATAATACAACGCTACGGCTTGAATGCCTTTGTTTGTTTGCGATGCGTAGTATTCCCAATGACTATGTATCGCTAGAAAACCTGTCGACTTCAGCCCCTTAAAAATCCACATTTATCAATAAATTTTATTTTCTGTCATCGATTGTTTTTATAATACACATCATTTGCGATAAATTCTGGAGTTTCATAATAATTTAGTCATGACTTCGACCAAAAAACGGCAATTTCACAACGTACTTTCAGGGTGGAAATGTTGGCGTATGGTATACATGCGTTGTGCAGAGATTTCCGCGTAGCTGACGGCCTGCAGATGGGTCAGTGTGTTGTATACGTACACTGCGTGCACTGATGCCCGGGACTGATAATGCTGAGCATGTTTAGCAAAGTCTAAAACCGCCGCAAATAAAATGGATAAGCCTATTTTCATTTTCAAACTTTAAACAGAAGGTACCAGTCTTTCATAAAAAAAGTTTTACATAACCTATTTCTCAATGTGTCCTTATAATATTTCTGTGAATGATTCGGTGTCCACCATACAACTTTAATTACCCCAATCCAACTTCTTCATCAATGTTAACCATACGTCTTAAAGGTTGTTGACCCTATTCTAGATTTAAGGGCATCATCAGTGTAATGAGAAATGGGACCTTTCATTTGATATCAAAAACACTTTTGAATCCCTTAGAGTTAAATTGTTAGGAAACATAGTAGCAACGCTGTTTGTTAATGTCTGTTCTTGAACTTTCAACAGTCTTCTATCTCCCCCGTCCAGTTTTTTTTAAATACCTTGTTATTGTTATTATTATTGATTATTATTTTTATGTTTGTTTGGGGGCTTACTTTTAAATAAAGTAATTACTTAAATTGATGAGTAATGAAATTGCTTATAAATATTGCTGAAGTTGATTGAAATAATTCAAATTAATTAATGTATGTATTAATGTATTAATGTATTAATGTATTAATGTATTAATGTATTAATGTATTAATGTATTAATGTATTAATGTATTAATGTATTAATGTATTAATGTATTAATGTATTAATGTATTAATGTATTAATGTATTAATGTATTAATGTATTAATGTATTAATGTATTAATGTATTAATGTATTAATGTATTAATGTATTAATGTATTAATGTATTAATGTATTAATGTATTAATGTATTAATGTATTAATGTATTAATGTATTAATGTATTAATGTAATAATTTATTAATATATTAATATATTAATTTATTAACTTATACACTTATTAACTTATTAACTTATTAACTTATGAACTTATTAACTAATTAGCTTATTAACTTATTAGCTTATTAACTTATTAACTATTTATTATTTATTACTTAATTTTTTAAGTTAATTAATAATATGATTTTAAACATACAGTCCATGAATTTATGAATTAAATTAATTCATACATTATTATTAACTTAATTTCATTCAAGAACTATTTTAATAATTAATAAACTTAATGATTAATACATTTATTATTTAGTTAATTTATATTTAATATGAATAAATACATTCATTTCATGAATTTATACAGCTGGAAAACCTGCTGCAGTTCTGTACTTTGAATGTAATGGTTCTATGAAAATACTTTTTATATTGCATTTTGTACACACCCTATACGGTAGTTCACTGGTAATATAGCCATACACAACATGTATGTCTGTCACTATTACCAGTTGACCTATTAACCGTATTGGAGTTCACTTTGTGTAGTGTGTTTGACCAAGAAGTTATCATATTAAATAAAGTTAACTATAAACAACTCCTTGGTTTGACAGGGGTTACACTACAGACATTGTATACTGTTTTCGATATTAATATCCATGGGAGTATGAGTATTGTTCAGATGTGTATAGCATATTGACTGCAAAGAATGCAAACTGCTAAATAATGTGGGCTAAGTATCATAGATAATAGTGTTCCATCCATTTTACTTGTAGGATAAGGAGGAATAAGGACAGTATAGTTTTAACCCGATACACGGATATACAATCCCAAAATTAAAAGTTGATGATTGATGATGGACTTGATGATATAAAGGTACTAATACATAGTGAGTACTTTGCCCTATAGTGCAGTCTAGGGATACCTGTAAAAAGTCCCAGCTGTGCATATATATCGTCGCTGTTCTGACATACCGGCACATCACAACAGAATTAAGTAAAGTGATGTGCCGGTATGTCAGAACAGCGACGATATTATATACCAAAATCAGCCATGTCTACTGATGTGATTGGGTGACAATCTCTGTTATAAGAGTTCATTGACTAAAGGTGAACCAACCGAAACCAAGTTTATATGGACGTTTGGCTGGCTTAATCTCACACTGTACTTGGATAGCGCAGTTCACATCAGGGATACAGTGACCTTGCTAGAAATTAAGTTGATCTCTGCACAGAGCGTAATGGACATATACCAGTACAGGCTTCAGAAATGATTACAGTACAGCGCCCAAAGGCGCTGAAAAAAATCCATCAGAAAGACAGTCCGATTTTCAAAATCTAAAATTCCTAAGAAAGCTGGGCGTTTGCGTAAGATGAAAACGATTTGGACAATATCAATAAAGTTCATACCGAAAAAACCATATTAACCTCGGTATAGATCGTTCTGATACACTACATTCGGGCGGGATTGGATTTCTTCACTCAATTGGTTCAACAACTTCTATTACTATAGTATTAGTCTTACAAGATCTTTTGTCCTTTGTCATGTTTGTATGGACCACTCAGGATTGGGGCCCTCAAAATTAAAAATTGAAGGACCCCATTAGGTTCTTAACCAAAACACATGGAACTATAAACCATGAGGTTAACATACTTGATATACATGTAGATAACAGCTGAGACTAGTATTAAGTCTCAGGATTACTATAGAGGACCTGAGATGAGATATATTTACTGAGCATGTTAGTTCGTGTTTAGATCATATTTGAAACATTTTATCGAATGAAAGTTGCTTGACATTCTTATACCTGGTAGCAGTTTGAAGAGAAAAACGTAACTCGAAAATTTGATAAGATTTCGAGTTTGATGAAACTTGCTAATGGGATTTGTTTCCAAATTGAAATTTTTCTTAATATCGAGTTTGGTTTATCATGTTTATATTGAATAAATTAGATAATAATAGGGTGTTTTTGGTGGTATCCAATTAAGCTTTACTTACTGAGCATGTTAACAAATTGAAACATTTTATCGAATGAAACTTGCTTGACATTCCTATGGTATAGCAGTTAGAAGAGAAAAACGTAACTCGAAAATGAACATTTGACCAGATTTCGAGTTTGATGAAACTCGATAATCATGATAAATTAATAGGACTTTTTCCCAATATCGCGTTTTCATGAAACTCGAAAATGGACTGACTTTTTCTTAATATCGAGTTTGGTTTATATCGAATTGAAAATTGGAGAATAATAGGATTTTTTCTTGCTGGTATCCAATAAAGCTTTACTGAGCATGTTACGTTAGTTCGTGTTTAGATCATATTTGAAAAACATTTTATCGAATGAAAGTTGCTTGACTTTCCTTCTTGCTGTAGCAGTTAGACATAGGAGAGAAAAAAGTAACTCGATAATGGGACTTGTTTCCAATATCGAGTTAAATGGAACTTTTTCTCTAATATTGAGTTTGGTTATTGAATAAATTGGAGAATGTTGGATTTGTTTTCTTACTGAGCATGTTAGTTCGTGTTTAGATCAAATTTGAAACATTTGATCGAATGTAAGTTGCTTGACATTCTTACCTGGTAGCAGCATAAACAATAGAAGCAATGTTTATGGTAGCAGTTAGAAGAGAAAAAACGTACCTCGATAATATTTGTTCTTTCTTTCCAACATCGAGTATAAAATAGACCTTTTCTCAATATCGAGTTTGGTTTATATTGAATAAATTGGAGAACATTGGATATTTTTCTTCTTGGTGGTATCCAATTAAGTTTTATTGATCATGTTAGTTCGTGTTTAGATCAAGTTGAAACATTTGATCGAATGAAAGTTGCTTGACATTCCTGTACCATAGCAGTTGAAGAGAAAAACGTAACTTGAAAATAAACATTTTGATCAGATTTTCGAGTTTAATGAAACTCGAAAATTGCACTTTTTCTCAATATCTAGTTTGGTTTATATTGAATTAATTGTAGAATAGGATTTTTTCTTGGTGGTATCCAATAAAGCTTTACTGAGCAGTTAGAAGAGAAAAACGTTACTCGATAATGGGACTTTTATCCAATATCGAGTTTCATGAAACTCGAAAATGGAAAATTTTCTCGATATCGAGTTTGGCTTATATTTAATAATTGGAGAATAATTGGGTTTTTCTTGGTGGTATACAATTAAGCTTTAATTACCATGTTAGTTCGTGTTTAGATCACATTTCATACATTTTATCAAATGAAATTTACATTTTGCTGCCTCATTATTACTAAATGATGAAAGTGTTTCGCACCCGCCGACCAGGAACCGTTATATCAAAGTCACAGTATATTGCAATCCGGTAAAAAAGAAGCTTATTTCAATAGCGTGGCTAGAAGAAGACTCATCAGAGCAGACGCCAACACAGCAACATGGCTGAAAGATACGAATTCGGCACCGTTGCACAAATCAGTGTCACAACAAAACAGACAGCTTGATATTCCGAAAAATGATGAACACCCAGTTTGTGTACAAGACGTTTCACATGATCGAGTCATGCTGGTGAAGGAGCCGTCGATTTTACCGTACTCTTTCTGAAATCAAAAGAAAGTACACAAAATAGTTGTGATTTGGGCATATTTGAGAATTCCCCATATTTGTATAGTCACATGGTTGGTATAGTGGCAAAAGCAACACTGAACAAGTGATTGCTACACATTTGGTATCATTGTAAAGATGAACACTTCATTGATTGATTGATGCGCAACCTCGGGGGTGTGTCAGTGTATACTTGGTGGATATGAGGTTACGGGGATGTGCCGCCAATAGGGTCCCATTTTTCACCCGTCTGGTGGTAAATGAATGACCCCTTTTCATAACAATTTTTGGTAAATTTACAGGTCTAAAATCCTTATTTGATGTTTTTCACAAAAATGTTAGCAAAATCTGTCAAATATGTAGGAACATTATATGAGTCTCCGGTATATTGGTCCACCCCCCCCCCCCCCCCCCCCCGAAAATCGGAGTTAGGTGCGGTATTGTAACTTTTGTGTATTCACCTGACACATGATGCATTGAGTGTGGTAGTTTTTTAAAGAACGACGCATAACAATCCCGTGCGGTATTGTATATAACTTACAATCCCGCACCTTAATGGAAAATCGGTAAATGCTTGGGTTAACTTTCAAGTTGCTGGCGGCACATCCCTACCAAAACGTATATGGGTAAAAATTTAAAAACATTCTTGATTATTATTTCAAAAATGGATATCGATTTGTGTTATTAAAAACAATATAAACCCGTCAATAAAAGTTCGGACATTGTTTTCATTCGCCTATCTTGCGTATATATTGCATTAGGCCTATATAATGTTCATATTGTGTTGCGCAACGGGGTGGGATGGGGGACAAAAAGTAAGAGAAACATAGTAAAGAGTATAGGTCCAATACCATTTTAACCGATTTAACCGTCGGACATACTGTAACAAACCAAATTGACTTGGGGTTGGGTGCATGTAATCACCGTAGAGGTTATATATAGATCCTCTATAATACCACGCCTTAGGGATGGTAAGGAATGGTTGGTTTGGTTCGCAATACAAGGAAAAATTGAGACAAAAACACATTTTTGTTTTGTTTTTACACCGTTTTAAGATTCTTTGAAAATAATTCATTATTTTCCTATGCTTCATTTTTTACAACTTTTTACAATTTGCCATTGTTTACCTCACAAAGGTATTCAATTTATAATCTTCAATCCATTCATTCAACCAATTTGACGGGGAAATGTGCTAACTGACGTTTTATGGACAAATAGATAAAACAACACGACACCGGTTTCAATTCCAGAATGCCTGATCAATATAATATAAACATTCCTTTAAAATGGAAAGGAGGCGATCAAATGAAACATATACATGTATTATAAGTCTATAATGACTGTTGTTTTTGTAGCAGATGATCAGCAGTAAGATATGGATGGACATGTGTTGGTTTGACTGTGGAAGTATTTGGCATACGCCACGGTATACGAATTTAGAAGTAGGAGTAGGTTACAAACCAATTATCCATAGTTTTGACGTAACGCATTGCTTTCTTGGGGCTACATTAATAATTAAAAAGAATGTTTTTTAAAACGTTTTTTTCTGATAACTTACCTTGCATGACCCGCTACAAGTGACTGTGGTCGGACTGAGGGTTGCATTGAATGGGTTCGCCTGACATTCGGTATTCGAACTTAAGAGCGAAGTACAAGAATAACATTCCACGGCTTGGGTGGCAGCTGAAATCAATGGATATGCAGACATAGTAACAAACTCTGAAATAGTTGGGGTGGTTCAAATCGCTTTGAACACAATACCAAGAGCATATCACATATATCAAACACCATATTAACATTATAATATCAATCAACCATCAGACAAACTTTATATCAAATAGGCCCCATGTCGCAAGGGAAAAACGAGAGTTCGCATAAAATTGCATTAAATATTTACAATTTCCACCCCCCCCCCCCCCCCCCCCAATAAAAACACCATTGAGGGATGTAAACGCAACTTCACGGGTTTTCATGGAATTTTTCGCGGGGGTTCTTAATGCAACTTCAAGTGAAGAATCATCAAAATATTGCTTCTTATATTATAGTAAATACTTGCTGGACTATATGCCTATCTCATGACAATATCTGAAAACCCTATTAGCATAAAAATAATATGCATGGACAACAACATAATTCGGCCAAAGATAATAAGTATTTTTTTGTCCATAGCACTTCCTTTTATAGAGTTTTTTATTCACGTTGGGAGCAGTTGGAGATTTATTATCTCTTTACATGGCATGTTTGACAGAGCGAGTTATGTTCCTGTGTTCCTGAGCTCTAAAATGGCGAAGTCTGATATTGAACCGTGAAAAAAAGTGGGCACCCATCCCTGGTATGGTAGGAAAAGACAAATGGTCGCCGTATGGGTAATCGCAAAGGACATTTACAGCCAAATTAGTTATAACTTATAGTTATTTAAGAAAACATATGCAAATCCACACATATTAAGCCATTTTACCAGTCTTGAAATTGGAATTAATCAATTTATATTTCACAAATAATTAAGCTTATTTAATTAAACAAACAATTATTAGGTTAACAAAATTGAACACCAAAATGCTTTTGCAAAATGATGACTAATGTCACACGATGTTCTTTCATTCCTGCTACAACCAATAGTAATGCAGTAAACGGAAAAATGGTAGAAATTTGTTTATGTCCAATACGGTATATCATTGTATGCAAAGACAGAAGTAAGCATCCTTGGTATATTTTAAAATTATGTTTACTTACGTGAGTGTACACTCTAAGAAAAAAGGGTTCCACTTAGAACCATAAGAGCTCTTAAAGGTTCTATAAAGAACTTTAAAAGGTTCTATAAAGAACCTTCAAAATTTAGGTAGGCCTAATGACTTTCTTCATGGGCTCATCACAAAGTTTAAAAGAGTGAAAAACAGTGTTAACAACATTAATCTTTTTTGGATTACATAATCATTTTCTGGCTTAAGCCGGAAATTTACTACAAAAAGGTTATTTACTGGTTAAAGAACCTTTTGGGTTCTTTCCTGATAACCCATGGGTTCTTTGTAGAACTAAAAAAGGTTCTTAAAACCACGAAAATGGTTCTTTCTTGAACCTTAAGTATTATAGTGAAGAACCTTTTTGGAAACTAGTAAAGAACCTTCTTGAAAAAAGTTTCTTTAGCTAAAAAATAATTATGTAAAACAAAAAAGATTAAAGGGACAGAATGTCATGTTGATTTTTTTAATTTTAATTAATTTACTTCAGAATTCAAGATGAACATTAAAAATTGCCATTATTGTTGTTTCTACTAAAAACAAACCCAGCAAAACTTGATTAAAACAGTGTTTTAAATATGTTGGAATACCACCCTTAACCGTGTAAAATGCCGGAGATCAGCATTTTTGAATCGACGTTTTGTTGTACAAAGAGGGCTGATTTTTCTTAATCCTTATAGGTATAACTTCATAAATGTAATACAATTGTAAAAATATACAAATCCCAGTTGATATTATATATTTTTGTAATTGAGGGCGCTGCCTCCACCACATCTCTTAATGTCCCTTTAATGTTGTTAACACTGTTTTTTACTCTTTTAAACTTTGTGATGAGCCCATGAAGAAAGTCCCTACCTACATTTTGAAGGTTCTTTATAGAACCTTTTAAAGTTCTTTAAGAGCCTTAAGAGCCTTAAGAGCTCTTAGGGTGCTACATATAGGACAGAAAAAGGTTCTAAGTGGAAACCTTTTTTTCTTAGGGTGTATGTTTGTTTGTTTGTTTGTTTGTGTGTTTGTTTTTACTCTGTCTGTATTTGAAACCAAAACTAGACGCTTCCCAAACACTACCTAGGGTCCGTATGCACAAAAGAGTTAGACCGGGTCTAAAGTTAGACCTGGTCTAAGTGGATTTTATTAGTTTTTGTGAAAGCACATCTTTAATTACATTTCCTTCTCAAATAAACTAACAAATTGTAAAGATTCGGATGCAAAGTTGTTAAATAGCACAAAATATCTCATGAAAATTCAGAGGAAAACAGATTTTGAGGCATGAATAAATTTCACTTAGACCCGGTCTAACTATTTTGTGCATACGGACCTACCTAGCTAACGTCTGGAATTATTACAATTTCAAAACCTAGGCCTATTTCGATCTGAAATTTCTCGGAATTGTGATTAAGATTTCTATATTAGTCTATGTTTTTTATCACATCAGAATACTTATTACTTACCGATGCCGCATGAGAGTACAACTAATGAAAACAGTAAGGCGTTCATATTCAGGAATTGTTTTGTTATCTGCCAAGAAAAATAGAATATGAAATCACTCAATCTGATGTTTCATTATTTTTTTCGTCGCCTAAATATTATACACGTAATGCATATCATTTATTGAATTTTAAGTTAAGCGTGTTAAGTGAAGAATTATTCATTTGGTGTAAGCCCATTTACACATGAAATTGAAATAGTGAATAGTGATAGTCACATACACTTATCCTCCATAAAATATCAAGAAGAACTCCAAAACCAAATTATCTGCTGCTTGCAGTTTTTTAGATTACAAGAATGACAAGAACAATTAATCCTTTCGTATAATAGGCCTACTACTTTAGTACACTAATGTAAAAATATGATACAATTTAAAATGTTGACCATCAGAATGAACATTTAACAACAAGAATCCAGCCATAAGACAACATGTACATTTTTAAATGTACATGTTGTCTTATGGCTGGATTCTTGTTGTTAAAAGTCTTAAAAGACTTTAAAGATCAGCATTCATACTATAATGAACATTGGACACAGTATCATAAAGTTTAGTGAAAGCAGAAAATGTTTCCTAGACCTAAAATGAATGTTCCCCAATTAGTAAGCGTTGTGTTCTTTTTTCTATTTTGAAGAAAATTAGTCAAAAAGTCCTTCAGTATTGAATGGTCATAGAAAATTAGCCCAAATGTCCTCATAACATTCCGAAATCCGACCTAATCAAATCAAGCAAATTAAACATTTATGTGATTTTACATGTCCCTCTTCTTCCGCACCTGAAATTTCTGAAATGATTCCAAAACCCAGACATGGCATTTATGCAAACAGTTATTATATACAAGCATTGCATTGAAATATTTACCTTTTAGTATCAAGAATTCAAAAGTCAGACAAATATCGCTTCTTCTTCGGACTCGGTTGACTGATAACCCGTTCTAACGATTGCTGACAGGAAAATACAATATGTTTTGTCGATGTCGATAAATATGTGTAAACCGTTTGACCAGGGAGGTGTATATGGTAACTAAGGACTCCTCTGGAAGAGTTTGCGTCGTTTCTATTAACTTCTGTATTGTTCGCAATTGTACTATTATTCCAAGTGTAAGCACATTGCCAAACAGTTGGTTGCTCAACCAAGTATTGATGAACAAACAAATCACGTACTTCACCTTTTTTTTCTGAAAGTATGTCAATACATCTTTTACTGGTGAGCTATATATAGCTTTGGTTTCCTTGGTGTAAGTTTTTATAAACGTCACCATTGTGGTGTAGTTATTAGGGGATAGCTGAGAGAAGGACCCCACCCCTTGGAAAATCTCCCCAGGCCCCAAACTTGAAATATCAAAATACTGCTCTACTTCAACGGTAAAAATTAAAAAAAACATATGAAGGTATACGAATTATAATTGTTAAAATAATATACTGAGAGAAGGACACCCACCCCGGGCCCCACCCCGTGGAAAATCTCCACAGGCTCCCTCTTCCCCATCCCAAACTTGAAATATCGAGACTTTTTACACATATTGCTAATTCAAAAAAAGAAGTAAAAACATATGAAGGTATACGAATTATATACGGTAATTGTTATTCATTATATCGATCAGCCAATGACACTTATAATAAACAATAAAGATGATCCAGGTCCCATTGTCAACAGAAACATTTAGTGGTTTAAATAGGCCCTGGTTTATATTGTAATTTCTCATTTGTTTTGTAGTTTTCTCTAATCATGATGGTTCATACTACATTTCTGTAAATAAACGCCTTGCACACTCCAAAATTACTGTTGATAAATTGTTATTTCATTATTTCATTATTATGAAAACCTTAGTTTGCAAAATAATTTTTAAATTGACATATCATTTTAAAATATAAAATCAAATTTTAATACTTGTGTAAAGAAATCTATAGGCCTTATGTGCAAGATCAAAATAACTAATTTTAAAAATAATAATTTGAATCAAACCAAAAAACATACAAAAAATGAGAACTGCAACAGGATTTAACTTTGAAAGAATTGACATACAATACATTTATAATTGAGTGAATATTATGACTGAAATGTGCAATAAAATATTGTTATGCCCAATATACATGTATGTGTCTTGTGTGTAGTAACGCTGGACTCACATTCTTTTTTGGAAACATTTACGGGAGTTCGAGCCTGATCTGGAGCGGGTACTTTTCTTGTTTTTCTATAAAATTTGTCATCAATTATATTATTCATTTAGTTTCACATTAATGGCGGTTAAAAGTGTACAAATCATTTTCTTTCTGAGAATTAATTAAATGATAATTAAAATAAAACCCTGGACTTCTCAATTAATCAACATCAAAACATGTTCTAACGTGGTGGAAAGTCGCGACTCGCGATTACTATGGGATGGTTGGATATTTCTTGGAAGCTGCTATATTTTCCGAAGAGAGAAAAGTTGGCCCAGCATTAAAAACAAAGAGTTTTTGTTAAAATACATCATACACTGTCTAAATCTTCTTTTTCATATTTCCTTTGTCGTCTGTTAATTTCATTTTAGGACGTTGACCAGTTTTTTGTAAATACCTTGTTTACAGTGTGGCCTTGGCTGTCAATTTACGCTTCATCATTTTCATTGAACATGTTGAACAGATGAGTTGTTCCATTGATCACGGCCGAAATAGTGAGGAATTTAGCCATTTTGAATGAGTCCTCCCCACATATGCACAAGCAGGTGGCTATTCAAGCAATACTGTCGGTAGTATATTGCTATACGAATGAGGTATCGTTTGAAAGGGGAACACATCAGCTTTTCATTGATGAATATCACGAAATATTCGAACTCGAACTTTTCTGAGCAGTTTATAAGCAGCTATGGTTATTACGAGGGTTATTACTATTGTCGTTTATGATAAGCTATTATAAATAGGCCTACAAGTCAAAAGTCTGGTCGGCAGGTAGGCCATTGGAAATTATACAACTTCTAAAAAAGACTTAAATCCCACAAAATGAGGAGACGGCTATTAAAGAGAAACGAGTTTTTTTTAAAGTGACCTTAAAGGCATATTATGTGATTTTTCCAAGTAGCGTCCTCTATCATTGATTTTTACTATGAAAGCAGATTTTCTCGCAGATTTGCATTTTTGATCATAAATCATAAAGATCTAAGTTACAGATCGATACGATTCCTAATTACTTCAAAATCATGGTTTGAAAATAGATTGTACCGAGCGATACAAAAAAAGAAAAAAAATTACTCTAAATTCACTCTAAAACTATGATTTTGAGGTTATTAGGAATCGTATCGCTCTGTAACTTGGAATATATTTATGATTTATGATCAGAAAAGTAAATCTGCAAGAAAATCTGCTTCCAATTTTTTTTCGAGGATTGAGGGCGTCGCCTGGAAAAGATCACATAAAGTTCACCCATTCACCCGATCCGAGCGTTGTGAAGGGAACGCTACGCTAAAACTAAAAGCCAGGGCTAAAAGGTCGGGCAAATAATATTCTCGAATCTTTAACCTTGACCATGTTGACTCCACAACATCCTGTTATACTACGGCGCCGAGACGACTACGCAAGATGTGATTCTCCACAGAACGGCCAATGTTGTACTACTGTTATGAAGGGTCTAGCGCAGCATTTTATAAATGAACACATAGGTTGGAACTGTTACCTTTTAAATCCGGGATTTTACTCAAAAATTGTTGAAATAATAGCCTTTGATGATGTTGAAAAACATGAGCTAATCTTTGTATCTATAAGCAGTCTGTTCTGACACTGTTGAACTGTTGAACGCATAGTGAAATATACCACGTCGGCATATGCCTATACAATATCGTGTATGCTAAATGACATTCATGCCTTGGCCAGCATATTCCAACTTACGGCCCTATTCGTGTTTTAAGCGATGCGGTATATCAGATGGATACAGGTGAGCAGAAATCACTTTTGTCTCAATGTTTCAATAATGATCTAACACCTAAACATTTTTTTCTCAATTGCCTACTAGATACATGTAGGCCTATGTATTCCGAATTTACGTTCACTTAATGTCAATGGATGGAAAACCGATGTGTTCGTCTTCCAATACCAATTGTGTACCTCTTTTAATGCCTACTTGTACATTAATATACTAAAATATAGCTGTAAGAAGGGCATCACAGTCCTCAACTCCAACACATAGCTCCTACGTCGTAAAATGTAAGGACATTTCTTTCCTTCAATTTGAGGTATTACACGTGAAGATTGATTGAATATTAACTCAGTTAAATGTGCCTAAAACCAAAACAAAGTCCCTTTTTCATTTTAACATTTTGTTCGCCTACACACAGCCTCGGACTATAGCAACAGGCAGATTATTGAATAACTTGTTGTAGCGGCAACTCACGGGTCGATAGTCATCATGATAGTAAGATGAGGATTTGGGATGCTTCAATTGATCAATGCAGCCCATAGACATGCCTAATATAGCTTTGTTTGGGTACGGCGTAACCAGTATTTTACCTAGAGCTTTACGTAGTAAGGTGGACCCGTAGCTATGTTTACGGTGTAACCAGTATTTTATCACACTGTCCTGCGTATTCAAAACCTAAGTGTGAAAATGTACACTGCATTTTGTTCAATCCTTTTCAATGTAGCGATCTTAATTCGTCGCTGTTCTGACATACCGGCACATGTGCCATTTTGGGCAAAATGAGTTAAGTTGCATTTTATGATCTACAAGTGAAATTCTTTATTCTCCAAAAAAATTGAGACAAAAAGGTAATTAATTAATGAGATACCGCACTAATTAGTGTCATGTGCCAGGGTTTTAACATAATACCGTGATTAAAACCTCATTTTGTATTCTGACATACTGGCACATCACAATATTCTGCCATAGACCACCGTGTAACTACATACCGGCATATCACCGGCATATCACTGTAGGACTGTCTGACATACCGGCACATGACTTTATGACATAATTACTCCTAATTAATAATTGCAATTTGTTGTTGTAACATGCTCATAACAAACATAAGTATATCTATTAGTGTTCTTTGACAATGATAGTGACATTTGATGTAAATGCTCTCTTTAAAGTCTTTAAAAATTGGAAAATTTTCAAACACGATTTTCTCAAAACGCTGTTTTTCGTGATGTGCTGGTATGTCAGAACAGCGACGAATTATTAACCGATCTTCGTGAACGATATCTCAAAATAAAGAGAAGTCATTTCTTTACAACTTCATAATTTAATATTTTTACGTAGGAGCTACCTGGTCAGTTACTTATTTTGAGTACTGTATAGCTAAGCGCAACCATCTGCTTGAGATGGGGATCTCAATCGAGCAATAGAGCATCTTCTCTTTTTACGTAACAACCTGAACAGATCACCAATCACAGAGTTGTTCTTTTGACTTGAGCACATGATTGGGAAAATTTTCGAATTTGCACCTATCTTTTGCACGATCGAGGTACATTTTGGCTCTAAACTATGCTGGTTCCCTGCACCCTGGATCCCCGGCCCAACTTATCCATAGGTGCAGGTACGGGCAAATCAATTGCCGGCCGTAACCGTAAGTTCAACACATTGCATTGTCGCTCTGTTATGGCATAAGGTAAATAACGATCAACACACTGTAGCTGAGATACCGCATCGAACGCTGAAGCGTCATTGTCGCTCTGCCATAGATACGGCGCGATGGGGAACGCGCTATGACATGCGTGCATGCATAGACTAATGTGCGTGTGAAGTCCGGCGCTGTGGTTAGCGCCGATACACGTGTAGTTTGTGCCAATCAGCAAATTTGTTATCATTCTAAGCGTGACGCTGGCTTCACATCGAATTTATTTGTGGATTTTTTATGGCAGCAAATCAGCTTCGAGTGGAAATCGGCGCGTACCTGCATCTATGGATAAGTTGTGTGGAGCCCATAAATTTTTTCATCTGTGTACAAATTTTCCGGGGAAGATTTTCAAGGGGGGGGGGGGGGGGGGGGGGGGGGGGGGCGATCGCCACCATCGCCCCGCCCCCCTTCTTACGGGCCTGTCTATATAGGCCTACATTGAACTTGAGACCTCACCACCCGGCTCACCACATTATCAAGCAAATGGATGAGCACTGAAAGAAAGTATTGTTTCAAATGTGGTGTCATTGCAAATAATAAATATGAACACATCAGCTTTCCATCGTTATGTTACACAATATGAATACGGTATACCACGAAACATCCGACCAATTGGCGAGTGAAAACCCCTATATTTAGTCCCTCCCGAAATTTGAGACAGGGGATTGAACAGTGAATAGCATGAATCAGTGACAGTTGAGTGCATTTTGGAAATATTCATTACAATGTGCACCACGAACAAAAATAAAAACCTTCCAATAACATCATGGAAACACATTTTCTTGTTTACAGTTCATCGGTCTAGATTAGAGCAGCATGCTTGAGAACTCAGATTGACACCACTCGCTTGCAAGGAATTACTAAAAGGCCCCCTCTGACACCTGTACACGTTGCACTTGACCATTTCCCCCGGCAAATGAGTCCCCCCCCCCCCCCCCCCCCCAAAAAAAAAGAGGACAACGTTGAGCACTTTCCTAATGGCCGGCTATCCAGCACTGTACATCAGAATATGCTGTGTGTTCTATTCAAAAAACTTATGATATTTTTTTATGAAAGGAATTATATGATTTGGATGAGTCCTTTCAGAAAAACATATCAGTGCTGAAAGAATATAAAGAAAAGCAAATCATTGACGCCTCCGTGATGCTTTTCTTTGTTGACTGAACTTTGGATATGTTTTTTTTAAATCAAAGCAACTCATGTTTTTAATAAAAGGAATGATATATTTTTGGATAATTACTTTCAGAGAAAAATATCATCCTGTTTTTTAGAAATATCGTTCCGATATCGGGACAATTCGTAGAAAATTGTATACAGATCGTTTGGACAATTTTCGAGTAATAATACTTATTTCTTTTCACGTCATACCTTTCTCCCTTTCTACCAACAGATTTCCTTTGCCGGTATCATTACAACTGGGGTGCTGTTCTGTCTATATGCATCCCTTGATGTTCCACCTCAGGCTCCTCAGAAGAAGTACCGGTACGTTATAGGGCCCTTCCATATGTTAGGGCCTACCGTATATTTTAGGTTCGACTTTGTGTGGACGGCCACTTAAAATTATCATGATTATGCAATTTTAATAATCCTTTTGAAGCAAATTGCCATATTCTCACTGAACCTGTCCTATAAGACCCTTGCACGTTCTCAATCTGAGACTTTGGGTCTGTAGACCCAATTTTCTATACCGATCAGTACCCATTTCAGTTATGAGACACCCCTCCCCGGAACATGCAGTGACATCACAGGGCATATAATACGTGTCAAAATATAACAGAATCCATGTTATTGAATTGTATAAGAAAAGAGTTCAATAGGACCTTATTCTAACCATGATATCACGAAAACTAGGATCTGTATACTAAGCATGCATGGCTCTGTTTATGTAAATCATATTTTTGCGATAGATGCTTTAGCATGAAATAATGATTTCTTTAATACATGTACAATTTGCCATTAACATGATACACAAGTCATTAGTGCAGCTACAAAAGTTTTAAGGTTTTTTAAACCATGCTACTAATAGAATCTGCCCTGCTGTTATTTTATGATAAATCCAAATGGTATTGTGGGTATACACAGGTTGAATCAGAACTAATCAATTTATTGAATACAATATAATATAATGAATTTGATATCATTTCAAAGATGAAATATTAATTTCGAAGCACTTGAAAGTCTCTTTTAGCTGAACGCTAGCTATGCTACTACTTGCGGTTATCTTTATTTAAGCCCAACATTGCCTTAGCCTATATTATTGTAGTGTCATTTAGGATCCATTATGGTGCCCCTTCTAATACAGTCAACTGATGTTTCTTCTCTAGCTCTGTGTCCCGTCAGTCTATATAGTTAGCAAACTCATTTTACCTATTTTGTAAGAAAATTAATTAATGTTAGAAATTGAATGAATGTTAGATTGATCAGCAATGAAAATTAGCTCACTGAAATGAGATAATAAAGTTCGAAAATCCTAGGAATTACTTATGGTGTAGAAATCTAACTGAAACGATAATCTAGACATTCTGTCTAAATAACAGCAAAAGCGGGCCCTGACGCACATCAATATAATAATAATAATAATCATAATAATTAGTATTTATATAGCGCCTTTTCAAAGTGATCAAAGCGCTGTAATTTCGCTGCTGGTGAATCATCAGAATCAGGTCGCATCAACTAGGGTGCTGCCGGCAATTTCTAGCGCAAACCTATCCGCACTTAGATTGTAACATCCACCATTTTTCAATTCAGCTCCCCAAATACCATTGGGTCAAGGAAGTTTTTGATAACCGAAACAACTAATCACAGATTTTGAAAGCAGGAGGAAACCGGAGATCCCGGGAATTGGGGAATAAAAAATACGAATGTCCAAGTTCCATGTGGGAGGGAGGAGACACCATTTATCTGCAAAATGTCGTGTTCTCTCTCCACTGATGATGTGTCAAATCTCACCTTTTTTTCGTTTTCTCCAGGTCTCCTTCCCGAAATGCAGCTTCATCATCACTAAGAATAGCAGCTACTTTAACAAATGACTTCAAGTCCAAGACAGTTGGTCATCATCCCGCCACCTGCATACCGCATGAACAGCTTGTGTTCATCAAAACTCATAAAACCGGAAGTACCACTCTCCAAACCATCGTCAACCGCTACGGTTACTTCCATAACTTATCCTTCGTTTTCAACAAACTGTTTATCGACAATGGCCACTTCTACTTCCTACCCATGGATGGGGTGAAGAGTCCAAAGAGCTTTTTCCTGCCACCTCTTGGTGTCCGCGAAGGTGACTACAATAATTACAAAGATTATGACATACTCGCTGTTCATGTGAGGTACAACAGACAGGCGTTGGATCGATTCATGAAGAAGGGCACCAAATATATTACTATCATTAGAGAACCCAGTGATCAGTGGGAATCCGCATTTGAGCATTTCAGATTCCAAGATGCATTTGATAATCCGAATTCTGTAGCGAGAGATAGGTGGATTGAAACCTTCTTGAAACAACCGATGTATTACCGTGAGAAATTGTCGCATCTGTGGTACGAACATGTCTTAGGGAGAAGGTGGTATTACGCGCAAAACAGTCAAACGTATGTCTTAGGATTAGACTCCAATTCATCGACAGTAGTAAACGAGCAACTATTAAATACAACTATAACCCGACTAGAACAGGAATTCGATTTGATTTTATTGACAGAATATTTCGATGAATCCTTGTTGATTTTAAGAAAACAACTCTGCTGGGAGTATGAAGATATTGTTTACTTTCCAAAGAATCTCAGAGTCTCACGACGGACATTAACTGAAGATTTGCGCCACAAAATACGTGCATGGAATTACGCAGACTATCTATTGTACCAGCATTTTAACGCAACTTTATGGCGGGAAGTTCAGAAGTACGGGCCCACATTTCAAGAAGACCTGAAATATTTTCGCCGTCTTAACAATCAAATATTTCAGCAGTGTGGACAGGAAACTGTGACTCTTACAAGGAAAGGTAAAAGAGTTGATAGCCATTTGGTGTTTTCTCCAAAAGTCAACGCGAGTTTGTTTTGTCGTACGGTTGCTGAAGATAAACATGCTCTTTTTAAAAGAATTCATGACCGTCAAGATCCATTTAAGATATATCGTGCCTTCAAATGAGATCAAAGTCTCCAAAATGCTGAAAGAAATAGTGATACTTCTACTTTTTACCCATGAATGGAATGAAGTGTCTAAGGAACAGTTTCCAGCCACCTTTTGGTGTCCGCGAAGGTGGCTAACAATTGCAAAGATTATGATATACTCGCTGTTCATGTGAGGTACAACAGACAGGCGTTGGATCAATTCATGAAGAAGGGCACCAAATATATTACTATCATTAGAGAACCCAGTGATGGGAATCGGCATTTGAGCATTTCAGATTCCAAGATGCATTTGATAATCCGAATTCTGTAGCGAGAGACGGATGGATTGAAACCTTCTTGAAACAACCGATGTATTACCGTGAGAAATTGTCGCATCTGTGGTACGAACATGTCTTGGGGAGAAGGTGGTATTACGCGCAAAACAGTCAAACGTATGTCTTAGGATTAGACTCCAATTCATCGACAGTAAACGAGCAACTAATAAATACAATTATTACCCAATTAGAACAGGAATTCGATTTGATTTTATTGACAGAATATTTCGATGAATCCTTGTTGATTTTAAGAAAACAACTCTGCTGGGAGTATGAAGATATTGTTTACTTTCCAAAGAATCTAAGAGTCTCACGACGGACATTAACTGAAGATTTGCGCCACAAAATACGTGCATGGAATCACGCAGACTATCTATTGTACCAGCATTTTAACGCAACGTTATGGCGGGAAGTTCAGAAGTACGGGCCCACATTTCAAGAAGACCTGAAATATTTTCGCCGTCTTAACAATCAAATATTTCAGCAGTGTGGACAGGAAACTGTGACTCTTACAAGGAAAGGTAAAAGAGTTGATAGCCACTTAGTGTTTTCTCCAAAAGTCAACGCGAGTTTGTTTTGTCGTACGGTCGCTGAAGATAAACATGCTCTTTTTAAAAGAATTCATGACCGTCAAGATCCATTTAAGATTATATCGTGCCTTCAAATGAGATAAAAGTCTCCAAAATGCTGAAAGAAATAGTGATACTTCTACTTTTTACCCATGAATGGAATGAAGTGTCTAAGGAACAGGCTCCTGCGCATGCCACCTCTTGGTGTCCGCGAAGGTGGCTAACAATTGCAAAGATTATGACTTACTCGCTGTTCATGTGAGGTACAACAGACAGGCGTTGGATCAATTCATGAAGAAGGGCACCAAATATATTACTATCATTAGCATGATTAGAGAACCCAGTGGTATCAGTGGGAATCCGCATTTGAGCATTTCAGATTCCAAGATGCATTTGATAATCCGAATTCTGTAGCGAGAGACGGGTGGATTGAAACCTTAAGCTTCTTGAAACAACCGATGTATTACCGTGAGAAATTGTCGCATCTGTGGTACGAACATGTCTTGGGGAGAAGGTGGTAATACGCGCAAAACAGTCAAACGTATGTCTTAGGATTAGACTCCAATTCATCGACAGTAAACGAGCAACTAATAAATACAACTATTACCCGATTAGAACAGGAATTCGATTTGAAGTTTTGTAGACAGAATATTTCGATGAATCCTTGTTGATTCTAAAGTAAACAACTCTGCTAGGAATATGAAGATAAGATATTGTTTACTTTCCAAAGAATCTAAGAGTCTCACGACGCGACGGACATAACTTGAAGATTTGCGCCACAAATACGTGCGGGCTGGAGTCAAGTCACGTAGAATATTAATTGTACCGTACCAGCATTTTAACGCAACTTTATGGCAGGAAGTTCAAAAGTATTACGGGTCCACATTCAGGAAGACTATACATATTTTCACCGGCTGCAGAACTATCTAAGATTTTCTTTTCAGCAATGTGGATCGTAGTAGTGTCCGCATGCAGTAGGCTATGCGTGGTAAATAACGCGAACCATAGAGGAATCATGAGAGGACGTTTTAAGAAAAGTTTCAATAAATAGCGATGGTATTGTTTTAATCAAGTTTTGCTGTATTTTTGTGAGTAGAAACAACAATAATGGTAATTTTTAACGGTTCATCTTGAATTCTGAAGTTAAATAATTTAAAAAAAATCTTCAACACTACTTCGTGTCCCTTCAACAGGTGGCTGGCTGAGCACTGAAACAAATTATTGCTACGAATATATTGTAAAGAGTAGTATACGAGGTGACATTAGATGAGGTTTTCGGGGCAAAACTACGGGAAAAAAGTCGGGCGGACAAAAATCGGGAGAAAAGGTCAGACTCCGGGTCATTTGACCCGACCCCTGCCCTCTGATTGGTCCGAGTGGCAATGAGTCATAAGGTAATTTCTCATAAAAGTGGGGCGAGTGTATTTGACTCGAATCCTGCCCTCTGATTGGTCCAAGTGTCAATGAGTCATCGGGTAATTTCACCCGAAAGTGGGGCGAGTATGTCGGGGTACGGGACTGGATAACTTTTTTTTATTATCTTTAACGGTATAGTACTAATATATAGGACTACAAAATAAATAAGATCACAACAACAACAACAACAACAAATTTAGTAAATAGTACCTAGTATTATACTTTACTTAAAGGGGCACTAAGAGATGTGTTGGAGGCTGCGCCCTCAATTATGATAAAAACTGGGATTAGTATATTTTTATAATTGTATTACATGTATGAACTTACACCTATAAGGATTAAGAAAAATCAGCCCTCTTTATACAAGAAAACGTCGATTCAAAAATGCTCGTACAGCCGGGACGAGCATTTTACGTCAACAGGATCCCCCTGCAGTACGCGTGATACATAACGCGAACCATATTTGCATAGAGGGCGTTTTTCAATAAATAGCGATGATATTGTTTTAATCAAATTTTGCTGTGTTTTTGTTAGTAGAAACAACAATAATGGCAATTTTTAATGTTCATCTTGAATTCTGAAGTAAATTTTTAAACATTTAAAATTTTCAACACCACTTAATGTCCCTTTAAGGGTATACCCTAAAGTACTTTACCCAAGTCGCACAAATAAGGTTCAAAACGCGATAAATTTTAAATCACGGTATTTATTTCTTCATCAAACTCGGCTGCATAAATGTCGACTAATTAATTGTATTATATCTGCCCACAGTCCTCAACCTTTACTTTTAAAAGACTTTGATATTTAATCACTGTCTTCAACGGTTTGGATGTTCTCATCCGGTTCATTTTCCTGAAATAGCGCGTCAAAATTGGTCCGATGTTTAATCACGACTCTTTTAATGGCAGTGGATATGTCTATTCCCTTGTCTGTCTTTTCTTCGATGTCAGCTAGTATCTCCTCATCGTCTTTCACGTGTAGGTAACTCGACAAAAAGTCCTTATAGTTGTTCGAAAAAAATTCTCTTGACCGCCCACAGAGTTTTCATATCGGCAATTTTCTTCGCATCTTCTTCATTCATACCTTGATTAAAGGAGGTGTCCCGCAAGCATAAAAGTGTGCATTATATGTTAGAAAAATAACTATCGAGCCCAACTTTTGTAATTATGTAGAACAAAACACCACACTTATGACAAAAACAAATAAAAACCGCAATCTCTCAACATGCACTTTTTAAAATTCGCGGCGATCGAAAGTCCCAGTGTCGATGATGTCATAGTTATACAATGCACATGCGCAAATTTTAGCACCGATACCCATGACGTCATCGACACCGGGACTTTCGATCGCCGCGAATTTTAAAAATTGCATGGTGAGTGTTGTCAGTTTTTATTCTTTTTTTGTGACTAGTATGGTGTTTTGTTCTATATAATTACGTAATTTCGGCTTGATAATTATTTTACTAACAAATAATGCTCAATGTTGTGCTTGCGGGACACTTCCTTTAATGTATTTTTCATATTTCTCGGTCCGCATCTCTTCGGTTGATTCCACGGCATCTTCCAACCAGTCTTGATACGCCAAATTATCTTTAAGTTCGGAACTAGATTCATCATCAGATGACTCGTCCTCTTCTATATCACTTTTGGATTTGGAACCATCGGAATCTGCGCTCTGAGATGCTGACTCATCCTCTTCACTAGACCCGGAACGATCGGAATCTTCGTTTTGAGATGAGTCTGTGTCGGTAGCTTTCACATCCGTATACTCAACATTTATGACTCTTGGCCTTTTACTAGTCTTGAGTCATAGCCTTCCATTGATTCCTCGTCAGAGTGCATCGTGTTTTGATGCCTTTGTAGATCGTATCTCCTTGTGTGTGTTCCACCTCAATCTAGTACCAATACCATCCATTCCGCACTCGCCTGGCTTCAGAAATATGATATCGCGCCCTCTTTCGACTACTTTGAAATAGGAAATCTAAAGTCTTTTATAAAACAACATTTGATTGGATAATATATTAGAAAAATTGTCCATGGACCAATAGAAATTGGTTTCAATTATGCCCCTTGGATCCATTTTCAAGAGGAATGTCAGTTGTAAAATGGCCGCGATGTAAACAAAAACAACGAGTGTGAGCGATGCCATACATTTTCTATTGGAAACGTTCATTTGGCTTCCGGTGAATATGGAATCGAAAGGTACTAATTTAAGCGAGAGTAGCGTTCGAATAATTTTCTGGTCTGAGACTAGCTTTAGCAAGGCTTGGTAGAATTTACGAGAGTAAAAAAATAAGTTTAGGCCCTAGGCTAAACCTACATAAAATAAGCTTCCTTCATTCTTCAACTTCAGCTTCAGTCATTTCAATCAAGACTCAAGTTCAAATCATGACATGTTCATTCATTCAATCATCAATTATTTTCAATTAATTCAATTTTTGGCTACCCTATATCTTGCCAGACGTCCCGTACGGAATAAACCGTGGACAATACTACGCATTGTAATTGGTTTGACTTTGAGCATGCAAGAAGACATTGCTCAATTTTTTAATTGCTCTTAGTCTTATAAAGTCGCCGTTTTTAGAGGGTCAAATTCCAAAAATAGGCAAGCGTATCATTATGACATGTATATTGATAGGCCTAGTAAAGCTAAGTTAGTAATAGTAGTAGCCTAGGCCTAATTAATAATATATAAACAAATTATTAAATAATTATTATAAAATAGGTCGACCCGTAGGCGTAGTGACGTCACATGCCGTTTGCTAATGTAAACAACAGTTGCTTACACGGCCTCACACGATCACAGGAACGATCTTGTGTATGGCTGAGTAGAGCGTGGACACTGATAGTGATGGTAAAACGTTTGCTTAGCCTTTGTTGTTAAAGGCAATTGACAAAAATCACCCAGGGGCGACATTATACATAACTTCACGTACCTATTGCTTGCAGTAGGTACGTGACATAGCCCCTGGTTTCAAAGCCGATACAAATGTGTCACAGCAGCGAGTAATTTTTCACGGAAATATTTCTTGAACACCGCAAAGCTTAGACGTTTGCAAATAAGATTATCAGTAATACGTTTTCCTACAGTGCATTCCTACATACCTTATTTTTAAAACCGAACAACTGAAGCAGAAAAACAGCGCATTATCTGAGGTGTGAAAATGAAAATTCGTGAATACATGTCGTCTAAACGGATTAAGATAGCGACTTCCTTTGTGTGTACCACCTGTGTCTCTTCAACAACTGTCAAAGTACTGTCAAAGTCCCCGAATTCCACGCACTGATTTGTCGGAACGCAGATAGTCAAAGCAGTATAAACCGTATACTCCATGTAAGTATTTATAGGTGGTTTTTTTTAAATTTATCTCATTAGACCTCATCAAGGTTTCAGAAATACAACAAAAACATATAAAACAATGCAAGAGATGAAATAGAATTCATATAAAAAGTACATACAAGAACTTTATAAAGTGATTTATTAAATTATTTCGGCGAAATTTAATGGCGAAAAATTCATGAACTATACGGTATATCCAAGCGAATGCAAAATATCGTACACGTGGCCGGTGCCACTGTAAACAGCCTCGATTTGCGAGTCACATCGCGCGTCCCATTTGCCTTTTAAGGACTCTCGTATCATAGCGTCGCCCTCGATTTACGAGTCACATCTTGCGTAATCCACGCCCATATGCCCATATATGGGAGGCTCTTGTTTTGCATATTCATTTTGACCCGGCTGACCTCGTGACGTTCTCAAAACAATGTCGCCGAATCATGTGTTTTTCCGACCACACCATTTTCTTCAAATACAATTTGACGACGATGTAATCCACCGATTTTCATGTTTGAATTATATTTGTAACTCTGAAGTATTTGCTAAGCCCAAGTGACATTTTCTAAGACGTCAAATGTAGCCTGGACGGTAAGTGCATACCACTGAAAATTGGGTTTATATGCCACCACACAACACGGGGGTTCCGTCACGATCGATCCTGGGGTAGAATTCGCGTGTAGGGCGACATAGGATTACTATGCAACATTTTAAATCTGTTGTTTTACCCCGTAATTTCCCTCAATACTCAAAACCCTGCCCTCTTTCCAAAAAATAAACCATAGAGGGTTTGAGAGCTTTTTAAGCTTGTTAAAATTGTTTTGATGCATTAGAATGATAATAAAGTTACTTTTAATCCTTATAAAAAGGCTATATAGACAGGCTGCGACAAATCGCCTGCCCGATAGCCCGGGGCAACCATTTTTTTGTCCGGGCTAGCTGAACCACAGGACATGCTGCCCGATCGGGCAAGTACAAATGCTCACAAGAAAACATAATTAAGTCGCCAGTTTGGCAATAATATCACAAGTTTGTAGTCAGTTTTTGAGTTTTACCTTTGTAAATATAATGAAACACAAAGATGTACCCATATTCCTTCTTTAATTCCTTCCGTTATTATTTAATAAATAAAACAGTGCCGCTCGTAGCTTTTCATTCATAAAAACAAGAACCTCGATATCAGATCGATGAGGCCACACTTTTTCGGTGATCGAAGGGCTTAATGCACATGTTTGAACCTCGCATGAGTGGCGACGTGGCGATTTCGCAAGTTCTCTTGAAATCTTGAGTAATCTCGAGTTAAAACATGTGGCCTCTATTTATTAGCATGACGTCATTTTCTCGGGCTTCGGAAAGTCGAAAAATCCCAAAGAAATTAAAAATTGTAAAATGGACCTTTCCCACGGTCACAACACATGCGTAATGATGATTTAGGTCAGTTGAAGATAGTGGCTATTGCATGATGGGAAGGGAAAATGGTAACTGCCGTGATTGTGTAGTTTGCTACCGATTGTCGAAATAAGGATGGCAAAAAATGGCATAATCGGCAAGAAATCTGACCCATCAATACCATCTTAAAAGTCTTAAAAATATCGCAATATTATTTGGGCATAATCGGGCAAGTAAAAGTTGACCTAGCCTTGCCCGATCGGGCAATTAAAAAAATAAAATTAATCGCGGCCTGTATATAGATCAGGTGTCCTCTCCTACACTAATGCCATACATTTTAATATAATAGCCCACTATAATAGTATAGTCGGATTTATAATTGAAAGAACACATTGAAGCAGCGTATTGGGTATATTGTGTGAAGCGCGCACAACCATAAGTATGATAATTTTGGGCACGATCACATTTTTGTGCTGCATACGTGTTGTTTGTTCAATTATTCATTGGACTAATTAGTACTATTAGTATTAGGCCTATAGGTCGCCCAGGTAATGGGTATTTTTGTCATTTGCCGTTGATAACAAAGCAAAACTTTTCAATCAGTTTGTACGCTCTACTCAACCATACACAAGATCGTTCCTAGTGAAGTGATCCTGTGAGGCTGTGTAAGCGACTGTTGTTTACATCAGCAAACTGCATGTGACGTCATTCCTAGCATCCCATGCGACTGGTGCGATGTGACGGCTGGTGCGTAACCGCAGCAGTCGCGTAGGGCATACATAATATATATATTACTACTAGCTACATAAACAAAAATAGACATCCCACATCGTATTCCTTTCAAACAACAAAATATATTTACTGGCAGTTAAATTTAAGTTATCCTTACTTATAGAACTATACTTACGGATTAATTTGGTACCATCCATGTTATTCTACGCTCATGAATTCCGGAGATTTTAACGGTTTTTTAACGACCCTAAAGTGTTCAATTTGTTTGCGAAATGCGTCTCATGATGACCTTTCTTCGTCGATGCCGGGGTTGATTATGCTTGTTCCCTGCATCAATGGGCTCCACACAACTCATTCAAAGGGGATCCAGGGTACCGGGAACCAGCAAAAAAAAATGATCGATGCGGTCGATGTGATCGATGGGTCGATGCGGAGTTCATATGAAATGGAGTTGCGGTTGCGTAGCACATTAATTCCCTGTCCAGTATTTACGTAATAAAAACTGCATACACAGGACCCTATTTGTATATTATTTGTCGTATTGGGTGCTTTTAAATGTAAAATATGTTAGAAAATTGTATAGTTTGGAATAGACCATTTCTAATTGAGATCGGAACTGAAATCTTCGGAAAAACAGGTCACATGGACAACAGTTGATCGCATTCATAGCATTGGTTGTCCGCCTAGTGATTTACTATTTACATACGGTACACGTACACCCATGAGAAGTAAAATGTGGAACGCGACTAATCGGAACTATTCGGAACCGATCGTATATTTTGGGATTTGAAATAAGGAAATATGACCGCGTATTGACCTCATAGTAACCTCTTCCGGCTGGGGAGAAACATATTTTCCACATTTTCGCTGTGATAAGGGCCGTTAGGATCATTAATATTTCATTTTTATGTGAGTGGCTTGCCAACTCTCTTAAACACTTCTAATTTGCTTATAAATGTATTTGGATCTCTTTACAAATTGTAAGCATGTGAGTGTGACAGATGATCAGTACTTTGTAACCTTATTTTTGATGTAATTTTATCCTTTAATTGTGGTGTGATCAAGCCAAATGAGTTGGAGTCGATCAGATATGAGCAGTTTTGAAACAATAGGGGGAAAAAGGCATTATCTCCTTTGTTAGGCTTTATCTTAGAATCAACATTTGAGTTCTGACTCATTATTCTTGAGCTCACTCATCCATTCCCAATCTCTGGTAATGCAGAAGCTTCAAACCATCTTTTTATCCTTTAAATTAACTTTCACACCCAGACAAGGTCTTGTGGGATTCAAGAAAAAAATGGGTCAAATAGTCACCACAAATTTGCTCTCACTGCCGCCGAGACTCGAACCCAGGCTACCGGATTGACGGGCGAGCACCAAATTTGCTAATCAAACTATTTCATCAGCTGTGCTTTCCCAATAACTTTTTGGACACTATATAGACTTGAGTGACAACATAGATTGAAATTTGTTGAAATAAATTGTTTCCTAAAATTACCTAAAAATGAAGAAAAACCCTACAGCATAGTGTCTTTAGGTCCAGTTCCAGATACAGGTATCATTATGTAGCAGGGTCCCGGGCAGGGTAATATGCTGTTGTAATTATAACAAATTATAAATGTCATTGACACTATAAAACTTTTCTCAATATTTGACAAATAGACTTGTGGGCCAAAGTTACCCATCAAAGGTCAAAGTATCCCCATTCTATGGTATGTGCTATTAATTTTGCACAATCAGAGCAATTACTAGGCCTACATAGTGACCAAATCTGTGTGTGATTTTGTTTAATCTGATTTATTAGGGAAAGTGAAAAAGAAGAAGAAGATATCAAAGACCAGCGAGGAAGATGAAAGACCCCTGTGTAAGTGTTATTATTCTTACATCCTAGGAAGATGAATGACCCCTGTGTAAGTGTTATTATTCTTACATGATCCTATCAATAAATAAAGGAAAAACTGAAAGTCTCAACATATGATGAGTGGGAGCCTGGGAGGGCAGTTACCCCAACATTGTAGAATGCTGACCTGCCCTGGTAGTGGTATGTAAATAAATGTTGTTGTTCAGACATAACGACACATCACAAAAAACAGCATTTTGAGACAATCATGTTTGAAAACTTTACAATTTTTGAAGACTCATTGGAGATCATTTACATCAAATGTCATTAATCTCACTATCATTGTCAAAGAACATAAATGATAAATATAACAAACTATAGTCGGATTTATAATTGAACGAACACATTGAAGCAGCGTATTGCGAACATTGCATGAAGCGTGTACAACCATAAGCGTGATAATTTTGGGCGCGGTCATCTTTGTGCTGCATGCGTGTTATTCATTCAATTATTAATTGGACTATAGTAATATACAACCCAAAGCAAGGAATGTTCACAATTTATAGGCTTAAGTTGTATCACTTTAAATCCAACACATTTGTACTTTTATCAATAACTGCTGATATATCTAGCAGAGCTTGCTCAAATGCTCAATTTTACATATTAGGCAAAAAAAGAAGGTCTGTCCAACATACATTTGGGAAAATAGCTATGTTATATGCTTCCCCCCACCCCACCCTTTCGCAGCCAATTTTCTATATTTTCCTGACAACTAAAAAGAAATTATCAAAATTGGGCTCATCGCATAAGGTTATACCATTGGGTTATAAATGCGTCAAAAGTGACTCCACATACTTACAGTATGCGTGTGGGTATATGAGACAGATTCTTTTCCTTGGCCTTATTTCCTTTTTTGTATCGCCCCATTCTTTAACCATTTTTAAACATTGATTTTCTCCCATTTATTTCAGCCCCTCATGCAGAACATGATGCAATTCACGACAAAACCAGAGCTAAATTTGATGAGATGTTGAAGACACTACAGCAAGGAACAGAGTGAGTCCAAAACAAACACCAGTGTTGCCCATGGGTGTTGCCACAACTAATTGATGTACCGGGTGGTTCAAAAAAAAGTTGACCCAAGTTCAAAGATTTTTTTTCACCACATTTATAGCTTCAGAGAATTTGTGTTAAGTTAGTCTCAATCAGCAGTTAGTTGTGAATTTATTCTGAAAAAATGGCACGTTTAGCTTGTTTGGTTCTTCAGATATGGCTCATTACAGAAAGCATACACAAAACTGCCTTGTCCACGGGAGCGTCCTTTTATTAGTAGAGATGGAATGCACAAAATGGACTTATACACGATTGGTCACAAAAATAATGAAAAAAGGAAAGCCAATATTGAAAAAAGGAAAGCACAAAACTCACCTGTCCACGGGAGCGTCCTTTAGTTTCTGTCTTCAACATGCTGCCCTTGGTTTGCAATACATGTGAGTGCCCTGTCTCGCATGTGTCGTACTGCACGTCGTGTTATGCGCGTTCTTCTGATAGCTCTGAAGGCATTTTCAATTCGGCGTCTTAGTTCGTCTAATGTCCTTGGAGGACCTTGGCTGTACACTCTGGATTTGACATCAGCCCAAAGCCAGTAATCTAATGGAGTGAGGTCTGGTGACCTCGGCGGCCATTCTACCGGATGACCAAGTCCAACTACCCTGTTAGGAAACAGCTGTTGAAGGCGGTCACGAACGATTAGTCTTCTGTGTGCTGGAGCACCATCTTGCATAAACCAGGCTCGTCGAATAGCTCCATTACGTTGCTGTCCAAAAATGTGCTGCAGCTGGGGCTCTAGTGTCTGATTGATTATGTTGAGGTACTTATCTCCATTCAAATTGCCATTAACAAATACTGGTCCAATGAGTCTGTTATTACCAGTTACTGCTGCCAGAACAACAAGCTTTCGACGATCGTTAGGCCTATCGTACACAAACACGGGAGGGTTGCCCTTAGGAGCATATTGACGGACATTTGAGGTAGTGACAGAACCTCTCAACGTAAAGTTTGCTTCATCAACAATCACAACATCTCTGAGGAAGCGTTGAGGTCTATTAATGAGCCAATTGCAAAATGCCATCCTGCGTGGTGGGTCGCCTGGTTCCAGTTTATGACGTGGTTTAATCCTGTAAGGATGCCAGTTAATATCTTTCTTTACAATGCGCAAGAATGAGGATCTGGAGACATTGTGAACACCATTACGTCTACTACTTGCTCTTGGGTTTTGATGAAGCTCCCTTTGAACTGCTGCAATATTTGGAGGTGACCTGCCAGTCCTAGGACGTCCACTTCCATTCTTATTTCTGTTGACAACTGTTCCATGATTTACAAAGTTAGTTTTCATCTTGTAGATAGCTTGCTTTGAAGGCACTCTAACACCTGGAAATCTGTTCCGCCAACGCTGTTGCACAACAAGGTAGCTGCCCGTTTCAAAATACGCTGCTGCAGCAAATGCTCTTTGTTGTGGAGTAAATTGAGGAGCCATATTTACTGCTACTATGATTCTGCACACAAGCTTTGCATTTGGGCAGCAAAACAGCATGCTCTAAATTCAGAATTGAAAAGCCCGCCCTGATTAAGTATCCCAATCTGTACACATGTCTATGTGCCATTCACATTCAACAAAGAAACATAGGTACATAATGTTATGCACCAATGGTTTTATACTTACCAGACAGAGGTTTCAGACAAAGCAGGACACATCTAAAGAAAGTGCCTGTCAACGGGATTTACTTTACATGTCTCCTTTTTTCACAATTTGTGACCAATCGTGTGTAAGTCCATTTTGTGCATTCCATCTCTACTAATTTAAAAGGACGCTCCCGTGGACAAGGCAGTTTTATGTATGCTTTCTGTAATGAGCCATATCTAAAGAACCAAACAAGCTAAACGTGCCATTTTTTCAGAATAAATTCACAACTAACTGCTGATTAAGATTAACTTAACACAAATTCTCTGAAGCTATAAATGTGGTGAAAAAAATCTTTGAACTTGGGTCAACTTTTTTTTGAACCACCCGGTATTATGTAATCAAAGTGGGGAAATACCATACAAATACTTAGTTTTACTTCTAAGTTCCTTCAACACCAGTTAAAATCGTATCATTAAGCTATTACTACAATTTTATGGTGAATAAGTGCTGGGTTGGAGGGCTTTCATTGGTTGTGAGTGCCGGGCGCAAATTGCTAGTGCTGGGTGGGCCTGCCCGGTGCCGCCCACCGTAGATAGAACCCTGCTGTTGTCAACATTAGCTTTTGTTGGTAACCTCTCACATTAAAAATAAATAAAAATATGAGCACTATGAGAGATATCAATATCAATATAAATGCAAACGAATGCATTTTATAACATTACAATTCTTGGATACGTGATAGGAATTTAGTCTTTCCTTAGAGAGGTCCATTTCGGAGCGCATAGCTTTCAAAACTCTAGCAAGTGTCATCATCAGAGCAAATGAATAACTGATAAGATACCACCCTATATACTGTAGGGTGTGGTCAAGAATTGTCAAGTCATCATCAAGTTTGACAACTGTCAAGTCTAACCAATATTGATTAAAATACTAATTACAATATTCTTGTATACATTTATCGTATCAGGGAAGATGGAAAAGAAGGAAAGAAGAAAAAGAAAACCAAGAAATCACGAGCACAGACAGCAGAATCTGTGGTAAGTAGTTCAGTCAACAATGTATTAACACAGACCACTGTGGATGGGGGGGGGGAGGGGTTGCGCTTTTTAACACTTTCCACGCGGCTATTATTTTTACCATACACAAAACAGATTTTTCAGAAACCTTTCACAATTTTCAAAGCCTATCTCAAGGATTACTGACCCAATACTAGGCATGTTTGTACTTCTGTCAATGCATTTCTCATGGTGATTCTGAATATGTTAATGAAATTCAATAATTTTGACATTTTTTAAACATTTTGTGAAATTTTGGAATGTCGTCTGCAGCCGCCTGCCGCGTGGAAAGTGTTAAAGCACTAAAAGTGCTGCCTGATTTTGGAAAAAGAGTTTTTAGAGGCAAAATGTGCTATTTTCGAAAAAATAGCAGAGAGGGTAAAAATTGCAGAAATTCAAGGTAGCCTATATCTTATATTACATATTCCAATATCAAAGCATCCCACCCCAAAATGTGTTTGTTTAGAATTCAGAACATTGAAACCTTCTCCCAATGTATCTGACCACATCCAATAAACATATGCAATAGAATTGTGATTCTGTGTAGAAACCTCCCAATGTTATATTTATTACAAGGAAACCCATGTCATATTTTCACATTGTTATCTATATACTAATTTTCGGTCCCTCGCCTGATTAGATAGTTCAATAATAATTTTGCACTCGCGTCCCTCTTCAACTGAAAAAGCGTGGTAATTGCGCCTCTAATACACGAGCTAATTAGATAGTTCAATACCCGTTTTTCCCCGTTTTCAGACATGCGCAGAAAGGATCATATGTGAAAATCCAAAATGTTGAATTTATTTTACTCGGGTAGCTACTGTTCGGACACAAATTGTGGTTTTCGGAGTGAGTGATGACATATGGTCTTCACCCAAAATATTTTCTTCAGGGATATAGCTACATTTCTGTATATGCGGCTGTTTGTTATTCTTAAAGATCGCATAGTAACAAGCATTTATACGTCCGACAAATAAAAATATTTCACGACATTTTCTAAATGTAAACAAAAACTCTTACACAGATCTTAAAGTGACACTTTCACATTAGTAACATAGATGAATGCGACGTTTGCTAACGATAAAGAAACTGGCAGTACCATGTCAACCGTTTCTATGTTGTGCTGCGCGACCGCGTTTAACATGGCGCACGCGGTTCGGCGCGCACGTAATGACGCAGACAAAAAGTGTACGCGTTTGAATAAGTGTACGCGTTTGTGGCGCAAACCGTGCACATTGTAACGGAGCAGAGTGAAAGCAGGCAGTCCGTACACTCTTAGAAAAAGGATGCTTCAGGCTTCAGGGGTTCTTGGCTGTCCCGTATGGAACCCTTTATATCACCTTAAAAGGTTCCAAAAAGAACCATTTTAAGGTTCAAAATAGGCAAATATGGGCAAACATTGGTCTTTCGAACCTCTAAAGGTTCTCTACAGAACCTTTTGGGGCCTTTAAAATCAAAGAACCTTTAAACCATTATACGGGACAGCCAAGAACCCCTCTGAAGCACCCTTTTTCTAATAGTGTACCCTAAAGCCACCTCCTCCGCACTTCCCTTACTTGATAATCTGGATATAAGGGCACATGGGGCATCTGGATAAACGGAACGTGTGGTACATTATCATGATTATTATAGAGTGTCTGGATTATTCAGGGCATCCATGGTATCTGGATTACGGGGTTCACTATAAAACGAGTCTCAAATTACCTGGATATACTATGCGCAGGTGGGCCACCTGTGATAACTGGATTTTAAGGGTGTACACTCAGGTAGTATCTCGGGAGGCTTTATAGAACACAGCAAACATGATAAAGGGACTACTCATATACTATACGTTAAGGCCCCACATGCCTATTGGAGGACTAATAATTTAATGTAAATAGGCCAAACAAAACCCGGATGGCACACATTGTGCTCAAGTACAAGCGTGAAATGGTACAAGTGATCTTGATGATAGACTCCGCCGACCATAAAACTAAATGACCGACTATAAAACTATAACGCTCAGAACGTAGGCCTACTGAATTACCTGGATACAGTATGTGCATATGAACAGTGGCGACACTTGCACGGGAGACATTTAAAAGCTAATTTTAAGTAACTTTCAATTTTGACATTAAAATTCAACTTTTTATTATTTGGGGTACAAAATAGGTAGAGACATGCGCTGACAGGAGTATAACTGGGGGTATTAAGAACACGTTGATGGAGTAGGCCTACTCGGATTAAGATCTTGGGTATCTGTATTATTTAAGAGCACATTGGGCCTAGGCTGATGGTGTATTAAGGGCACCATGTTACTTACATTATATCAAGGGCACCTTAGTACCTGAATTATTTGAGGACATACTCTTGATTGATATTTATATAAACATTTATAACGCTTTGATATTACTGACCTCTGCCTATTGTGATATGACTTTTACTGTACGTTATCCTCGCACCCGCGTTTAATTTACTTGACTATGATAAAGTAAGGGCACCTGGGTATCTCGAGATAACGGCACACTGCAGTGGGGCTACCTTGATTATGTGGTATCAAGTGCATTATTAAGGGCACCTGGGGTAGCTGGATTAGGGGGTAGGGCTTAGGCCTATGGGGTCCCTGGATATAATGGGACAACGGGTACCTGCATTTCAGGTCTCATGGGAGGCCTACATAGGTATCTGGAAACACAAACGTAGGCCTACCTAGATTAAGGCAATGTATAACCTGGATTATCAAAAGCACCTGCGATATTCGGATTATTTAGGGCCCTGTCTGGATTATGTGTATAGGACATGTTCTTGATTATTGTATCAAATTTTCTTACGCTTTGTTTACTTATTCCCCGTGAAATCTTCTAGCGGGTCCAGCGCGAAGCGCTTGTGCCCGCTAGTTATTCATAATTAAAGAGCAAATGTGAACAATATCCCTCCAAAGGAAAGCTCTGGGGCCAATAGAAATGACATAAATAAGAGAATAAAAAACCCATTTATTCAGAGCACAACATCAAAATATCAATACAATTAAGAAGGATAATCACATGTATTCTTACAGATGTGTGTGTTATCATGTTGATCATATGCATGTCAAATTATTTTGATCCCATAGTTGCAAACGTTAAAAGAGGGAGCCGATTTGAGAAAGGACACCGATGACACTGCCATCCTGGCCAACACATACAACGCTAGGGACAGCCCGCGGTTCGATAAGAATACAACCAACGCCAGACGCAGGAAACTGCCCCCGAAGAGGGGAGTAGAGAATCAGGGCTATGTGGATGACGTTGCCAACGGTGAGATACAGTATGATGAGGAGACGGACATGAGGAAAGAGGGCAGGAAAAAGAAATCTGGGAAGAAAACTAAGTCAGAGTGAGTATGTTTTATTTGTGACTCGGAGTAGGTTTAGAGGAGTTATTTTGGCAATGTCTACTTCAATGCCCTGAACAGAGTAAGCTTAAGCTTACTTAATCCACAACTTGTACGCAGCACATAGCTTAATTCCATATGCAGTTACATGTGAAAAAGTAGTTAAAGCAGTTATTCTTGCATATTTACCAACAATGCTATGTAGTCTTCTTTGTATTTTTAAAAGAGCCCTTAATGAATGTGTCATATAATTCCTGTAAGTACACTCTGAACTAGAAAAGTGCTGTGGTCTGGTCGTCTTATTTATTTCAGATAGATCCAATGTTGGCAGATGTTACAATATTACCTTTCTGTATCCCATATTGAACAGAAACATATTATCTTATATGCAAACCTCACAATTACCTTTAAGATTAGCTTCAATATGGTCTGAAATGTCTCAAATGTAGTTAATTTCAGGCATTTGTGATTTAAAAGCCAAATAAAAGTTTCTCTTTCCCCTCGATTTGTGTTGCCCCCCCCCCCCCCCCCCCCCCCCCCCCCCCCCCCCCCCTAAGAAAAATGTTGATGCTGGTGCTTTCACTATGTACAAAGCCTGTTCAGCAGCATTCCTCCATTAAACTTCATAAAATATAATCCCAGGGGTAGCTCACATGAACTTGAATCAATGTTGTGTTGTTGTCCTGGCAGTCGATTCCAGATTATGACTTATTAATCTGTATGAGTGTACCAATTCCATCTCTGCTACAGTACGACAATGACGATGGCAGAATTAGAAAACACTCCTATCAAACCAAAGAAGAAGAAGAAACGGAAACCTGTGGAAGAGGAACAATATAATGATGAGGAGAATGCAAATGACGAGGAGAGATCAGACCAATACGGGGAAGAGGAAGGAATGGAAGAGGAGGACATGGAAACTCATATTAGTGCAATAAAAGCCAAAGGAAAGAAGAAGAAAAAGAGGAAAGGTAAAGTCGGAATTCTAAGGAGAAAATCAGGGAAAATCAATTCATGAAAAAAGCAAAACAAATTTCCTTGCATGATGTCACACAATTTTCCCTGTCTTTACCTATTCCATGCATAGTGTAGAAAACAACAATAATGGACAGTAAGATAATGAGGGCTTTGATGAGATTTGAATTTCCTAAAGCATCTTGCCTGAAATTCATATGATACATGACACAGAACCAAATGGAGCTGGCATGGTATTTGAGAACTGATTTTTATATCTTTGGTCAATAGTATGTATTGGTGTAAATCAATTGAATAGAATGTGTCAAATGGAGATCAGAAAAGTTCTGAATGTGTTAATAGTGTTCAGAACCAACAAGTTTGATTATCCCCTATTTTTCCACTTTCAGGACGTTTTTATTTGAAAAGATCTATCATCTTGCACTCTTATTTGAGCTATCCAAAAAACTACTGGTGCAATGGACTTACATTTATGGTTGAGTCCAACCATGATGGGACCAAGCAATGGCCGGATAAGTGAAAAATCTGGATAAGCGAATTATGTGTAATTCTGCATTGACTGCCCTGAAGGGCTCAAATTGGGACAATAGAAGGGGTACTGAATGAGGGTAATTACAGTGACAATTTATTATCTAAGCACTAAACAGCGCTCGCTATCAACATCAGCAGACGGCTTCAGAGTGTGAAAAAAGGTGATTAGTCTGTAAAAAACTGATTTTCTTTGGGGATCATTCAGCCGGATAAGGGGATCAGATAACCGAGGATGGACTGTATATCTAGGCATTTAATTCTCAATTGAATGAGAGAACAAACTATTGATTGATATTTGTTACCATAGGAACCACTGATTCCACTGATGGTGCTGAGGCAAATGAAGATGAAGTGGCAGAGGAAGAGGAAAAGGAACCGCCTAAACCTCCGGAAGACGATGGCCGATTGCTAGGCATCACTATTCATCGTAGCGACCGTCTTAAGAGCGACTTGTACATAGCTCACCCTCTTGTCAGAGTTCATCTCATAGATTTGGACACAGGGAAATATGTCAAGAAGTCAATGCTGTAAGTTGATTGTGATAACATTATTGAGAATAAAAGACAAATTGTTCCTTTAAAAGACAAATTTCTCCTTGATTTAAACTAATTTGTTTCTGTGAATTCAAACATTCATAAAGACAGTATCCACCATTTCCATTTTGTACGGAAAGTTGACTTCCTTTAAACAATGGAGGAAAAAGATCCACCCAAATGAGTTTTTTGGGATTGGCGAACATCCCAGAATGTCAAGGACAATTATGTGTAGCATGCATATACTCTATGATGTGAACCCTCTCTCTGCCAAACAGCTTGTACTTGATTAAGTCAATTGATCTTAGATCAATGGATGTTCAGGGAGCACATCACTAAGTCGGTCCCCATTGACTTTACACGCTACGTACTACGAATTCAAATCGCTGTAAATCCAGTTGTCTAGTAGTTAGATCTCTTAATTTTTGATATGTTATAGGAGTGATAGGACTATCCCTGTTTTGTAACATATTTTAATATGAACTGAGATACGACATCAAGATTTTTTGCTAGAAGTCAGCGAAATTAAATGATATGATTATGCGAGTCAATATTCAGATTTCAGCTAAAATCATCGAATTTTCTGTTCTAAACATTAAATATATAATCCATAAAATCCATAAAACACAAATTTGATATCATTACCCGTAAAATTGATGCCAATTTCGCACATTCATTTGGTCAAAAGGAACTATTACTGTACTCAAGTTTTGCCGGAAGTGCCGCGCAAAACCGACTTAGGGGTGTGCTTCCTTCATGTGCATTGTACAGGCACTATTCCTTCTTGTTACATGTGACTCAAAGAAAATGTCATCTTTAAATCAAAGGGGAAAATGGTACGCAGGTTGTGCACATCAAAAAAAATTTACATAAAGACTAGTATGATTTTTTAGTAAGAATGAACAAATAACGATCACACCAATTGAAGATGTGTTTGAAATTTTTAGTTGAATCACTTTGACCCACATGGCTGATAATTCCAGGTACGTCTTTATTTGTGTTGATATCTATTATATAGTTTATAAATTTAATTTGTATGTTCAATTTTTTTCTGACACAGTGACAGAGCTGTTACTTCCTACTACGAAACCAAGAATGACAAAGTCGACTACATCTTGCCAGTACTAACGCAGCCATTTGATTTCAAGAAAAGGAAGTACGTACAATATATTGACCTTTGAACTAACAGCACTAAAAGTCTGCTGAATTCAACAACCTTTGTCAGCAACTACAAGAATAGTCGGGAGTGGATCGTGACGGACCACTGAGTTTATTACTCTTATTGTCAAAGCGCAACTTGCGCGTATAGTTGCAAGCGCAATGGCAACATAGCCGGAAAGCGTAGACGACGATATGATGAGATTTGAATGATATAAGTATTCAGATCAAATGAACTTGAAGTCCCATGCATGTATCAATTACAAGGTAGAATAAAGTGACCTTGTTTTAACTATACAGGGTGAGTCAAAAAAAAGTTTACTCAACTTCAGCGATTTATTTTAGAAAAAAGTATTCGTTTGTTTTCAAAACAATTTACTGCGGTAAAAAGACAAATTAATTAGCTTTAATATGAATTTTATCTGGTTTAGATTGGTTGAGGGAAACTTATTTTACGCTGTTTTGAATAAAAGTGACCAATTTAACGTCCGAACACGCTTCCAGATCTTGACCATTATATTTCATAAGATACGACCAATACAAAATTACAATACCGACAGCGAAAGGATCAATTCCTTTGTTATGAAATGATTAAAATGTGGTAATTGTGTCATAAATAGGCCTTAAAGCTGTCTATTGTTTTAATCTATTAGGAGACAATTTTGAACAAGTCTATTGTCTACTTAATTCTTTTAATAAACAAGATGTGTAATGCTTTACATCATAATCCTAGTAAACATTATTAAGCTCGTTAAGCTTGAAATTAAAAACCGTGTTTTTGGTGAAAAAACAGCTCCTGTACAGAATTAGTCATATTTGCTTAACGGTATCATCAAATAGCGTATTTTTTTTCTCCAGATGGTAGCAAAGAAATGGCGCAATCATTTAAAGTTTTGTTTGCCTTGATTTTGTGGTCAGAATTTTTTTTTTTGATTTTTGCAATTAGGGTAAACTTTTTTTTGACTCACCCTGTATCATGCACTTTATTCCATCAAAGATTTCATGCACATGGTTGGAACCTAAAAGTTCACTTTTTCTAAATAATCTTGTGAGCTAATTTAGTTAGAGCTAGGTGGTAAGTCTCTTTAATTTGATTGAACTAATGCTGCCTAGTTTCAACTCATGTTTGGTATGAGCTTTACATGCAATGGATATCCTGAACCACGCTTGCTCTATAGCTCAATCAGCGTGCAAAAGCATTCCAAGCGTATACACGCGACTTTGGCATACGCAAGCGTCATGCATGGCGACACAGCGACGTTGCGCCATGCGAGTGTTTGGCACTGACTGAACTATAGCAGGTTTTTCTTGGGATTTGTGATTTCCTATGGCTGCCTTCCTATGTTCTACTTTTCTTCAGATTTAGTCGCTGTCATAATGCTTTAGGCAAAATCGGCAAGTGTAAGCATCATGACAGCCACTTCAGCTAGTAAAGCCTACTGAAATTTAGCAGCACTGCAGCAGTGTATCTTAGCCTTTGGCTTTAAAAAGTGCAACAACTCATTTCTTTTTCAAATTTTCAACAACAAAATTACAATTTCTTAAATTATTTGTTTACCAAATTCACAAATTTTTGCAAAAAACCCACAAAAACAAAAAGAATGCCTGACCAACCGACACTATCTGAGAGGTCTGTTAGTCCGAAGAACAGATTTTGTTGTTGTTTGTTTCCCATTCAGACTTGGCATTTATTGATTACTACGCATGCATCCCTCACAATGTATAGCAACTCATGGCAGGTCAGAATTGGTCACCGTTGGCAACTGTATGCGATGGTAGCCAGCGATGTGCGGCAAAATAAGAGAATATCTGCATTGCTGCGGTGTATAGTAGCATGCCGCAATGGCAATCAAAGTATTCTCAAAACTCACAATGCAATAGCACAATGCAACACATGGTAAAAAGTCTCATATTAATCAAGAACTCGTCTTCTTCCAATAAAGTTCAGGCTTCAGTAGGTGAAGATAGACAAACTATGTGTAGAAATGCCCGGGTTGGGCAACAAAGACGTTCATGTTACGTACCTCTATCCTCAAGTTATGTTTTATTGCGTTTCCTTCTATATTGTACAGATCTATGATACCCAGCTGGGAAGAGCAGCTCCTATTTAACGAGAGCTACCTGTACCTGACCCGTAACCAACAAACATATCCGGGCATCATTATCTTCTTTGAAGTAAGTTGATCTATCAGGAAAAAAGTATTGCCATGGCTTGTGTGGTGATCCATTGCACTATGGAAATAAGCTTATAATAGCTATGCAGAAGTATGTTTATTCCAATTCATGACATACATGTAAAAGGCTATCAAACAAGATATTGATTGCCAAGTAGTCTTATAATAAGAGTGTAGGTATGTAAAAGGTAAAGGTAAAGGCGGTCGATCCTGTAATTCCAGGAGCAGAGTGCCCATCTCTCTTTCAAAGCGATAGGGCTAGACTCACACCTTTTTTTATAATATTGCTGTGTGGGGCTCGCTACACCTCCTCCACTGCAAGTCTATTACCTTCCCAGCACTGAAGAATGCCGGTACCCATTTAAACACCTGGGTAGAGAGGAGTAATTGCGGTAAAGTGCCTTACTCAAGAGCACAACATGTTGACCACAGCGAGACTCGAACTCACAACCTTTAGATTAAGAGTTCGGTGCTCTACCCACTGCGCCACACATGCCTGGGAGGTATGCCCGTAGGTAGGTATACAACTATAAATTGTTGTATACCCTGTTTAATGGCAGGTTGCACCAAGAATTAAGCTTATATAGTTGTGAGGTAGTGCAATTAGGGGGCTGAAACACTGCTTGCTGATCAGAGAACTACATTTAACTTCCTATGGAGCACACTGTTGATGGCGCAGTGGTGGGAATGTTGGTGACTTTTGTCTGATAAGGTATGGACTTATTTGAAGTTTACATGAAATTGTTGGGGAAAGTCCCAACAAATTGTGTGGTTTCGATGATTATTATAAAATGTATGTGCTGAACGGGTAATACAAGCCTGAAATCGAGCAAGGAGCTGGCTTATACACCCATCTCCCGTAAAACGATGGTTGATGCATCGGGAGGATACAGTCATACAGATACCGTACAGTCATATAATTTTTCATTGTATCGTGCGTGAATGCTGCGCCTGTCTAGGGGAAGTGAAATAAAATTGAGTGTATGATCTAGGTGTGAAGAACACCTCTGCACTTCTGTATATCCTGTTTGGTGACCAAGTGCACTATGGAATAAGTTTATAGTCATGAAGTAGTTTACTATTTATTCCATTTTATGACATCATAGGTGCACCAAACAAGATCTTGTCAAATCAAGTAGTCATGTGAGGAAGATATATGTAAGCCATCATTTATTTGGTATCCCCTGCAAATTTCTCTATTCTATTCTCTAGATACATTTTTCAGTAAGTTTAATTTTGTGACAATTTTTTAACAATTTAAATGTGCCAGTCAGAACAAATTTTTAAGTAACAAGAAATGTACAATGAATTTGCACACATTTCAATCATGAAATTATTTGAAACGATCAGATGTTATGTAGATATTTTGTATGGTGTTAGGGGAGTTAATTTGTTTTGAATGGCTGTATCATTTACATATTCTATGTATTTGTTTCTTATTCCATCAGTTATTAGATTTTATAAGTATGGCACAAGCAAATACGCAAGCCAATAAGAATGCAGGTTGGCATAGGATAGCATGGGCATTTCTGAAGGTAAGACTTAGTTATTCATTTTTTCATATTGTTTTAACATTGTTGCAACAAAATGTGAGAATTTTCTCAAATGGTTAGATGCTCATAATTACCAAATTTATCCAAATAAAATATATTGTATATTTTTGAAATCCTGTGCATATTTGTATATGACAGATAATTTACTTTGGATACAGTCATATAATTTGTCATTGTATTGTGATTTTGTATGTCAGATAATGAACCGATCGGTCACATTAAATACAGACCCATACATTTGTATGATAGATTTTTTATTCTAATTAAAATTTCAATTAAGACATGGTATACTTTTGCATTGCATCATTCATTTTTCTATGGCACATAATTTTATGGTATTTTGTCGTTCAGTTTTATATGGCAGATATTTGGTTTTATAGTCTGTTTTACCTTAACGAGACAGTGACGACACATAATCATTCACTGATCACAATGAATAAACGCACACCCCTCCAAAAGTGCTGATGTGTACACTCATGCGTAGAAAGACGGAATATACATGCGTAGAAAGACGGGATTTTTTGTCTGTCCCTTTTTATTTATTTTTGATGTTCGGGCATCCCTTTAATTTAGTGCTTGTCACTATTGGGTTTGTCCTGGCTCTTCAGCCTATTGTTATAAATAAATAAATTACGTGATCAAGCAAAACAAGCCAGAAGTTGTGAATACTGATTTTGAGATATAACCAAACAAAGGATAAATTATAAATATTTTAAACAGGTGCGCCGTCGGGGATAGAAAAGAGACAATTATGGGAAAACGATCTCGCCCGGGAATCGAACCCAGGATCTGTTGCTTGCCTGGCAACTGCCTTATCCATTGGGCCACAAGACCTCGCATGGTAAAGCATCTGAAATTCAAACCTAAGCGATCTTATTTCCCAGTCTCCTGCCCCAAGTATTACCCGGAGTAGCTCGGGCCTATACAAGTGTAATAATCAAGTGCCGTCCTCCCTCTCTATATATTTCTACAAACAAAGGATATTTAAAAATCCTTTGTTTTCTATTGGTTATTTTAGAATTAAGTGTCCATTAATGATTGAGTCTTCTCCAAAATGTGGCATTGTGAATAACCAAAACATTCAATTAGCAAACTAAAAAAGTGACTCATTTTGCTTGATCGCATCACATATGCATGTGTAAATGCTGCATCTGTAAAGTCTGTTCAGAGGAAGGGAAATAAACTATAAATGTATTAATATCAACATAAAATGTGTATTATATTGTGGTGTTTAATTTTGAATGACAAATGATCGATTCCAGTTGTACCCATAACCGAGACCTAATATAAATTTGTATTGTATTATTGTTTATTTTTGAATGACAGATAAGCGGTTCTAATGGTACCCTCAACACAGACAAGAAAGTGAGACTTCAGCTGTTTTATCCACCCTTTGCATTCAAAGCAAAACCAAATCAATTAGATGTAAGTAAATTCAACAAATATTTTCTTTGTACAAATATGCCCTCAAGGTAAAAAAGATGTGTTTTTAATACTCTACCCTCAAAATTAGACATTTTTATAAAGTAATGTTTTGGAAAATTTCAAAAATAAAAAGCGAAACAATTTTGTACACACATACACACCACTTTCCCACCCCGACACCTCTCACTAAACAATCATCTACTAAACACACACACACCAAGTTGGGGGAATAATTACAGTGCTGTAATTAATCAGGTTATTTACGATGTCAAATTAATAGCACTCTGAAGCTGTACTATAAGTAAAATTTGTGGAACTCTGGACTGGCTGTGTATGTGCTATTATATTTTGCGTTGAACAACTCCGTCTGCAGTGTCGTTGTTCCACTTAAAATAATAGAGGCTGATCGGTTTGTCACGGACGGACGTTTGTGCAAAACATGAGCGAAAAACAGTTTGTAAAAAGTAACTACTGACATTTATTCAACTTTTTATGTTTAATGTTATAGAGAATCATCAACTTTATTGAAATACAAAAACAAAAATAAGGTGTGGTTTGTTACTAAAAATAGAACGACGGAAATGTTTGTGTCACGGACGGACTAGATAGAAATAGGGTTCTCTACCTTTTAGTGCTTCTTTTTAATTTCTATCTAGTCAACTCCATATTCCCCAATGCTTTCCAGGTCAAATAGTAAGTACGATACATGGTTTGAATATCTGATACACAGCATTTGAAAATATTTCTTATTTTTTACAGGGGTAGGGTAACAAACTTTGTCACGGACGGACATTTTTGAGCGTCACGGACGGACACAAATGTTAACTACATAAAAAACTTTGAAATTGCCACTTATTTACACTTTAGTATGAAAATATGGTATCAAATACTTACAAAATAGTAAGAAAAATGTTAAGTCATGAATTTTTAGTCTTAGTAATAAAACTCAGTCAAGATATTAGTCTTTTTCCAACACTATGGACAAGATAGAAATAGGGTTCTCCGGACCTTTAGTACTTCTTCTTAATTTCTATTTAAACAATTCCATATTCCTCAAGCTTTCCAGTAAGTGAGATACATGGTTTGATACACAGCATTTGAAAACAGATTTATTTTTTACAGGAGAAGGGTAGACCTGTAACAAACTGTATCACAGACGGAAATTTGTTAGCGTCACGGACGGACACAGATGTTGAAGAACTTTGAAATTGCCACTTATTTACATGACAAAATGGTATCAAATACTTACAAAATAGTAAGAAAAATTGTATGTCATCATTTTTCAGTCTTAGTAATTAAAAAGGATTACAAGATACCAAAACCAGTGTGATGGTTATATTCAAATGTTGCAGAATTTGGCACTTTGATAGCAGAGGGTGATCGGTTCAAGGTTCACATTGGTGTGAAAAAATTACTTTTTGATATTGATATTGAAATGTACCTCACAATGTTGGACAACATCTTGGCTAACTGAAACTGTATTCGAAAAGCAGAAAAAATGCGGCAAAGTTTTCGGAACAGTCCATTATTGCCCAAGGGGTAGAAACAAGATGCGTCATGGACGGACATTCTTAGTAGAAGTTGACATTGCCATATTTTATGTTAATGAAACATTTTCAAATTGATAGATGGCACATTTATCCATTAAATAAGAAATATATTTTAGAAAAAAAGTTCTGGGAAGTAATTACCCTGCCCTTGTGATAACTTTTTGATGCACAGCTGTCCGTCCGTGACGCAAAAAACATTTAAAAAAAAAAAGTGTTACAACTTTTTTCAAGGAAAGAGAGAAAAAATAAAAACATAGTGAGCTATCTCCCCTATATACCCCCTTTCTCATGTAGAAATGAAACTTAACAATGGCGTCAATAAATATGTTAAATCCGTGATTAAAAGTTGTCACTGACGAACATTATTCAGTTCTGAGTACAGATGCCAAACTGAATCCTGCCCCTCTTACCATAAATGGCAAGAGATAGACCTGCTGCATCATGTAAATAGACTGTATGCTGTGATACAACTTTGTAAAACAATTTTGACCCTTCTTTGATACATTTTGTTCGATTAATTGGGTAAAAGACTGTATGCTGTGATACAACTTTTTAAAACAATTTTGACCCTTCTTTGATAAGTTTTTGTTCAATTAATTGTGTAATTAAAGGTTAGTGATAATGGATACATGTAAGCATCCAACCGTGTTTTGAGTTTTTCAAAGTTTCATGAAGAAAAAGCCTGCAACTTTTGATAGTGCAAAGCTTAAAATTAAATTTGTGCTAACATCTCCAATGATACTTTCTGATTTCAATGCTGTTACTTGCTTTTATTTTACATACACTTATTATATGGGGCAATTTTAAACAGTGTCTTTTAATTGATCTCATGCTACCCCTTTTATTTGCAAGCATTATTTCAGCATGTACAGGCAGTAAGGTTAACAAGCGCAAGCTATACGTACTACAGATTCACCAAAGAAGATCTGTTGAGGGTTCACAAATGCGCAAATAAGCAAATGACTTCATTTGACTTCAAGTAATTTTACAGTGCACCTGGTGAGCATCATAACATGTGCTCACTGCTGTAGCAAACCTACTCATTTGCATTAAGGGCATACCTGTATGGACTAGTTCATTTAATGGTAAGAGGGGTGGTATTCAGCTTTGCTTGTGTGCTCAGAACTGATCAGTAGCTAACAGTGTCCGTCCGTGACAAAATTTGTGTCCGTCCGTGACAACTTTTAATTAAAGATTTAACTAATTTATGCCTGCTCTAATTAATTAATACGCCTGCATGGGAAAGAATACATATAAGGGAGATACTTCACGATGTTTTTATTTTTTTACTTTGTCCTTGAAATTAGTTAAAACACTTTTAAACTTTTTTTGTGTCACGGACGGACAGCAAAACATCAAAATGTTAACGCAAGTCTAGCGATATAACTTCCCCAGAACTTTTTTCCCAAATATTTATCTTATTTGATGGAAAAGTGTGTCAGCTATCAACATTATATCACAAAACTCTGAAAATGTTACATTAACATAAAAAAATAGCATGATGAACTTGGACTAAAATGTCCGTCCGTGACGCATCTTGTTTTCACCCCTTGGACAATAATGGACTGTTCCGCGAATGTACCGCATTTTAATATTTTTAAAATGCAGTTTCAGATAGCCTAGATATTGTCCAACATTGTGAGGTACCTATCAATATCAAAATCAGAAATTTATTTTTTCATAACCATGTTAACCTTTAACCGATCAGCCTATTTACTACTATCCGCATTCTCTAAATAACAGTTTGAATCATTCACTATTGAATTTGGATTTATAATCTTGATATTTATACGATATCTTGTATTTGTGTCTCTATGTGATAAAACCATTGCAAAGCAATGCACTTTATGAATTATAATTCATTTCGTTGTAAAACAGATATGATTCTTTGAATTCATTTACAAATCCCTAATTTTCTTTATAGGATCATCAAGGAATTGTGTAAGTTCCAACTTTTGATATAATCTGGTTTCTCATGGACCTTTGTTCTTGTCAAAATTATTTTACTATTTTGCCCCTGGTTTTGTTTTGGACTAGTCATTAGGTTACCAGCATGTATTGGTAATCTTTTAAATGGTTCATTTTACATTTTGTCCCATCGGTCTTCCATTTTTCATGGTGTAATGGTGGTATGGTTAATAGTATCTTTAATATATTTTGGCAATATCACTCTGAAAATGAAACAGAGGAACTAAGGTAATCCCAAACTATCTGTATAGCTGCAGTTGACTTCAGAGTCCATTGATTTGAGTGATTTTTTGTTTCATGCTCCCCACCACTAGTAATTGAAAGCAAGTTGCCGCCATTGATTTGAGTGATTTTTTGTTTCATGCTCCCAACCACTAGCAATTGAAAGTGTGTTATGAGGGTTCAGTGATGAAAACATCAACCCTGTTCTACAAGCAAAGAAGCCTCTCAGATAGAGTTATTTAGTCAGAATGCACCACCCCCCCCCTCTTTTTTTTATTTTTAGATTTTCATTACATTTCTAAAATATTTCAAACAATTTGAAACATAAAAATCCTCAAAATTAAAAGAAATATTGGTTAGTTAGGCCTGATACACAGGGTTATCTTTCTTTGACCGTATGACCTTATGACCTTGAAATCTTCATTAGTATGCCCCTTAAATCTAATTCAACATGTCTGCTGATTTCCCCACCAGTAGCACTAAGCCTTTTTTAAATGACAAAACATTACTTACCCAAGTGGAAGCACTACCTCTCCTTTTGTGCCAACCATACTTCAAAATGGCTTATTACATCTTGTATATTCTCTGTTGATTACAGGTGTTTCAATGGTGGCTAAACCACCCCAGACAGCCATATCCATCCACCATGTATGTGACGGTCAAAGCGGTCAAGACTCCGGAGAATATAGAACCGGCTTTCAGATCACTGTTTGCTAATCAAGAGGTAAGCTCACAGGGGACATGTCCTGCAACATTTGGGTCTGGCATTTTGGTTTGACAAACCCATAGATTACCATATAATTTTCCTAATAGATAAGGGCCCAAGCTTTAATAAGGGCCTACTATTAAGTCTTCAACTGATTTCAACTCAATTTTGCACAACTGAAGTATAAACAATGACCACCCATTAATGAAGAAGCTTTTATTGCCCTATCAAAAGTAAGCTTTGTTTTACTTCCACAAGATACTACTTAGGTAGCTATTTTCTTATTATTTAAATTTAAATGATGTACTTAGCATATTGAAGTTATCAAAACTGGGAGCACTGGTATTATTAAGTCACCCCAATAAAAACTGTTGAATTCTGTGACTTTGGTAAAAATAACTTGAAAGGAAAATGAAATCGATTGAAAGACCACTTAAAATGACTTTGCTAAGAGCCTGGGTGCTCTACATTTTAATATGGTACGGTGCATTAGGGTCATCCACAAAGATAGGTTGTTTTTTGTCTGTCTTCTTTCTTTTCCTTTTAGAATAATATTGTCTTTACCCATGTTACCATCTCTGTGAGTTAAAAACATTAGCATATATCTCCTAATTCAATCTACTACTAGGTACTGGTAGTGCACACTTCCCTGATCTTGTGGCGCCATCAGGCGGGCTATCATGTGCAGAATAAAATCTTAAGATTTTGGAAGCTGCCTCTAGGAGGGGACTTTAGGCGACCCAGGTTCAATTTCCGACACCAGAAGAGCTGGTTCCCCCCTAATCTGATCCGTTTTTCTCCCCTGGATAGTTCTATTCTGAAAACCACACCTTAGAAGTTAGGGTTAATTGATTCAAAGAGCATTGTGGGTTAGGGTTAGGGTTATTCAGGAAATGTATTGGCAAACTTCAGTGCACCTACATTTCATGACTCCCTTTGTAACTCACCACGATTGAAGTGTTTCCTTTGAGGGCAGCTAGTATGAATAAATAAAATAAAATAAAAGGTGTTATAATATCAAAAGAACTTGCGTTACTAAATAAGGCCCTATACCTCCACTCACCCTGGAGAATCGGATGGCAATGCTGAAAAAATCAACTGAATAATAAAATGATGGACACACAGGCCGAGCACTAACAGACTTTGACATGGTCACCTTGTGATCTGGGGGTATTTGGCATTTTTTTGTTTCATGCAATGTTTAAACACACATATGGGCACCTGATGCGTCTCTTTTTGATGGCACGCATCTGTTGAATTGCTGAATATTTGCAATCTGGCGCAGCCCCCCATGCAAAATGCATAGCACAACGCGGCGCAGTTTCATGTGCAAGGGCTTGCGTTGCATTTTTAGTAAGTGTGGAATGTCACAATAACAAATTGTCTCGGATTTTGGATTGTGGGGCCGGTGCAACTCCTAGTATTTTTGGGGTGGACATATCATTCGTTGCCATCATTCATCATCCGTTTGTAAAAAAGACCCAAACCGATCTATTCAAATTATTTGTTGGTTATAGTTTTATGTTATTATGAATAAAGAGATTATTGCTGTTAAAAATGTCACATAGGAATGAAAAGGTCATAGAATTGTTTTAGATTTGACACTACATTTATTAATGATTGATTGGTTCACGCTTTTTGGTGAATATAACATACATATATAACAATACAGAACAATAAATACACACATCATAATATTGGTTTGAGTCAATTTAACACTTCAAACAGAATATTCCATATTCATATTGGTTTGTGCACAACCACTATGCGATTTGGTTCCTACGCTGGTTCAACAGTTCCTACGTTGGTTCAACAGTTCCTACGCTGAGCTGACAGCTGACCTGTAGAATATGACCCGTAGAGTTGATCCGTAGATTATGACCCGTAGAGTTGATCCGTAGATTATGACCCGTAGATCCTCTGATTATGACCCGTAGATCCTCTGATTATGACCCGTAGACTGACCCGTAGATCATCTTCTCGTAGACTGTATATGGTAGTTGTAATAACTGAGCCCCCGACGAGACGACTTGTCTGGTCCTCATAAGTAGGCCGTACCATAGTCTGGTATTTGCACCCGACACCCATGTTCGGCTGTATATAATAAATAAAATTATATCCCAAATAGAAGAGTAAAAGTAAACTTGACCATGACTCTTTTATATACACACGATATAGTAATTCTTTTGTTTGTTGAAATGATTCTGGACACAAACAAGAATTCTAAAGTAAATTAATATTGTTGATTAATTTAACCACCAATATCATACAATAATATTGTATACTATTTAACACCGTCAAATTATACGCTCGTAACCACATAATTATATCACACAATAATATTGTATACTATTTAACACCGTCAATACGCTCGTGACGTTTCTGTAGCGCTGATCAAAATGTTATATCATATCACACAAGAAACATCGTATAAACGTGTATTTTGATCAAGTCTAAGTGACTCATGAAAATACATCACAATTACACAAATAGACTGCGCACCAGTCTCAACGTTCAATACACAATGTGTGATGTTATTTCATTAACCACTCGCATTTATATAAACACTGAATTTCACTCACGAGGATTATAAATGGTGACAGCATTGATTATCACTCAATAATCAATACCATGTAAAACCACATTGCTTGATTGATACACACATGATTCAAATCCTTATTCAACTGTATGCTCGTGCAAGTTACAGGATTGATACACAGGTTTTAAACTATACAATAAATAGAACTTACGATTTATTGTGCAAATTCACCGGCTAGCTCTGGAGAGTTATGTAACACCAAGTATACACATTGGCCACCGTCACAAAAGCATAGTCTTGCTGTGTGCATAAAACACGTCACCAATTGCAAATTCACCGTTTTGTAGCCTATTGAAGAAACACTGCTATAAACATGTATAGTTGCATTTTGCATTAGCAGCTACCTGTAGATGACCTCTTACAAAATTGGTAAAGCTAAGCTATCTATTCTCCGTAGTTTAATAATTAAATTAAAGATCACAACGCGATCTGTATATACGTCCGTTCTCCACAACGTTCGTTAGCTAGTCAACCTGGTAATGCGATATAGCTGTGCTCATTCAGCCCCCAGGTTGTCTGAACTAATCTATCCCCGCTATCCTAAGACCTGCATGTTTATATTTATGATTATAAAGTTTTTCTGTGTCCGAAGTTCGTCACAGGTTGTGAGAATCCAGTTTTGATTCTTGCAAAAATTCTGTAAGAATAATTGGATTCTATTGTATTTACATGGTGTGCTACACAGTTTATCTTACAAGAATTAATTTTTGATTCTCACAACCCTATATGTGAGAATCTTTGTGGGAACGGATTCTTGGATTCTCATCAAATTTCTAACCCTGTTTCAAGCAATAATTGATTGTCGAATTTTACTTTCAGGAACAAGGTAAAATGACCTATAAGGAGCTTCATAGTACTATCAATTGGGGAAGATCAGACAGAACAAGGTATGTATATATCCCTGGTTTGCTGGTAGGCAACAAAATTCCTACACCCCTCTCGTTCCCTTCTATGGGCGGAGCCTCTCAGGATGGGTATGTCTGACTTATCTTTTTTCTTAATCTTCTTGAAATGTATGCTCACTTCTCAAAATGTTCAAACATTTACCATTTTCCAAAATTGGAAAACGAATGGGGAAAAAGAAAAGAAAGAAAAAAAAATTAAAAAAAATTCGACACAATATCCAATGCGCAGCACGCAACAAACACTAAAATAACGCTAAAAACGGTAATATTAGTTATCCCCTGCATGATTCACACAATACAGAAAAATACCTATGGTTTGGCATGTCATATCACATCAGGCCGCAGGTATGTGATTCAGGGAATAACGAATTTATCGTTTAAGGGCAGTGTCAACCCGGCACTTGTTTCAAAAATTGAATTTCATATTTCTCTATTATTTTATACTTTTATATGTATTCTATCATTACCATCATAAGTTACTAATCGGAAACTATTATTTCCTGTTCTTTTGGGTGATTTAAAATTGTTGTTTTGGTAAGTTTGAGTCAGGAAAAGGTGCATGGTTATTTGGCGGGAAACTAAGCGGAGCTCCGCGCTTTTCAAATGCTGCGACAGCTGTTCGATCATTGCGTCGCGCGCTGAATCTTCCTGTGCGTAATACTAGACGCGCCGCTTAATATCCGCGACGAAGACGCGAAAACAAAAGAGCCCAAAACAATGCCTAAAAATGTAAACAAAGGCCAATCTTACGATCATTTAAATTTCAGTTTTCTTCCAAATATCTTCACATTGTGACGATATAAATTGAATCTGATAGTTTATTTTGATTGTTCGTAATAGTATACTCGCCTTTTAGGTCACACGCCCGTGTATTCCGAGAATATTTAGCTTTAAATGGTGGAAAATGTCAATATTTTTACTAAATCGATGTTTTCTAGAAGTTCAAATTTGAAGGCATTTTACCAATTTTCAGACAACATAACTAAAAATATATCAAACTATCAGGTAATCTTTTACTACCAATGTGTAGAGGACTTTCAGCGCTAGGAGGCAATTTTTTATTTTTTCGATTTTGGATTTTAAACTCGAGATATGCATCCATTTCTAGCGAAATGTATGCAAAAAAACACGACCTCTACACTTTTCTGATGTTTTTAGCAATATTTCCACAACTAAGCCTTATTTTGGAAAAAGAAAAAATTGCTTCCTAAACAAAATTGTCTTGTTTACAAAAATGTATATTAGAACAAATTACCATTTTTTATTTTTTAGTTATGCTGTCTGAAAAATTTGGGGTTCATTTTCGCTTTTTGGTTCATTTCTCAAAATTTAGTTTATTTGGTATCATATTGATATCACCATTGGATTCCTTATCAAATTTCCTTTCTATAAATGTATACTTTTATGTACTTTCATTAAATATTCTCAAACTTAGAAGCAAAAGTTGATCATCAAAATAATAGGGTTGACACTTCCCTTAACTGGTAACGCGGTCCTGGGAACGCGGAAATCGACGATATGGAATATATCGTGTCACGGTGGTTTGACTCTCTTGTTTACACGATATGGATCAGATTTCATACGTGTTTACCAATGAGATTGAAGTATTTACACTTACTAAACGATAAAGGGTTCGACAACAGTTATAGTCCAGTTTATCTCAATAATATTGTATAACTTTTGTTTTTGTTTAATCTTTAGGGAAAAGAAAGCACCTCCAACCAATTGGTCACGTCTGCCGGGTCAGATGTGTCGTGTACCTAACAAACAACTCCATCAGTTAGCTGGTGACAAGAAGGGATGTTTTGTGGTCAAATTCTCACATAATGGCAGGTGAGTCAAAGCTTAAAAAAAAATTGACATAGAATAGTTTCATTCATAAGAAACATTCCAACTTGCACTATAGTCAGTGTCATTATGCTGCGTAAATCCGGAAGTGTGTACATGAGGCTTTCATATATGACCGCGCATCCTGATTGGTCTATCGTGAAATTGTCACACGTATGAATTCGCACATTTGAAGCATTTGGACGCAGCTCCAAGAACATCAACAATAAAACACGCTCGCGTCAAATGTCTTGAATTTTGTCCTTAGTATAATGACAGTGACTAAACCTGAGAGTGTCAACATGGAGACAAAGGCCACCATTATGGAACATTTTGTTACAGCAAACCTTTGGAGCAATGGGACAAAACAAACATATTCAGAGAGATCAGAGGATCCATTTTGAATTATCGCAATGGTGACGATCAGTGGCGTAGCCAGGTCATTCATATTGGGGGCGAAAAATGCAAATGAACCGACAAGATTGTTCTGAGTCAAGAAATGTGCGCGTAATGCGCGATTTTTTAAAATTTTACACCTATTTTTGGCACGATTGAGGTACATTTTGGCTCTAAACAAGCTTGTACCAAAGAATATTGCATTTTGGTGACTGTTATGCGAGCGTAGCGCGCAAAGATTTTTCATATGTGTACTTTTGACCATCATAATTCCATGATTCCTCTGGTCAAATGAACCGACAGTGCCAATCTCAACCGACACGACGTCAATATTGGGGGGGGGGGGGCGCCCCTCTGGCTACGCCACTGGTTACGATGACATGGAAAATGATGACTAATAAGGAGCCTATTAAATTAGTCCCCTGTAGGATCATCTGATCCAGCATATGCCATCCACGATGTCACTGGAAAGTAAACACATGTATAAGTAATACTTGATCAGGGGTCATACATACACTTAGAAGGACATCAACACCTTTTTTCTTTACAAAAAATTGTGGAAATATGAGATGCATCATATCATATGGTACATCTTGTCTGCCAAGCCTATTTTGAGATATAGAGCAAAATCGTTTGTAAAATATAAAGAAAATATCAAACAAATATACCTCTCCTTTTCCTCATATTTTCAAAAAGTATTATTTCAATTTTTGAAAACTGGTGTCATTGAAAAGCATTTTGACTCTGTCAGATGTTGTAATTGAAAAGCATTTTGACTCTGTCAGATGTTGTAATTGTCAGATGTTGTAATTGAAAAGCCTTTTTGACTCTGTCAGATGTTGTAATTGAAAAGCATTTTGACTCTGTCAGATGTTGTAATTGAAAAGCTTTTTTGACTCTGTCAGATGTTGTCATTGAAAAGCTTTTTGACTCTGTCAGATGTTGTCATTGAAAAGCTTTTTGACTCTGTCAGATGTTGTCATTGAAAAGCTTTTTGACTCTGTCAGATGTTGTCATCGAAAAGCTTTTTGACTCTGTCAGATGTTGTCATTGAAAAGCTTTTTGACTCTGTCAGATGTTGTAATTGAAAATCTTTTTTGACTCTGTCAGATGTTGTAATTGAAAATCTTTTTGACTCTGTCAGATGTTGTAATTGAAAAGCTTTTTGACTCGTGTCAGATGTTGTAATTGAAAAGCTTTTTGACTCTGTCAGATGCTGTAATTGAAAAGCTTTTTGACTCTTGTCAGATGTTGTAATTGAAAAGCATTTTGACTCTGTCAGATGCTGTAATTGAAAAGCTTTTTGACTCTGTCAGATGTTGTAATTGAAAAGCTTTTTGAATCTGTCAGATGTTGTCATTGAAAAGCTTTTTGACTCTGTCAGATGTTGTCATTGAAAAGCTTTTTGACTCTGTCAGATGCTGTCATTGAAAAGCTTTTTGACTATGTCAGATGTTGTAATTGAAAAGCTTTTTGACTCTCTCAGATGGTGTAATTGAAAAGCTTTTTGACTCTGTCAGATGCTGTCATTGAAAAGCTTTTTGACTCTGTCAGATGTTGTAATTGAAAAGCATTTTGACTCTGTCAGAAGTTGTAATTGAAAAGCTTTTTGACTGTCAGATGTTGTCATTGAAAAGCTTTTTGACTCTGTCAGATGTTTTCATTGAAAAGCTTTTTGACTCTGTCAGATGCTGTCATTGAAAAGATTTTTGACTGTCAGATGCTGTCATTGAAAAGCTTTTTGACTCTGTCAGATGTTGTAATTGAAAAGCTTTTTGACTCTCTCAGATGGTGTAATTGAAAAGCTTTTTGACTCTGTCAGATGCTGTCATTGAAAAGCTTTTTGACTCTGTCAGATGTTGTAATTGAAAAGCATTTTGACTCTGTCAGATGTTGTAATTGAAAAGCTTTTTGACTCTGTCAGAAGTTGTAATTGAAAAGCTTTTTGACTCTGTCAGATGTTGTCATTGAAAAGCTTTTTGACTCTGTCAGATGTTATCATTGAAAAGCTTTTTGACTCTGTCATATGCTGTCATTGAAAAGATTTTTGACTCTGTCAGATGTTGTCATTGAAAAGCTTTTTGACTCTGTCATATGCTGTCATTGAAAAGATTTTTGACTCTGTCAGATGTTGTAATTGAAAATCTTTTTTGACTCTGTCAGATGTTGTAATTGAAAATCTTTTTGACTCTGTCAGATGTTGTAATTGAAAAGCTTTTTGACTCGTGTCAGATGTTGTAATTGAAAAGCTTTTTGACTCTGTCAGATGCTGTAATTGAAAAGCTTTTTGACTCTTGTCAGATGTTGTAATTGAAAAGCATTTTGACTCTGTCAGATGCTGTAATTGAAAAGCTTTTTGACTCTGTCAGATGTTGTAATTGTAAAGCTTTTTGAATCTGTCAGATGTTGTCATTGAAAAGCTTTTTGACTCTGTCAGATGTTGTCATTGAAAAGCTTTTTGACTCTGTCAGATGCTGTCATTGAAAAGCTTTTTGACTATGTCAGATGTTGTAATTGAAAAGCTTTTTGACTCTCTCAGATGGTGTAATTGAAAAGCTTTTTGACTCTGTCAGATGCTGTCATTGAAAAGCTTTTTGACTCTGTCAGATGTTGTAATTGAAAAGCATTTTGACTCTGTCAGAAGTTGTAATTGAAAAGCTTTTTGACTGTCAGATGTTGTCATTGAAAAGCTTTTTGACTCTGTCAGATGTTTTCATTGAAAAGCTTTTTGACTCTGTCAGATGCTGTCATTGAAAAGATTTTTGACTGTCAGATGCTGTCATTGAAAAGATTTTTGACTGTCAGATGTTGTAATTGAAAAGCTTTTTGACTCTCAGATGGTGTAATTGAAAAGCTTTTTGACTCTGTCAGATGCTGTCATTGAAAAGCTTTTTGACTCTGTCAGATGTTGTAATTGAAAAGCATTTTGACTCTGTCAGATGTTGTAATTGAAAAGCTTTTTGACTCTGTCAGAAGTTGTAATTGAAAAGCTTTTTGACTCTGTCAGATGTTGTCATTGAAAAGCTTTTTGACTCTGTCATATGCTGTCATTGAAAAGATTTTTGACTCTGTCAGATGTTGTCATTGAAAAGATTTTTGACTCTGTCAGATGTTGTCATTGAAAAGATTTTTGACTCTGTCATATGCTGTCATTGAAAAGATTTTTGACTCTGTCAGATGTTGTAATTGAAAATCTTTTTTGACTCTGTCAGATGTTGTAATTGAAAATCTTTTTGACTCTGTCAGATGTTGTAATTGAAAAGCTTTTTGACTCGTGTCAGATGTTGTAATTGAAAAGCTTTTTGACTCTGTCAGATGCTGTAATTGAAAAGCTTTTTGACTCTTGTCAGATGTTGTAATTGAAAAGCATTTTGACTCTGTCAGATGCTGTAATTGAAAAGCTTTTTGACTCTGTCAGATGTTGTAATTGTAAAGCTTTTTGAATCTGTCAGATGTTGTCATTGAAAAGCTTTTTGACTCTGTCAGATGTTGTCATTGAAAAGCTTTTTGACTCTGTCAGATGCTGTCATTGAAAAGCTTTTTGACTATGTCAGATGTTGTAATTGAAAAGCTTTTTGACTCTCTCAGATGGTGTAATTGAAAAGCTTTTTGACTCTGTCAGATGCTGTCATTGAAAAGCTTTTTGACTCTGTCAGATGTTGTAATTGAAAAGCATTTTGACTCTGTCAGAAGTTGTAATTGAAAAGCTTTTTGACTGTCAGATGTTGTCATTGAAAAGCTTTTTGACTCTGTCAGATGTTTTCATTGAAAAGCTTTTTGACTCTGTCAGATGCTGTCATTGAAAAGATTTTTGACTGTCAGATGCTGTCATTGAAAAGCTTTTTGACTCTGTCAGATGTTGTAATTGAAAAGCTTTTTGACTCTCTCAGATGGTGTAATTGAAAAGCTTTTTGACTCTGTCAGATGCTGTCATTGAAAAGCTTTTTGACTCTGTCAGATGTTGTAATTGAAAAGCATTTTGACTCTGTCAGATGTTGTAATTGAAAAGCTTTTTGACTCTGTCAGAAGTTGTAATTGAAAAGCTTTTTGACTCTGTCAGATGTTGTCATTGAAAAGCTTTTTGACTCTGTCAGATGTTGTCATTGAAAAGCTTTTTGACTCTGTCATATGCTGTCATTGAAAAGATTTTTGACTCTGTCAGATGTTGTATTTGAAAAGTTTTTTGACTCTGTCAGATGTTGTCATTGAAAAGCTTTTTGACACTGTCGGATGTTGTAATTGAAAAGCATTTAGACTCGTGTCAGATGTTGTCACAATATTCTAAGCTTTTCCAAAAGTAGACAATATGAACCTGTTGATGTGATACGGCACAAATATCATCGATCAGAGTACAATTTAATCATATTTTTGTTCTTTTTTAACTTCAGTACTGTATGGTATATTTATAATACTAAGCTCTTCACAGTGTTTCGTTTCTTATATTTTCAGTACAAAGTTTAACTTGGTCCCAACAAGACTGAAGAGTTTCCATTGGAACAACTGTGTCACCATGTAAACAAACATCAGTTATTCAAATTTGTTAGACCTGAACTTTGGTTTAACGCCCAAGTTCAAATTATTTCAAATTATACCGCATGAGTAAGGTACTATCCATTCAACGCCGAATGTCAACAATCATACAAATCAGATTTATCTTATTTCAATTTTAATTCACCACTTCATTCGTCGTCGACTCTTCAGGTCATCAACATGATGTGTACATGTACATTTGATTTCATTCATAAATATTAAATCATAAAGTTCATACCAAATTATAACATTCCATTAAAAGTTAATTCCATTGTATCTGTATGTGGATGACTTCCCAGAAGCGTAGCGAGCCAGAGCTATGGTACGTTGCTTGGTTACACGTCAGTCCATTATATGGATGGCTTGTTGTTTGTTTGTTTGTTTGTTGTTTATTAGGCAAAAACGACAATATACAAAATACAACATACAAGAAAAGCATGACACAAAAGATATACATATAATCAAGAACACAGACACCAAAATGCCGAGATGCCAGGATAACCCATAAAGTCTGCTAAAAAAGCAAACTTATTTCCAATGGGGTCCCACAAAAAGTACAAAAAAGGCGCCTGGAACGAGGAGCATGAGACAAAAAAGGGGGAGGGACAAAAATAAAACAAAGTTAAACAGTATCAGCAGACTCTTGGGCCATCCTGGCACTTCTTGCTAGGTGTTTTTTCATTGAATTCTTAAAAGTACATTTGTTTATCCCAGATTTAATATGAGATGGTAAATTATTCCAATCCAGGGTGGCTTGGTAATAAAAAGAGTGTTTGGTGTATGAACCAATCCTTGGAATGTGAAAATTGAATGAACTAGACCTGGTGGTGTGGGAGTGTGTATCAGACACTTTGGTAAAGAATTGTTTAAAATATGATGGGCCAAGGGAATGAAAAATATTGAACATGTGGTTGAGTCTAAGTTGACTGGCCCTGTTTTTTGAATCCAGGAGTTTTACACCATCAAATTGAATTTGGTCAACATGAGTTCTGGGAGATAAATTAAGGATGTATCTCACCATTTTGTTTTGAAAAATTTGCAATTTGTGCTGATAGAATTTTGATAAGCCGGTATACCATGAGGTGCAACAGTTAATCTAAATGGCATTGCAATAGGGCAGAACAAAGATTTTTGCGAAGTTTTTGGTTGAAGAATTGAGAATGTCTATACAAAAACTTTAGTCTGCCAGTGGCTTTTCTGAGAAGAGAATCAACCATAACTTCCCCAGATAGATGTTGATCAAGTGACACCCCAAGATATTTAATGGAATTAACTGGTTCAATGATTTGACCATTGTATGACACATGAAAATTTGAAGCATTTTTAAGTTGTCTACGTGAGCCAAATAAAATAAGCTCGGTTTTACCAACATGTAAAGATAACTTGTTATTGATAAGCCAGTTATTACAAGATTCCAAGTCCAAGCCTAATTCACGGGCAACCACATCTGGGTTTTTGTCAGCTGAAATGATCACGCTTATCCCCACAAAGAAGCGTAGCGAGCCATAACTAGGATATATGCTGCTTGGTTACGCATCAGTCACCACTAGCCAAACATCAGGATGGATTAGTAACGGTGCATGGAATTTGAGCCACAATAGTATCAGCAAGAATCACTAACAGCCAACGTAGTTAAGATTCCAGGATATGATGTCCTTTACTCCCGCACTCGACGGCATGGTAACACTACTTGAGTTGTCATGACGGTCGTCGATTTAACAGTATAACGCCGACTGAAAATTAGGATACATTCTACGCAATATATTGCATTGATGCCACAGAATACCTAAACGATGGATTTGCAATACGCAAACTTTCCCCCATGAAGCAACGTAAATCAGGCTCAGAATCCCTGAGCTTTACCCTGATATAGATGCTGGTATTTCGTCAGCAACCAAAAGATATCCGTTCAATCAGGACATCATACCAAGGAATGATTTTATTAGCCACGCCACAAATACAAATCTTTCGTATAGCGCGGGAAAATGTAATCATGTGTTATAAAACAAGCCATAAAGCCCGCCAGCTATCGCTATTCGCGGCAGCTATCGCTATTCGCGCCAGCTAGTGTCGCACCTAACAGGCCTAATCAAAATTAGTAATAATCTCTAAGATCCACGTAACAAAATTCAGCAATTATTAATACAATGTACTTGTTTATATTTCAGGAATCTTGCTTGTGGCTGCAAAGATAGGGATGGTTATCCAGTGATTGTATATGAGGTCAGTAATGCTGTGAACAAATGTAGTTGTTGTGTACCTGTGCCCTCATCCCATATGAGAATGAGGATGACACTAACCATAATAAACGACGATGATGGAAATGATAATTAGAAACAAATAAATGAGTGTTTTCAGCCTAATCACCTTATTTTCACATTCTGAAGCACTTGAAGGCCATCTTTTGATTTTGGTAGTGCTGTATAGTGCTTAAATAATACATTGTCACTGTAATTATCCCTCCCTCATTCATCAGAACCCTTCTATTGTCCCAATTTGAGCACTTCAGGACAGTCAATGCAGAATTACACAATCGGATATGTAAATTGTGGTGTTGCTTATTCTCTGTACCATGCTCCCTCCCTTACTTAACATTTTTGACGTGGCTATTAGTTTTACCATACAAAACAGATTGTTCAGAAACCTTCCCAATTTTCAAAAACTAATTCAAGGATTACTGAACCAATACTAGGCATGTTTGTACTTATTGTAATGCAATTTATCATGTTAATTCCAAATATGGTGATGAAATCAAATAATTTAAAAAAAATTGTGAAATTTTGGAACTGTCGTCTGCAGTTGCCTGACACGGAAAGTGTTTATATGTCAATACTTAAGGTTGTGCTCCAAACCACTTGATAATCATGTAGTTGGCAACTTAATCCTACGTCCTCTTTTAGAGGTTAGGCAAAAGAAAATCTGGTCAGTCGGTTGATTTTCCTTCTTCTTTTTTTCTTGCTAACAAATATTTCTAATAGACCGTGGTTCATGACGACAAAATTAGTAAATGTCAATTAGACTAATGTTTCTAGTGTGATAATAGTTTAAAAGCAATCTATTCAAGTAAACATGTTTTGACAAATTGGTAACATTTAAATCTGAAGAAAAAAATTGAGACCCTGATTTTTTAGATTTTTGGGTCGGTCGCTGAGGGCAACACAACATATTTATTTGTTTGGCCTTAGGTGAAGTCTTTAGATTGTTGTAGTGATATCTTGTCGTGATATCTTAGAGGCAGCTTCTTTTTTTCCTTCTCGTAACACTGTGTTTTACGACAATTATAGTCTAATTAATAATTGAGCAAACAATTGTGTACAGACACAGAAAAAGGCCCATGCAGTTGTCTCGCAAAGAAAAAGATGATATCTTAATACCAAGATTGGATACTGCCTTTCTAATTTTATGAAGAAAAGTTGTCTTAATTGTCTTTGTTTTCCCATGCCTTATTCCATCAATATCTTAAAATGCATTTTGCCAACAACTGTACCCTTTTGCCGCTACAGTACATAATTGTGGAATAGCGTAGTGCGTAAACAAGTCCAGTTCCACACACTGCATATGCGTTTTATCTAAAAAATGCGCACAAGTACCCACGTTACCGCTGGCACTACATCGCATATCTTGTAGCTCCATATACGCTAGGGGAAAACTTGATAATTCAATAATTAATCAGATTATGAAATGAACATCCAATGTCAATCAGTTTCTATTGTTTGTTGTTAGATTCCATCAGGCAGACTGAGGTGCCAGTTTCCAGGCCATCACAGTCTCTTCTACGACATATGCTGGTCGCCCAAAGACACTGAAATTCTCACTGCATCCAGCGATGGTACTGCCAGGTGAGGAAGAGATGAAAATCAAATGCATTATCGTAGAAAATAATGTAATTTAATTCTGTTGGTGATTTCTACAGAAGCAAACCATTGTTATGCCTAATAAATTTGTTGTTATAATGACGCATTGCATTATGCAGGCTATTGCAGATGCTTTTAACCAGTGAGTTTGGCATGCTTCAACTAATATGGTTTGATCCGTTTAAAAGCATGAAGTCAAATCCCTCCGAAGAGCAATGTAACACATATGGCACTCATTTTATCCTTGATGTTTGTCACAATTCACATTGCATGCATGTATTGGCTTAAAAATATGAAAGTGGTTACATTTTAAAAATATAAAAACATACAACGGTTATTTAATCAGGGCTGCTTGAATGAAAATGTGGGGAGCACAGTTCCTAGCAATGGAATTGAAACTACAAGATTATCAAAATATAGTAGTAATGGATTGTCAGGTCCATATATTGAATAGTGGCTACTTTGGTAATGGATTGGCAGGTCGTATTGTTGTGAGTAGCGAAACCCAACAGCTCTTTGGCCATGCTATACAGCGCCCTCGTTCGGGACATCACTAGAAGAATTGTTGATGAGCGTGAGCGCAGACGATGGTGCAGTGGTGGCCACACTGCTAATTTACAATCTTGTTATTCCAATTTATTTCCCCAATGTTAACCTTTTTTTAAACAAAACAATGACTTATTTAAAAATAACATACAGTTAAATATGAAAATTTTATCGCAAATTATTAAGTTGATTATTACATTGAAATATACACAAATAGTAACATTTTGTCCACTGTGCTTCTTGTAAAGCAACACCACCCGCATTTCTGGGACGTCACTTCATGATTTTTTGTAATTAGCTTTTGCACGTATGTGACCCATCACATCAAAACATACCTTTTATCGTTTTTTTCTAGTTTCTAGATATGAAGTAAAATGTCTTGAAAATTATAAAGAGATTAAAAGTAAATGCTAAGCTTCTATTCATCATATTTCCTGATTCTCAAGGCTAAATTTCAATTATGAGGTATCATATTAAATCAGACATTGGATGAAATACCCCAAGAGGTATGTTTTGATGTGACAGGTCACATATATATGTTAGGCTCAATGTTTCGTGCCAAATTGCCTCTCCCATTACACAAAGACTCCTTGGTAGTGTATGTATTCACTATACCCACTCTCTGTATCAGATGGTTATGTGCACTGATATGTGGAATTGTTATTGTTCTAAACACAAAGCCAGCAATGATTTGATTTCTGATTTATTTAAAGGTGTATGTTCCGATCACTTTTTTGGGGCTATGATTTTTTTTTCACATTAAGATATTTTGATATCAGAAGAATCCCCATATTTTTCTCATTACGTCTGTAAAATCTTAGGGCCCAGAAATGTTCCATTTAGAAATTATAGGCCAAAATGTGGTGAATTACTGCCAAAGGTGGTTATCCATCAACCAGTTTGTGTATAACTCGATGGGCAAATGTATTGTGACATTGCGCTTCTAAAAATAGAACCATTGTCATGATTGGAGTTATGCAACTCAAACCTTGGAATGTGACAATTATAAGGATGACCTTTCATGTAAAATAGAAAACATCAAGATGAAAATCGGGCCAGCATCGGACCATCTACCTTTAAGCTGCTTCATGTCATTTTACACAACAAATCATAACTTCTGTACTCTTTAATTCTCTCTCTCTCTCTCTCTCTCTCTCTGTCAGAATCTGGCTGCTAGACACGCCAGACAGTTCAGCAGCAACAGTTTTCCCCCACCCAGCGTTTGTTTACACCGCACGATATCACCCTCAAGAAGATTCCTTGGTAGTCACAGGCGGCTATGATCATGTCATCAGGGTGTGGAGTAAAAACAGTAACAGGCAGAATGGCGAGGTAATACACCTAACAAAAAACGTTTCTGATCATGTGCTTTAATGTTATCTAAGGCAAAGAAAAAACCCTGTTGTACGGGCAAATGGATATCTCAGATTGGGTCAGTCGGTCAGGATTCTTTTGTTGTTGCTTTTTCTTCCTCTTCAAAATGACCTTTAAATATCCCCAAAATCAGTTAAAATTTTGCCGTTTGTTGACAAGCACAAAACAATTTGGGTCGGTATTCATTTGTATGTGAACATTTTGTTAACTGATTTCTAAAAAAATTGGTCGTTCGAGCCCATAGAACAAGGTGTTTTTTTGTCGTCGCCTATGGATTTCTTTTTGTCGTCGCCACCTATGGAGTGTTTGTTTTAGATCAGGTGTGTTTCAAGCTTAAGGGGTCCAAAATCAACCATTTTCAAAAAAAAGGGTACTCCTTTCCTGAATCCTGTCAATATCAATGAAGGTATATGATGCCCTTAGACTCCTGGCTCTGTAATCCTTACATAATTGCAAACATTTGCACCCCCCCCCCCTTCCCGGAGTACTATCCAATGATGCTTCTTTGTGTTTGTTTTTTTCATTTTCTATGAATCAATTTACAGCTTTTACAGGAGCTTACTGGTCACAAAGGCTACATCAACTCCCTCTGCTTTGCTAAAGATGGCAAGAGTATGTATTCAGCTGACAGTGTCGGTACTGTCATTATATGGCAGGTCAACGTGTCCTATACAGCAGCCACTTCAGGTAAGTTTTTTGTGTTTTGTATATAAACAGCAAATGTGTACAGTCACATCAAAAGGATGCATTTGTGTGGACCTACATGTTACTGATTTTAACGAAACAATATTTAAGTACTAGGGCCTATGAGTTCTATTGACTACTATTTTGGTATGGGAACAGTTCATATCACCTTCTTTAGTATTACTTTTAAGTTGGAATGGACAATGTCAGAAAACTTCTGGATGTGATAAAGGATTAATTATGTTATTCTAACCCCAAGATTGTGAATGCAATATGAGAAACATGTAATAGCCGACAAGTGCATCATTTTGATGTTACTGGACACAAAATGTGAACAAAGCCCAACATATGATGTTAACAAAGTTAAGGAACTGAGTGTCGTACAATTATTTGTGTGTGTAAATAACACATGTAAAATACAATACGGTGCTTGAGTATATGATAATTCCACACTACATCCATAATTAGCACATTGAGTAGAAAATAATTGTATTGGAGGTTAAGTCGGGCCATTGTTTGGAATCATCAAAATGTATTGTTTGAAGTTAGGTGGGTGGGGTGGTTTTTTGGGGGGGTAAAGATTTGATAAAAAGGTTCCATGGTCATTTTATAAAAAGTTGATATTGAACTTTGATTGAATATTAGATTTTCATATGCAGTGGCAGTGGTTCAATGTGTAAATCATCAACAAAATGTTATTGGATGCTGCAAATTCTTTGCTGCTCAAGCTGTGTAGCCCAATGGTGCTATTCAGCTTTGAAAGATTGGTTGTCGGCTATGGTGATGGATGGACAGGTCCATGTTCCTTACGTAGTAGATGCTGGTGCATTTCATCTTATATTCTCCAAATCTCACCCATTTTTTCATCAGGATCTCATGATGAATGGAAGAGAGTGAAAGTACACCAGGAAAAAGAACTGGACGGCACAGTGATCAACAGCATAACAGTACATCCTAGCGGCAGACGCTTGTTGATCCATGGCAGGGACAACCACTTACGCATGATGGAGCTACGACTGTAAGAAAAGAACAACATTTGAAAACAAAAGAGATTTTAATCATATTTTGGTTATAACATTTACTATCAATTGATCCATCAATCAATATTTTATTTAGATAAAGAGTTAACAGGTTTGCCACTAGACACATTTAAAACTGTCAAGCTTTTGTCAGGATTAGCTCTAACTTCTTCAGGACTAGATTATCATGAGCAAAACATATCAGGGCCATATTCTCGTGCTAAACACGGTTTTAGCTTAAAACCGTGTTTAACTAAACGCATGTTTAACTTAAACGTGAGTTTATCCTTTAAACGACTGTTTAAACGGTGTTAAACGCTGTGTCTAAAGTCAAAGTTAGACGCGCGTTTAGCTTAAAACCGTGTTTAACTACGTACAAGAATACGGCCCATATTCTCTACAAATTATCGTCATCTTGGCTGCCCCTTGCCCAATGATTTGAGAGTAGGTGCTCCTTACCTACTTGTGAAATTGATAGCTCTGCAAAAAGTAGGTGCCCCTTTCCTAATTGAGAAATTGGTGACTCTGAAAGAGCCACTTATATGGACTGCCCCTTGTCCACTGAACAGAATAGGTGGCTCGGAAAAAACACTCTTAAAGTAGGTTGCCACTGGCCAACTATTGATTTGGCTCTAAATAATCCAAAGGACTGCCTCTTGCCACTTCAAAAGTAAATAACCAAAAGTTTTTAACTGAGAAAAAAAGTAAATACCTGTCCTTGTTTCTCCCTTGAATAATCATGTTAACAGTATGAACATTTCGCTTAGAAAACAACAAAGAAAAAATACATAGTACAAAAAACAAGGGAAGAACTGAAAATCAAGTAGGCAATTGATATATCAATAATGACAAGCCTAAGCAGCATTCACAACTAATTTGGGACATTTTTCTGTAACTGAGTAAATGAGGGGAAATATGCAATATAAATCTAAGAAGATGTTCAGTAATCAATTTAATACTTTGTTGGTTTCATCCCCAGTTGAACTGCTATTAGAATACTTTCATACTCCTATTGAATATCTGCTTGAACTTTGTTTCATGATCAAGTCCTATTGAAATGAACCTGCCAATTAAGAGGTATTTTGCTTTCATTTTTGATTTAAACAACGATAAAAGGGCACTACCTAGCAGTAGGACCTCATCCTGGACTTAAAAGTTTAGCCAATACAAAATTATTTTTAGATTTAGGTATGCCCACAAATGTTAAAGATTCAGCAAATCCACAGAATATTTATGATGACTGGTGTATCATGGCAGGCAAACAAATACCAGCCAACAGACAACGGTAATAGTGGGCAAGGCAAATGTGCACTGTGGAAAAATGTTTTGGAAGTTTCCATTTGCTCGTTTACATCAAATTTGGATGGTATTACATTTTCCTTCATATTGTGTTACAGCTATACCATAATGCAACGGTACGTTGGTGCATTGAACTTCAAGGAGCATATCCGGAGCACCATGACTGGCTGCGGCTCATTTGTCTTCTCGGGAAGTGAGGATTATCAAGCCTATGTTTGGAATACGGACACAGGTAAGCTTATTTTTGTCATTTTTTGGGGTCAATAACAGATGGTATATTGTCGCTGTTTTGTCAAAAAACGCGTTTGTTTCTTGGGTCCTGGAGCATGTATAAAGTAAATCTGCTCAAGGGTTATGCATAGAAAGTGTTGCTTTATACATGTTCAGGGGAACGAGCACTTACAAGGTTAATTGATGGATGTGTTCTTGGCCTTGAACATGTTTAAAACGGACTGTCCAAAGGTTATTCATAGGAAATATTACGCTATACATGCCGAGGGTTTAGCTAGATGGAGGAACATTAGTTTTGAATATGCATGCCTAGTATTGCCTACATTTTTAGTGATACTTTTGCATAAAAAGTATCTGTTCTTTATGACTCACCCTGTATGATATTCAAACAAACAAAAACAAACAAATTAATAATAAAGAGGTAGTCTTTAAGAGAAAATAAGAACAGAGGACCGGATTGAAGTCACATGCAGCCGGTTCTACTTCCTCAATTAACAATGTGTTAAAGGGATACACAGTAGTGTTGAAGAAAAACAATTATATATAATTTACTTCAAAATTCAAGATGAACATTAAAGGGGCATTGAGAGATTTCACAAAAAATAAAATGAAATATTTTCACATTGTTTAGATAGATTATATACATAGAAACACTCTCAAAGGTCAAAGGTCAATCAACCACCCAAGTTGGCAAGGATGTCCACTTAGGTTTTATTTCTACCAACTATTTGGTATATTTTGGTATATAACTACTATTGTGAAATTCTTGTCGTAAGCTGTAGATCAGAATATTTGAATCAATGTTTTTGTTGTACAAAGAGGGCTGATTTTTCTGAATCCTTACAATAAAGTTCATACATGTAATATAATTGTAAAAATGTACAAATCCCAGATTGTTCCAAAATTGAGGGTGCAGCCTCCAAGACATCACTGAATAAACCTTTAAGTCTTTTACTGCAATGTAAAGTCAACACAAACCAGTAGACACTGGAGACAGAAAACCACTGTTAATGTGCTGAGAGTGAAGCATGCTGGTATTTATATACCAAAATATACCAAAATATGGCAGCTAGACGAATCACACTTACTCGGAAATTTGACCACATCTCCCCTGTCTTAGCTGATTTACATTGGCTACCTGTGGAGCAACGCATTGTCTTCAAATACTATTTACTCATCTACAAAATACAACTTGGTAAACCACCCATATATCTTCCTGACTCTGTTCAAACATACACTCCTCGACGTGCTCTTCGTTCATCAGAGCAAGGTCTCTTAAAATTAAATCGTACACAAACGCAGTGGGGCAACAGAGCCTTTGGGATTGCAGCGGCAAGAATATGGAACAATTTACCCGCTGTCATCCGATTAAACAGCAATATAAACAGTTTCAAAAAGGACTTAAAAACCCACTTATTTAAAGTGGCTTTTACTCAATAATCTTTTTGTGGTCATCTGATATGTTTTGTGCTCTATTGACTGTATAACTTGTTTGTATACATAAGCACCATGAGCGCCATTTATGGCGGATACCGGCGTTTTATAAGTTTTCATTATTATTGCTCAAAATGTCTCTGGTGACTTTCTGTGATTCCAATTAGCTAGATGAAGAAATGAGTATTTTGTTTTGAAGAAATAAGTATTTTTTGTCAGAGCCACATTGTACACTTTTGACAGGAAATTCATTGCTTGAAGTGAATCCTATGTGGCTTGAAGTGTAAATGTTCACCCTTTGAACCTTAATCGTGTTGTTAATCTAGAAATGAAACAATGGATATCCGATGCTCTAGGTCGCTGCAAAATACCCATGTATATAACTAGTCTATAAAGAATACATGGTTTCATTTCATACAGAAATTGTCAAATTGAACACACATTGTGTTGCCTCATCCTTGTTGATAGATTTTATTTACTAGCTATAAGCAGAATACAATGGCCACTTTTGGGCACAATTTGATTTTGGCTCTAGCATGTGTCAGCATATACAGCATCACTTGCAAACCTGTCATCAAGAGAAGCGCTACCGACTGTTATGGAACCGACTGCATCATCCCCCAAGACGAATTGGACTTCCATAGTGACCCTCGTGACACCGAGCTTCTAGAGAATATCACCGGTTCTGTGGTTCATGCCCTCCCAGAAATCACTGACCTCCTGAAAAACATTGCATATGTCTATCAGAATACTACTGTTGCTACTTTGCCTTTAATTGTCAAATCGCTAGAAGATGACAAGAACCTGCAAACATACCAGAACCTCTTGATTGAGAATGGCACGGCTGTGACAACTCCTATTTTACTGGAGATGGTCAGATTGATGCAAAACCAACAGGCAATGCAGGAAAGACATAATCAACTTATGGAAGACCAGGCAGACAGACAAAGTGGACTCCTTGAAAATGTTACAGTCTTGCTCCAGCAATCTTTTCTCCCGAAGCATACCAATATATCACAGATAAATACCAATATATCGAAGATCCAACAAGATAGCAAACAGCATAGTTGCTTAAGTGGTCTTAGTGGACAGCACACTATATTGCCTAATAATAGTGTGTTAGGTTCATTCCCAGTTGTTTGTGATATGGACACTGATGGTGGTAGATGGATTGTTTTCCAACGCCGTTTTGACGGCTCCGTGGATTTTAATCGTGTCTGGAATGACTATGAAATTGGATTTGGCAGCTTGAGTGGCGAATTCTGGTTAGGATTAAACAAACTCTATGTTATAACGAGTCGTGGTAGATGGGAAATGAGGGTTGATCTTGAAGATTTTTATGGAAATCAGGCCTATGCAATTTATGACAACTTCCGTATTGGTAACAGCTCCTCATTCTACAGACTTGATATTGGATCTTATTCTGGTACAGCTGGGGATAGTATGAGAAGCCATGATCTGAATGGGATGGCATTTACTACCAAGGACCAAGACCATGACCAGTATGGTATAAACTGTGCAATTAATCAGCGAGGTGCCTGGTGGCACAAGCAGTGTACCTATGCTAACCTCAATAGCCTGTATCTAGGACAGGATGTCACCAGTCACACGGGCATGACATGGTACCGATGGAAAAACAATTGGCAATCAATTAAAAAATCTGAACTAAAAATTCGCCTCACTGAGGAATAATTACAACAATAACTGTAAATGCATGTACAAAAATAGTGTTTAAAGGTGCACTGGGGATTGTACAATATTGAGTTAAGAGACTCTTACTCTTATAATATGACCGGTCTCTTTTTCCTAATGATAAAAAGCTGTTCATCATATGAATGATGCATGCGTGCGGGCAAACCTGTGTGAAAATCTCGCACCCCTCTGTTTGGATGGCTTTTGCCTGTTGAGGAATAAACACCGCATATTTTTCGCCAATTTGAAACTGACTAAACTCTAGCTCTATGCATTCCAAGTATTAAAGCCATCTACCAGTGTGCTCTATAAGGCTAAAACATAAGTTGACTTGCCCTTTGCGACCAAACCAAAACAAAATCTGAAAAGCTAGGGTCGCTTTTTTTAATATCATATTTTGGTTAATTAATAGCAAAATGTGTTGTTTATGTTTAACTGTGACATAAATACATACTGTTGTCAATTACTTACTTATTTGTTAAATATTAAATATTAGAGATTTAGGAAAGAAGAAAGGTGCATGTTCATCATTGTTTAAAGTCTTTGTTCTTATGGGGGCACAGCACTAAATAAACCACCCATTGGATTACATGTAAATTAGGGCTAAAAGAGTCGCTATTTTGGGCCCTTAGTAACCATTTTTGGAATGTCTCGAATGCTTTATTCTAATAAACAAACATTACAATATCATAAAATCGTCAAGAAGTGTTACACCTTCCAATTAGATTTTACGATACGATCATTTAAACAGCGCCACCCCTATTTTCAGCCCGGACCCTCGCCTTCTAACCGCCTCCGATCACATGTGTTCATCCACGTGATAAATTTTCAATACAATCGAAAATCAATATTTTGCAATATCCTGATCAAAGTACAAGAGATCATCTTTCATTTTAATTATGAAATTCTACCCTCACGCCAAACTGATTCCCAAAGGACCCCATTAATCACAAAATCGTTTTTTGTTTTTGCCGGAACTTACTACCATTACACAAAACGAGGAGTGATTTAGTGCTGTGCGCCCTTATGCAGTATTTATTTCCCTAATAAAAAAGCATCATAAAGTCAATTTTAAAAAATGACCGACCGACCCAGATTTTGGCACTAAAGTCAAAATTGTTTTTGTGCCATGTATGATTGTGTTATCCCTTGTGTCTCCATGACAAAAAATGGGACCACAAACTGGGGCTTATTCACCCGGCATAGTAAGCCGGTCTGTGACGATCAAAATATGTCAAGTTGTCACCATATTTCAATACTAAATTACTCACTGGGCAGAGGTCGCGACCTCTGCATAACTCTATACACACAGGCAAATCTGTCTTGCTATAGTACTACTATAAGGTCTGTGCACTTAAGTAACAAAATAGTATTGTACATGCATGTAATGTGTATAGTATAGCAATGGAACTCTCATGTTTAGCTTTTCCATTCAACATGTGTTTGAACCATTGTGAAATTTTTACAATACTAAATATTTATACTATTTCAAAACTTAAAATATTTTACCTCAAATTTATATGTTGTAAGTCCAGAACACTATAGACACTTAAGGACACTCAATGAAATAATATTAAAACAAACTCTTGATACTAGATAGCTTATATGATTAAATACCACAATGTGAAATATTAGGAAGCGTCAACATTTCCAGCAATATTCAGCAAATAGTAATGACAAGAAAGTCGGTCATGACCGGTCATACAACCCAGTCTATACTTAATTTTTTCGCGATGATAAAAATATGTAAAACAGAAAGATTATTTTATCTTTAAAGGGGCACTAAGGGATGTGTTGGAGGCTGCGCCCTCAATTATGATAAAAACTGGGATTTATATTTTTATTACATGTATGAACTTACACCTATAAGGATTAAGAAAAATCAGCCCTCTTTGTACAAGAAAACGTCGATTCAAAAATGCTCGTAGAGCCGCAACAAGCATTTTACGTCCGACAGTATCCCCCTGCAGTACGCGTGATACATAATGCGAACCATATTTGCATAGAGGGCGTTTTTCAATAAATAGCGATGATATTGTTTTAATCAAGTTTTGCTGTGTTTTTGTTAGTAGAAACAACAATAATGGCAATTTTTAATGTTCATCTTGAATTCTGAAGTAAATTTTTAAACATTTAAAATTTTCAACACCACTTAATGTCCCTTTAATATTCTTGACATTTGTTGAGAGTGAATTCTTTCTATATATTTATGAATAAAATGTATAGGGTTAATATGAGTATTAAATTAATGAAGCTGATACCCAAATGAATTATGTGAAATATGAAAATAATTACTTGGCGAAATATGCCGCCTCATGGTGAGTGTCTTGGATATAAATGTTCAATATTACTTGCCTGATGATATTTAAAAAAACATTGTTGAATAAAGTAAATTGTTTAATTTTTATTATTGCTAAATCGTTGCTAGCTTTAATTTTCAAGACACTGACTCAAGATGAAGATGAAGTAACACAAATAAAACAATACAGGGAGTATTTTGTTCCATTGAAAAAAGTATCAGAAATGCGCGCTCAAACAGGCCACACTTTCTAAATTAGATGGTATCAACACTTACACGCTTCTCAAACGGGACCCAACCAGGAAGTTTAAAGAGAAGCTCAAATGTGTCCTGAAGAAACTTCGCAACAAAGACACCATTTCCAAGGCTGAATACTACCTTCTCATGCCGGACTCCAACACGGTACCGCGTTTCTACGGCCTTCCCAAAATCCACAAACCGTCATGTCCTCTACGACCTATTGTCTCCTCCATCGGCTCCATCACTTACCAGGTCGCCAAACAGGTCGCGAGGATCATTTCCCCTTTGGTAGGCCAATCCCCCCACCACTCAGTGGACTTCGCGGAGAGGGTCGGCAACCTCTCTCTCCAAGAAGGTGAATTGATGGTCTCATACGATGTTACCCCAGTTCCAGATGCACTTTAGATCATCTGAACCAGATTGGAAGAAGACGCCCTCCTCCACGAGCGCACTTGAACAGCAAGAGTATGTCGTTGATACTCCATGTATCCTAGGTGCCCTTAATACTGACATTGGTACATTATCCCTCCAATAGGCATGTAGGGCCTAAACGTATGTAATCCCTTTGTCATGTTTGTTGTGTTCTAATAAGCCCTCCCGAGATACTACCTAATACACCCTTAAAATTCAGTTATCACAGGTGGCACACCTGCGCATAGTATATCCAGGTAATTTGAGACTATCTGCGTTTTATAGTGAAACCCGTAATCCAGATACCACTGGTGCCCTTTTAGGGTATGATGGGGCAATACCGCACATTCCGTTTATCCAGATACCCATGTGGCCTTAGTAAGGCCGCCTTACTATATCCATATTATCAACAGAAATGTAGCTATATCCCTGAAGAAAATATTTTGGGTGAAAACCATATGTCATCATTCCGAAAACCACAATTTGTGTCCGAACAGTAACTACCCGAGTAAAAGAAATTCAACATTTCGGATTTTCACATGCGATCCTTTCTGCGCATGTCTGAAAATGGGAAAAAACGGGCATTGAACTATCTAATTAGCTCGTGTATTAGAGGCGCAATTACCACGCTTTTTCAGTTGAAGAGGGACGCGAGTGTAAAATTATGTTGAACTATCTAATAAAGCCATGTTCCGAAAATTAGTATATAGATACTATATAGACTCAGACAAAGTGGTGTAAATTAAATTAACAAATACATTAAAAATACATGGTCTCGAATATAGCAGGAATTCCTGTGAAGCCACATAGACTCTTAGCAAGTCTCATCAATTTACAGTCTTCTTCTCACATTTCAACCCATGTTAAGAGCAGAGTGAGGCTTGAGAAAGACTAAGCTCAATTTACAACACTAATAGTTTTGCTTTTTATTGTACTCCCAGTGTGTATATGACGATTGTACATTTTATAAATCTCAGAAGTGTGCAGTTTGACAGTTTTAATAATAAAAGCATAATTTTGTTTTATTCTCATTTGATTATTTCCTTTACGGCTTGTTCGACCCAGGTTCGATCCCCGGCGCCGACTGTGCTGGTTTTTTTCGCCCAAATTTGTCCAGTTTTTCTCCCTCATATAGTTTTATTCCCAAAAACATGTCCCTAGGGCCCTATAGGGACATGTTTTTGGGAATAAAACTATGAGGGGAGAAAAACTGGTCAAATGATGAGACCACTTGTTCATGTTCAATTAAACCTAATGAAACTAAATGCTACGCAATACTACTAGGTGGTAGTAGTGTGTGGTTCCCCAGTCTATCTCCAGCCGCACCCAGGTGGGCTATCATATGCGCAGCAAAAGGGTAATGTTTTGCAAGCTTGCCTCCTTAGCTCATAGGCGTCCAATTGCCACACAGGCAGCTCAGGTACGATCCCTGGCGCCATTAGTGCCGGTTTATCTGCTGAAATTTGACCCGTTTTTCTCTCTTGATAGTTTTATGCCCCAAAACAAACCCCTAGGAGTACACACCACCAAATCATATTTTGCACTCTGACATTACACGGCAGTGTTTGAAATTAAGATTGACCCCACCATAAGTCTAAATTTAACATCCTAGAAAAGGTAATACATGCTGTTAATGTACCTAAATGTTTCATAATTTTGCATTTGTTAGGTTATTTCCTCCACATCAGGCCCAAAATCTCTAGCTTTTTCTTGAATGGTATCATTTTACACGATTTCACTGTTTCCACCAATTTAGAGCTAGAATCTCTGATCTTAGAATAAAGGCAGTCTGTCGTACCTAAGATAGATATCATTGGTCCATAGCGAAAAAAAATGCTGGTCACCCCCCCCCCCCCCCCCCCCCCCACCAAAAGTGATTGTTTTGAAGCAGAAGACATATAGATCTTCAATAAAAACAATGATTTGAATGAACCAGTTTGCTCTAATAGTGAACAAAATTAACACAAACTTGACCTCTTAACCACACAAAGCAATAGGGAACTGATTTGGTGGTGTGGGACCCTAGGGTAAGAGTTATGAGACAACTTTATAATGTTCAATTAAACCTAATGAAACTAAATGCTACACAATACTATGCTACTAGGTGATGGTTAGCGTGTGGTTCTCCAGGCGGGCTATCATATCCGCAGCAAAAAGTTTCTGATAGATGTGTTTCTGGCCCTTGAACATGTTTAGAGCATGCTGGCCAAGGTTATACATAAGAAGTAGTACTTGATACATGCTGATAGGCCAGATGGAGATACGAGGTTTTGACAGAACAGTGACGACATGCAAGGTGCTGTTGAAAAATAATCTTGCAAAGAGCTTACTCATATGGCAATGACCCCTTGGAAAATGGCATTGTTGAAGAAAATAATCACAATGCACCTAAAATTCAACTGAAAATATTCTTCTGTGTCAGCAATGGTTTGAAATGGATTATTAAACTTGAGCTGTTCTCGGCTTTCGCGGTTCTCAGGTTTGGCGGTTGGTGGATTGGAATGTTTGTATGATTTTGGACAAAACCTAACTGGGTCTTGTTTGTCGGTATATTATCTTGGGTGTTTATGACTACGCCGACTTATTCGTTAAGTATCGCCTGTTGACAGTGAATGAGTGAAATTCACTCCTGATATATGCACTCTTTTTTCACTCTTAGGGAGTGATCAATGTAGGCACTCTTCGAAGAGTGAACATTTACTCGTTCCTGGAGTGAACAAAATGCACTCTTTTTGGAGTTAAAATGTTTCCACTCTTTCAAGGAGTGACTTTGATCTATTAGAGTGATCACTGTACGCAATCCCTTGAAGAGTGAATATTCACTCCATTAGAGTGGAATTTCACTCTTTTACATTTAGAGAGTACGCTTTCCTAATTGACCAGTGTTCAGTGTTGGTAATTTATTTGTATCTTATTGTTTTCTGAATTTGGTAATTCCAGTCCTGAAAGGGGTGCAGAGCTCCGCACTAATAAAACTCTATTGTACATTGATTGAAATTCTATGTCGAGTAAAATGATGTTCTTATTTGTTGTCTGTGAGCTTTTCTGATTTTTTCCCGTATTGGAATATTTTTTTATTGAAAATAGACAGTTCAAAGTAAACGTTGGTTCCAAGTTCAACTGACAGCACATGTATTAAAGGCGACAGCAACGGCAATATGCAAGCAACATTTGAGAAAAAACGATGCCCGACTTTGCAAGAAAGTGTACGGGGAAGTGTACGGGTGAACATGACAAACCAAAACAGCCTAGTAACTAATCACCTCCGTGGCGCAATTGGTTAGCGCGTTCGGCTGTTAACCGAAAGGTTGGTGGTTCGAGTCCAGCCCCGGGCGTTGTTACTTTTTGCATTTAATGCAGATTGACAAACAAATCACAGTAAAAATATAATATTGACAAAATCACAGACCACTTACACAAAAATCGCATCTGCGCATGCTCCTGTCGTGATCGAAATCCACCACACAAGCAATGGGCGAGTTTTATAAGTGCTCCGCGGGAGCGTGGAGAGGGGGAGTGTGAGGGTGGATGTGCCCCCCTCACAAGAAGATTTATTATCAATTATCGAATGGTGCGATCTGGTTTATACATTTGGATAATGTTACAGCGTATGATTTTCTAATACATGTAGATAATATCATAGTATTTATTCCGCTTCTCATCTCATTATCACAGTAATCTCATAATATTTGTACAGCAAAATAAGTTTAGAAAGGCCAATTTTCTGCTGCGGTCTTATATTCGCGGTACCCAATATAGCAGAAAATAGGCCTTTCTTAACTTATTTTACGACACGCGACTTTAAACTATTGTTTAAGTCGGCATGCGAAACGGTTGAAAAATGCGACACACGACCCCTCGCAACACGGCGACATCCGTGATATTTTGTCAACCCATGGCCATTTGAAAATACCCGTGCTCTCCCTTCCCTTTCTTCCCTCCTCTCTCTCCTTTTAAAAAATACAAAATTTACCGGGGCACGGGCCCCCGACCCCCCTGGATACCCTACTGCGTTACCGATCTAAATTATGTATATATGCGATTAATTTACCCATTCAGACAATTATACCTAAGGCCTACACCGTTTTAAAACAAAAACAAAACCCAACGATTACAGGGTCTTAGCTAGGATTTAAAAATTGCCCGTAAAAATAAATAAATTGTAAGTGAATTGTTATAATGAATGATGTGCGAACCCCCAAGGGCGAAGCAACTCGATCAACACTAGCGTGGACAGGGGAGTGTGAGTGGTATGTGCCCCCCCCCCCCCCCCCCCCCCCCCTCAGCGTTCGAGAAAAATAATTCGAACCCATTTGGTGTGATTTGGTGGGAACTTTTGACCGATATTTTATAGAAATGTTCGTTGTTGAATGTTAAAATATCACTTTTTAAAAAGTAATAAGCTTACTTTATGAATCCATTTTTCTTCTCTGCATGAAAATATATTAATTTTAAAAGTTATCCCGGGGAGAGAGGTTTCATAATTTGCAATATATTCCAATTAATGTCTGCCGTTTTGAATTTTTTTTTATACCGAAGAAATGATTTGTTTCGCATACACGCGGCCATCGTTGGCAACTAATGTTATTGGGTCAACAAATTTACCAATGAATGTGTTGATTAACTGATTAACCATGTCCATGTTTAGAGTTAGACCCTTTTCAGTGAGTTATACGCGTGTTCAAGTTAACGTAAAACCACGTTTACATACGGTCCATAAAAATCCGACTTTTTAATATAATTGTGTTAATTTATTCGATTGAAAATAATTAATTATAAACTAAATTAAAAGTATTACGCTTAATAAAAGTCTTGTTTTTAATGCAATTATAACATAGTCAGTGTCGTAATATCTTAACATCAATGCACCAATTAAAAACACATACTTCAAAGGTGGTCAAAATGTACACTGTTTTAATGCAATTATAACATATTCAGTGTCGTGATATTTTAACATCAATGAAGCAATTAAAAACATCTACTTCAAAGGTGGCCAAAATGTACACTGTTTTAATGCAATATTAACATATTCAGTGTTGTGATATTTTAACATCAATGAAGCAATTAAGAACATCTACTTCAAAGGTGGCCAAAATGTACACTGTCATGTTTCAATTATTAAGAATACGCATTTTACGTATTTTTATTCTAGCCAGCCACGGGTCGTCACTGTGTGTCGTCATTTTTGAATGAGCACGTTTTACTGCTGTTTTGATTAATTTTAAGATCAATTCTTCCATCAAAGCTAAGATTTTATGATAAAACGGCGAGTTACAAAAAAACACAACTCGATTTTTCGAATTTTACGGCCGGTCGCTGCAACACAACAATCTTTTTGGGCCTAATAATAATAAGGCTTTAGTGATGCACAGCGGAAACACCAGTACTGATGGGGTCCTTTGTATGTAAACATTGACTTTAAACATGTGTATTGACATCCCACAGAGGTGTGAAAACTCTATTGTTCAATTACGGAATGACGTCTTCAGCTGCTGCTACAACTTAGTATTACCGCGTTTTGGACAAAGTTCATACGTAGCCCGTTAGTACCCATATCTAGAGCCATTGCATTCGTGAGCAAGTAATAGCTGCCATATTTTTGATGAAGAATGAGCTGTGAATAAACACAAAGTAAACTTATTACTGTGTCTCTTCCAGACCCAGTAAAAAGTGCCTTTTTCATTGATCCAAAAATACTGAAAATTGCTGAAAATTGCTGTAATTTCTAAGCTGCTAATAGTAATGACAGATTTGCTTTGAAAGATACTTGCCTTCCCGGTTCATATAATGTTTACACACATGTACTAACTACAGCTGAAATCACTGAGCTTAATTTGTCTTTTTTTATGTAAATTTCAAGAATTTATTTTTGTTTAGAATCCAGAACAAAAATATCAAATTCATAGAAATCGCCTCAGATGGCTTCTTACCCACTTGGTATTGTATTTTGCATGAAAAAAGACTATTGGAGGCTACAATGATCTGTGACCTGAAGCAAAGTGATGAGCACCCTCCCTTATGATTCATTAATCAAAATGAAGAAAAAAAACACAAAAAACAATAAAACTGGAAAGCATCAAGTGGCACAGAAAATGTCTTATATTTCGATTTTAATGACATTTTTTTAAACATTATTACATGTAGTGTTGTTATCGATTGTCGGAAGTGTCGCTTGTCGCAATGTTTTCCATACGATACGACATGTCGATACATATTTTCGTATATCGGAAAGAAACTATATGAATTTTAATTGGGGTTTACATGCTTTTTAAGTTTTCTGCACATTCCCCATTCACTTACAATTCATTACAAATTGTGATACAATGTATATATATTGAGGCGTGCATGCCCGTACCGTGCATCATTCCCTCGGTGAAAGCCTGACAAATCCCGCAAGTAACAAAATAATCCATACTGAATAACAATGCCATCGGGAATGCCACTCGTATTGTGATTTATTAATAAACCACCACGTTTTTAAAAGAGCGCAATGGTCAATCAGGGGCTTAACCCACATCTGTGGAACTGTGCCTTTCAAGATGAGTTGCGAGCACATGTTATTGGCATTACGTCACTCGGACCGGTTCCGGAAAATTAAATAAATTTATAAAACCAGAAGTAAAATTTGTGATTGGACAAATTGTCACACGCATGCGTAAGGATGATTTCCGTAGCAATATGTCATTCGTATCGGGTTTCGGAAAAGGCCGAAGGGAAATCAAATAAATCCGAAGCACAATGTCACATGCATGCGTAAAGGGTGATTGTCTTCAATTAAAAGATAGCGACCATATCGGCCAGCTAATTCGGAATTTTTTTCATTTTAAGTCTTCATTTAACGTTTTTAAATGACTTTTTCGGCCAATTTTCAAAGTTATTTATTGGTGGGGTACATCATTGATAGGAATATTTCTCCCGTTCCCGATCTGATCAGGTTTTATCTGACGTTTTTGATTTGTGACGAAAATCAGAATTTGGAAACCAAAAAGTGATATTTTATCGATAATATATCGACATATCAAAGTTTTCTTTGACGACATATCGATACAAAATTTTGTATCAATAACAGCACTTGGGAGGGTTTCTACATCCACCTTAAACAAGGTAATATTTTTTAGATTCATTATCTTTTTAGTAATCTCTCGAAACCCCTTTAATTTAGCCCCAATCCAGTTTGAATCCTACTTCTTACTTCTTAAAAAAACTTTACAATACGACGTATGTTATTCAAACAACAGAGGACTGGATTGAATTCGCATGCAGCAGGTTCTACTTAAACACCCCCCCCCCCAAATAACAATGTGTTATAAACCTTTCATTGCAATGTAAAGTCAACACAAACCAATATAAACACTAGAGACAGTCAACTACTGGTCATGTGATGAGAGTGAAGCATGCTGGTATTGCTCAACTCAAGAATTCTTTGAAGAGAGGTATTTTGTTCCTTGTCAGTGATACAGTACACATTTGACAGGAAAGTCTTTGTTTGAAGGGAATCATATATAATAGCTTGTATTAAATGTTCACCCTTTGAACCTTTATTTCTTTTCTTATCTAAGAAATGAAACAACAGATATCCGATGCTTTGGGTTGCTGCCAAAATACCCCCATATATAACTAGTCTTACGAATACATGGTTTCATTTCAAACAGAAATTGTCAAATTGAACACACATTGTGTTGCCTCATCCTTGTTGATATATTTTGCTGTATATTTACTAGCTATAAACAAATATGGCCATTTACGGGTACAATTTGATTTTGGCTCTAGCATGTATCAGCACACTGATGTATAGCATCACTTGTAAACCTGTCAAGAGAAGCGCTACCGACTGTTATGGAACCGACTGCATCATACCCCAAGACGAATTGGATTTCCGTGGTAACCCTCGTGACACCGAGCTGCTCGAGAATATAACCGGTTCTGTGATTCATGCCCTCCCAGAAATCACTGACCTCCTGAAAAATATTGCATTTGTCAATCAGAATACTACTATTCCTACTTTGCCTTTAATTAGTCAATCGCTAGAAGATGACAAAAATCTGCAAACATACCAGAATCTCCTGATTGAGAATGGCACGGCTGTGACGACTCATATTCTATTGGAGATGGCCAGATTGATGCAAAACCAAAAAGAATTGGTGGAAAATCAAGCAGAAAGGCAAGACCAGTTACTAAACAGTGTAGCGTCTATTCTTCCAATTCTCACTGACATATCATATCAGATTCAACAACAAAACCTACCCTATAGTTGCCTAAGTCTTACCAGTGGACAACACACAATATTGCCCAAAAATAGTGTGTTAGGTTCTTTTCCAGTTGTTTGTGATATGGACACAGATGGCGGTAGATGGATTGTTTTCCATCGCAGATTCAACGGTTCTATGGATTTTGACCGTGTTTGGAATGACTACGTAAATGGATTTGGCAGCTTGAGTGGAGAATTCTGGTTAGGATTGAACAAACTCTATGAAATAACAAGTCATGGTCGATGGGAACTGAGGGTTGATCTTGAAGATTTTGATGGGAATCAGGCCTATGCAATTTATGACAACTTCCATATTGGAGACAGTTCCTCCTTCTACAGACTTGATATTGGATCTTATTCTGGTACAGCTGGGGATAGCATGAGATCCCATGATTTGAATGGAATGGCATTTACTACCAAGGACCAAGACCATGACCAGTCTGATGTAAACTGTGCAATTCATCGCCGAGGTGCCTGGTGGCACAATAACTGTAACTATGCCAACCTCAATGGCCTGTATCTAGGACAGACTGGTACCAGTCATACAGGCATGAACTGGCATCAATGGAAAAGCAACTACCAATCACTAAACAAATCTGAACTGAAAATTCGCCTCATTGAGGGATAATTATAACAATTACTGTAAATGGGCAATTCCACAGTAAACCAACACCAAACCCTGAAAAATGTCAAAATATTCTAGCACAAATAGAGCAACAAATTCTTTGATTTCATAATTTTAACATTGAGCATTACTTTTCACTTGTAATAGAGAGATAGTTGGGTAAATTTCAACTCTCTATATGAAACTTTTAAAATTGGCCTACAGCAAGTCTATGGGAAATGTAACGGTCGCACATTGACATACCTGCTTTCACAATGTTCGACCGTTATTTACCATTTCAAGGCTGAGACTCAAAATGTTACATATGTACACTTTTTAAAATTATTTTATCATATGGATTTCTATTGAGTTCTTTTTTAAAACCATTTACATCACTGACTGATAATTACCTGAACTGTAACATGCATTTTAGTTTACCCCCGTATGTCAATGTTCGACCGTTATAATGTACATCAATTTCAGTGGTGAAACTGAAATATTTTATAATGTGCACTTTCAAGAAATAATTTATACACTAGTTTCTTCACTGCAAATCATTTTCAATACTAGCTGGTACCTATAACATGTATAATTTAGAAAATATATAACGGTCAAACATTGACATACATTTTGGGCTGTTACATTCTAAAGGCTATAATTGAAAAAGTTGACATGCTTAATTCCTAAAAATATCAGAGTACCTAACTCTTTTGACATTGACTATGTGTAGGTAATTGGAACATTGTGCAATATCAGCATTAATACAGGAGGTGTTCTGCAAGTTTTGGTAAATGTTTGACATACATGTTCGACTGTTATTGCAAAAATGAAGAAAGGCTGTTAGTAGCTTTACAAATAAACTAACATTAATTCTTTCTATGGTTTTGATGGGTGCTGACCATTTGGTTTTGTACTATAATCATTTGTACTGGGTTTATCATTCTTTTTTTTTTTAAAGTGATTTTTTGGCACATGAATGGTTATAAATAAAAACGAAACATGCTATTAGGCTGAACATTTCAGAACTATCTCTCCTTGCCCGTATCTACTGCATGTAAAAGTTACAAGTAAGTGATACCAATAGTTTCCACAAAACAATCATGAATTTCCCAAGATACCCACGGTGTTGGTTTACTGTGGAATGACCCAAATGCATGAACAGGAATAGTGTTTAAAGGTGCACTGGGGATTGTACAATATTGAGTTACGAGACTCTTATAATACCGCACATACATATGACCGGTCTCTTTTTCCTTATGATAATAAGCTGTGCATCATTTGTGTGATGAGTGCGTGCGGCCAAACCTGTGTGCGTGTAGCAAATCTCGCACCCCTTAGTTGGGATCACTTTTGCCTGTAGAGGAATAAACACTGCATATTTCTCGCCAATTTGGAACTGACTATAACCTATAGCTCTATGCATTCCAAGTACTAAAGCCATCTACCAGTGTGCTCCATGAGGCTAAAAAGTAAATTTAAAAAATTGACCGACCGACTCTGATTTTGGCACTAAAGTCAACTTTGTCGGTGCCTAACACACGAAAAAGTGAAATGTGTCTTACCATTGGCTAGCATAGCCCCCCCCCCCCCCCCCCACCCACACTCATTGACTAGTATAGTCTCCCACCCCGCACCCCTGGGTCAACTCTGTTGGTCCAAAACAGGCTGGGGATTTTTTGTCATTTGAAGTCGGTAAAGAGCCATCTGGAAGAACAACTCCAAACTGTTATAGGATTCTGATTCGCCATGAATTAATATGATTGTGTTATCTCTTGTGTCTCGCATTGTAAATAGAATGTTCTTTATTAGCTTTATTGTCTGTCTTTTCTATGAATACCTTTGGTGGGTCTATTTTACAATTTGGTTCTTTTTTTACAATTTGAGCATTGTTTAAAAAAGAAAGTTTGTTTCCAGTAAAGGCTACCCTGTTCATTTTTAAGCCATTTTTAATCATATTTTGTTATTTGAAAATCCTGGGGAAAATCTGCAAATGCTATAAAAATCAAATAGGTGCAAGATTTGTTTTTAAAGAATTGGATTTAAATTGAATTGGATTCAAATTGGATTTAAGTGGTGAATGATAAATGGTGATTTTATAATTATATAAATAATATATAGACTCGGACAAACTGGCTTAAATTTAATTAACAAATACCTTAAAAACAAATATAGCAGGAATTCATGTGAAGCCACATAGACTCTCAGTAAGTCTCACCAATTTGCAGTCTTCATCTCACAACCAAGAGTGTGGCATGATAAAGACTAAGCTCACTTTACAATATTGATAGTTTTGCTTTTTATTTTACTCCCAGTGTGTTTGATGATTGTACATTAAATCTTCAGAAGTGTGCAGTTTGACCATTTTACTCTACAGAGTATAATAAATACAAAACAAAATTTTGTTTTCTGCTCGTTTGATTATTTCCTTTACGGTTGGTTTGACCTGGGTTTGATCCCGAGCACCGACAGTGCCAGATTTGTTGCTCAAATTTGACCAGTATTTGTGCCCGTATAGTTTATTCCCAAAAACATGCCCTCGGGTGAGGGTTATGAGTCCACTTTTTCATGTTCATTTAAACCTAATTAAACTACATGCTACAAAATACTACACTGCTAGGGATTGGTAGTATGTGGTTCCCGGCCAGTCTATCTCCAGCCACACCCAGGTGGGCTATCATATGCGCAGCAAAAGGGTAATGTTTTGAAATCTTGCCTCTTTAGCTCAGTTAGAGGCATCAAATTGCCACACAGGCAGCCAAGGTTCAATCCCTGGCGCCAGCAGTGCCGGTTTATCCGCCCAAATTTGACCCGTTTTAATCCCTTGATAGTTTTATGCCCCAAAACAAACCCCCAGAGTTATCAGACCACTTTATCATGTTCAATCAAACCTAACGAAACTACATGGTACACAATATGCTACTAGTGATGGTTAGCATATGGTTCCCCATGCGGGCTATCATATGCGCAGCAAAAAGTTTCTGATAGATGTGTTTCTGGCCCTTGAACATGTTTAGAGCATGCTGGCCAAAGGTTATACATTAGAAGTAGTACTTGATACATGCTTTAGGGCAAGCGTGTGCAACCTGCGGCCCGCGGGCCACATGCGGCCCGCCGACCTCTAATCTGCGGCCCGCGAAGCAATCCTAAAATTCCCATTGATGCGGCCCGTTTTAACCGGAACTCTCTAGTTTTACACAAATGGCGGATTTATTTAGTGGTGTGCTCCCTTATAATTAGTAGGGTGACGCGCTGCGTTTAGTAAATATAACTCAAGGCGTGATTGCGTAATAAAATCCTGGTTAAAATGGCGCTTGCAGCAGCAACAGTGAGTATAAAGAGGAAATTACACGAAGAGAAGCGAGTATTCCATGAGCAATGGACTTCCCCTCTCCCTATTACTCCTCCTCCGGACGTGTTTTGGAATGTTTGACAATCACTGCGGGCCGTGAATAGATCTCAAAATCACAATGCGGCCCGTGTGGTAGAAAAGGTTGCACATGCTTGCTTTAGGGCCTGATGGAGATACAAGGTTTTGACAGAACAGTGACGATATACAAGGTGCTGTTGAAAAAGCATCTTGCAAAGAGCTTAATGGCAACGACCCCTTGGAAAATGTCATTGTAGAAGAAAATAATCACAATGCACCTTCTTCTGTGTCAACAATGGTTTGAAATAGATTATTCAAAAAGTGTCTTTTTCGTTGATTGCATCTTCATCCAAAAAAGTGTATTACTGATAATTGCTGTTATTTCTAAGCTGCTAATAATAAGGACAGATTTGCTTTGAAAGATACTTGCCTTCCCGGTTCATATATTGTTTACACATGTACTAAACTACAGCTGAAATCATTGAACTTAATTTGTCTTGTAAAATTTAAGTTATTTTTGTTTAGAATCCAGAACAAAAAAATCAAATTCATAGAAATCGCCTCAGATGGCTTCTTACCCACTTGGTATTGTATTTTGCATGAAAAAAGACTCTTGGAGGCTACCCATGATCTGTGACCTAAAGCAAAGTGATGGCCACCCTGATTCATTAATCAATATGAAAAAAAAAACCTGGAAAGCATCAAGTGGCATTCAGAATGCTCAGAAAACGTCATATATTTCGATTTTAATGACATTTGTTAGACATTATTACATGGGAGGGTTTCTACATCCACCTAAAACAAGGTAATATTTTTTAGATTCATTATATTTTTAGAAATCTCTCGGAACCCCTTTAATTTAGCCCCAATCCAGTTTGAATCCTACTTCTTACTTCTTAAAAAAACTTTACAATATGATATTCAAACAAAAATTAATAGCGAGGTGGTCTTTAAGAAAAACAACAGAGGACTGGATTGAATTCACATGCAGCAGGTTAATTAACAATGTGTTATAAACCTTTTCATTGCAATGTAAAGTCAACACAAACCAATATAAACACTAGATACAGAAAAGCTCTGGTCATGTGATGACAGTGAAGCATGCTGGTATTGCTCAACTCAAGAATTCTTTAAAGAGATAGGTATTTTGTTCCTTGTCACAGTGATGCAGTACACATTTGACAGGAAAGTCTTTGTTTGAAGGGAATCAGATATGACTTGAAGTGTTAAATGTTCACCCTTTGAACCTTTATTTTTTTTCGAATCTAAGAAATGAAACAACGGACATCTGATGCTTTGAGTTGCTGCCAAAATACCCCCGTATATAACTAGTCTTACAAATACTTGGTTTCATTTCATACAGAAATTGTCAAATTGAACACAAATTGTGTTGCCTCATCCTTGTTGATATATTTTGCTGTATATTTACTAGCTATAAACAAATATGGCCACTTACGGGTACAATTTGATTTTGGCTCTAGCATGTACCAGCACACTGATGTATGGCATTATTTGTAAACCTGTCAAGAGAAGCGCTACCGACTGTTATGGAACCGACTGCATCATCCCCCAAGACGAATTGGACTTCCATAGTAACCCTCGTGACACCGAGCTTCTAGAGAATATCACCGGTTCTGTGGTTCATGCCCTCCCAGAAATCACTGACCTCCTGAAAAACATTGTATTTGTCAATCAGAATACTACTATTCCTACTTTGCCTTTAATTAGTCAATCGCTAGAAGATGACAAAAATCTGCAAACATACCAGAATCTCCTGATTGAGAATGGCACGGCTGTGACGACTCATATTCTATTGGAGATGGTCAGATTGATGCAAAGTCAACAAGATTTTCTGCAAGACCATGCCCAGAGACAGAATCAGTTATTGGAAGATCAAGCAGAAAGGCAAGACCAGTTACTAAACAGTGTAGCGTCTACTCTCCCACTTCTCACTGACATATCATATCAGATACAACAACAAAATCTACCCTATAGTTGCCTTAGTCTTACCAGTGGACAACACACAATATTGCCCAAATATAGTGTGTTAGGTTCATTCCCAGTTGTTTGTGATATGGACACAGATGGCGGTGGATGGATTGTATTCCAGCGCAGATTCAACGGTTCTGTGGATTTTGATCGTGTCTGGAATGACTATGTAAATGGATTTGGCAGCTTGAGTGGGGAATTCTGGTTAGGATTGAACAAACTCTATGATATAACGAGTCGTGGTAGATGGGAAATGAGGGTTGATCTTGAAGGTTTTGATGGAGAACAGGCTTATGCAATTTATGACCACTTCCGTATTGGTGACAGTGCCTCATTCTACAGACTTAATATTGGATCTTATTCTGGTACAGCTGGAGATAGTATGAGAAGTCATGATCTGAATGGAATGGCATTTACTACAAAGGACCAAGACCATGACCAGTATGGTATAAACTGTGCAATTGATCACCGAGGTGCCTGGTGGCACAAGCAGTGTACCCATGCTAACCTCAATGGCCTGTATCTAGGACAGGATGGCACCAGTCATACAGGCATGACCTGGTATCATTGGAAAAACAATTGGCAATCACTAAAAAAATCTGAACTTAAAATTCGCCTCACTGAGGATGAGGGATAATTATATAAACAATAACTGTAAATGCATGTACAGGAATAGTGTTTAAAGGTGCACTGGGGATTGTGCAAGTTACAAGACTATTATAATGCCTCACATACATATATGACCGGTCTCTTTTTCCTTATGATAATAAGCTGTGCATCATACATGTATGTGTGGTGCGCCGTGCGGCCAAACCTGTGTGCATGTAGCAAATCTCGCACCCTCAGTTTGGATCACTTTTGCCTAAAGCCATCTCCCAATGAGCGACATAAGGCTAACAAATAAGGTGACTTGCCCTTTGCGACCAAACCAAAAATCTGACAAGCTAGGGTCGCTTTTTTAATATCATATTTTGGTTAATTAAAAGCAAAATGTGTTCTGTTTATGTTTAACTTCGACATAAACGCAGTATATTGTCAATTTCTCACTTATTTGTTAAATATTAGAAGTTATAGTTTTAGGAAAGAAGAAAGGTGCATGTTCATCATTGTTTAAAGTCTGTGTTCTTATGTAGTATCCCTAAATAAAAAACATTAACAAGTAAATTTTAAAAATTGAATGATCGACCCAGATTTTGGCACTTCAGTTAACTTTTTGCCTAATACATGAAAAAGTGAAATGTGTCTTACCATTGGCTGGCATATACCACCCCCCTATATTTACTAGCACAGTCCCCACAGTAAAGAGCCAGGCAGAAGAACAATTCCAAACTGGATTCTGATTCGCCATGTATGCTTGTGTAATCCCTTGTGTCTTGCATTGTAAATGGCATGTTCTATAATTGCGTTATTGTCTGTCTTTTTTATAAAAAACTTTTGGATTGTCTTTTTTACAATTTCTTTATTTTCACAAATATGAGCATTAGTTTTAATAAAGAAAGTTGGTTTCCAGTATAGGCAACCATTTTCCTTTTTGAGCCATTTTGCCACATTTTGGTATTTGAAAATCTTGGGAAATCTCCAAAATGCTATCAAAATCAAATCGGTGAAAGATTTTTAAAGAAAATCTTATCAAATTTGATTTAAGTGATGAATGATAATTTGTGAATTGATTATTATATAAATAATATATAGACTCAGACAAACTGGCGTACATTAAATTAACAAATACCTTACAAATACATGGTCTCGAATATAGCAGGAATTCTTGTGAAGCCACATAGACTCTCAGCAAGTCTCGTCAATTTACAGTCTTCATCTCACATTTCAACACACGTTAAGAGCAGAGTGAGGCTTGAGAAAGACTAAGCTCACTTTACAACACTAATAATTTTGCTTCTTATTGTACTCCCAGTGTGTATATGACGATTGTACATTTTACAAATCTCAGAAGTGTGCAGTTTGACAGTTTTAATAATAAAATACAAAGCATAATTTTGTTTTATTCTCATTTGATTATATCCTTTACGGCTTGTTCGACCCAGCCCGACTGTGCTGTTTTTTCCACCAAAATTTATGAGTCAAATGATGAGACCACTTGTTCATGTTCAATTAGACCTAATGAAACTAAATGCTGCACAATACCACACTACTAGGGATCGGTAGTGTGTGGTTCCCCAGTCTATATCTGGCCACACACAGGTAGGCCATCATATGCGCAGCAAAGTTAATCTTTTGCAAGATTGCCTTTCCTGTTTCTGCCAAATTTGACCCGTTCCCGTTTTTCTTCCCTGATAGTTTTATTCCCCAAAACAAGCCCCTGCGGTTAGGGTTATGAGACCACTGTTTCATGTTCAATTTACCTAACGGATTTAAATGCCACACAATACCACGCTACTAGGTGCTTGTTAGCGTGTGGTTCTCCAATCTCCGGCAACGTCCAGGTGGGCTATCATGCGCAGCAAAAAGTTTCTGATAGATGTGTTTCTGGCCCTTGAACATGTTTAGAGCATGCTGGCCAACGGATATATAAGAAGTAGTACTTTATACATGCTGAAGGACCAGATGTAGAGGTTTTGACAGAACAGTGATGATATGCAAGGTGCTGTTGAAAAATAATAATCTTGTAAAGAACTTATTCATGGCAATGACCCCTCGGAAAATGGCATTGTTGGAAAAAAACCCCATAATGCACCTAAACTCAAGTGAAAATGTTCTTCTATGTCAGCAATGGTTTTGAAATGGATTATTCAAAAAGTGTCTTTTTTGTTGATTGCATCGTCATCCAAAAAAGTGTATTACTGAAAATTGCTGTAATTTCTAAGCTGCTACTAGTTATAGTAATGACAGATTTGCTTTGAAAGATACTTGCCTTCGAGGTTCATTGGGGCCCGTATTCTCGTACGTAGTTAAACACGGTTTTAAGCTAAACATGCGTCTAACTTTGACTTTAGACACTAGTTAAACACGGTTTTAAGCTAAACACGCGTCTAACTTTGACTTTAGACACAGCGTTTAACGAAACGCAATTCTCGTACATTTGTTTTACTTAAACACACGTCTAACTCGCCGAAATGTGTCTGACTTTAATCATGGGTACGGGGGTAGTTTAATGCCTGTTTAACTAAACTCGCGCACCAACTATATGCCTTGAATGATCACTCAACCGTGCCTGGTGCAAACTGACAAGTGTATCGTATTGGTCTTTAAAAATACCGTGTATTTAAGGCATTCGGTCGATATCTATTGTAACACATTAGGGCCACAATGAATTAAATACCTGTATACAATCAACGCAACACCACTCTGGGAACGAGATTTGCACATGTTTACACATGTACTAACTACAGCTGAAATCATTGAGCTTAATTTGTCTTTTTTCATGTAAATTTCAAGAATTTTATAGCTTGTTCATGATCCAGAACAAACAAATATAAAATTCATATACATTGCTTCTACCCATCATGTTTTGCATGAAAAAACCACCTTGGAGGCTACCAATGATCTGTTACCTGAAGCAAAGTGATGGGCACCTTGAATTCATTCATCAAAAGAAGAAGAATAACACCCCGAAAAAACCCCAAACAAACAAGAAAATCTCTTGTATTTTCAATTTATTTAGTATATTATTACATGGAAGAGTTTCTACATATTATATTATCCACCTAAAACAAAATAATAATATGTACTAGATTCTTTTTTTACAAATCTCTCACAAACCCTTTAATATAGCCCCAATCCAGTTTGAATCTTAAAACACCTTACATATAGGGTGAGTCAGAAAGAGTGTGCACTTCTTTAACAAAAGCACAAGCCCGTAAGCGAATTAGCGACTGGTACCATTTGCGCACATTTTTTTTGGGTTTCTTGGCATCAGTCATTCCTTCTCTGGCTTCATACGAGTCAGGTATGCTGCTTTAAACGCTCACCCATCCCACCCCTGTCTTAAGGGTATGAGGGATATATCGGACAGTTTCATCAAAATCTGGTCCCAGGCTTTTAGTTTGTGGACAGGGTACTGATTGAACACCGTGTTCTTACGTATCCCTGGCAATCTGAGATCCCGGGCAAGGCTAGTGTAGGAAGCTATTAAATACGGTGGTGTACATTGTTTCGTTTGTCAAAAATGTGGGTCCCGGGCTTACTTTAAGTGCGCCATATTGCGCCATACCGGAGTTTTGCGCGCGACGCTCTTTATAGAATTCATTCTCTGCTGTAAACAGGTTTAGGAAAGCTATTCTCAACTGAAATACGGTGGAGTACATCGTTCCTAACACGAGGGACGATCGCCTATAGCTGCGTGCACTCTTTTCCCTGGTCAATGGACCGCGAACTCCCAAATCGTGAGAAATCTGGGTCCCGGGCTTACTTTTAGGTGGAGCCCTTAATTTAAGAAGTCAAGTTTGTGGACAGGGTAAGGAATGAACACCGTATTCTTATGTATCCCTGGCAATCTGATATCCCGGGCAGCGGGGCAGGCTAGAATAGGAAAGCTATTCTCAATTTTAAATGGCTATAGCATCTTGTGAGAATGGGTGAAATAAAGGCTGCCGGCTTTGAGTGTGGGAAATTGCCCACTTTTGCAATTGTCATTAGTTATATCAAATATTCTGGATAATTGGCTTTTTGGCTCTGTTGATTCTCACATAGAGAGCCACATATTATCCGTTTGTATAGACACAGGGACTAATTCTGACGGACTCTTATCTAAATTTATTCACGATATTACTGAAGGTCGCATTATAACAATGGGAGCGATTGTTGAATAATATTATATTAGGCAAAGTAAATTAACAATTATAGGAGGAATAAGGTGATAATGCGAAAATCAGTTAAATTAAATGTACTATAAGTAAAGTGTATGGCAAACAAAATGTTATGTCAAATGATACGGTGTTAAATTGTTCATCTTAATGCAAATCAGTTAAATGTTGTTTATGCCAAACAAAATGTTATGTCAAATGATTAGGTGATAAATGTGCTAAATATGTTAGAGCATCAATCGTTCGCCATTCCGACATGCGGAAGGTGAGCCTGGTACCGACCAGCGTTCGCGTTAAGTGGTTGCCCGGTTGCCAGGGACACCCAAAATTAGCACCAGGCAACCAACATGTACTTATTTGGTTGCCCGGTGGGCAACCAATTTTTTTACAAGAAGTGAAACACTTAACACATGCATTTAAATATTTTACAGAACGGGCAACCAAAAAATCTGCCGGGCAACCATAATTTCCTGCTTGGTTGCCCGGCGGGCAACCAGATTTTTTTCCTTAATTCGGACGCTGATAAATCTTGGTACACCATTATAAACGCCAAAATGGGCATTTCACCAATGACAGATTGTGCAAAATAAACAACCCGTTTGTAGCTATTAGGGCTATCATTACCTCTACACCACTTTGTGTCGACTCCCTCAAACTTTATGGTGGCAATTGGCTTTCATTCAAAAAGGTTTTTTCTTAATATTCAAACATTGCATCGAAATGTTACAACAATTGAATGTAGTATCCGGTATTGTAAAACTAATCCACAGGATGGCAATAATACATAGTATTGATATTGACTGTGGAGTTATGAGTAATATAAAGTCTGAATTCATGAAAGAAAGCTTAAAAGAGGCGTCTCAGCTGATTCAGAAAGCGAACATCAGTAGAATACATTGAGGAATTGCTTGATTGGCTTTAAAATTTTGGGCTTTACTAAAATAATTGTAACATGATAACACATTGGTCAATTTTAAAAATTCTTCTTTTGAATAAAAGCCAAATTATAGGTCTTTATAGCCCTATCATTTTGAATACGCATGCCTAGTATTGTCTACATTTTTTTGCGAAAGAGGTACCTGTTCTTTATGACTCGCCCTGTATGATAATATTCAAACAAACAAAAACAAAATTGTTGATAATAAAGAGGTGGTCTTTAAGAGAAAATAAGAACAGAGGACCAAATTGAATTCATATGCAGCAGGTTCTACTCAAATAACAATGTGTTATAAACCTTTGATTGCAATGTAAAGTCAACACAAACCAACTGTAACACTAGATACAGAAAACTACTGGTCATGTGCTGAGAGTGAAGCATGCTGGTATTGCAATGTAAAGTCAACACAAACCAATATAAACACTAGATACAGAAAACCACTGGTCATGTGCTGAGAGTGAAGCATGCTGGTATTACAATATAAAGTCAACACAAACCAGTATAAACACTAGATACAGAAAACCACTGGTCTTGTGATGAGAGTGAAGCATGCTGGTATTACAATATAAAGTCAATACAAACCAATATAAACACTAGAGACAGAAAATCACTGGTCATGTGATGAGAGTGAAGCATGCTGGTATTACTCAAAATATCTTTGGTGACTTTCTGTGATTCCAATTAGCTAGATGAAGAAATTTGTATTGTGTTCTTTAGCAGGTGACACATTGACACGTTTGACAGGAAGTGCGTTGCTTTGAGGTGAATCCCATATGATTTGAAATAGAAATAGATGTTCACCCTTGAACCTTTATCTTGTTTTCTAATCTAGAAATGAAACAACAGATATCCATGCTCTAGGTTGCTGCCAATATACCCACATATATAACTAGTCTAAGAAATACATTGTTTCATTTCAAACAGAAGTTGTAAAATTGAACACACATTGTGTTGCCTCATCCTTGTTGATAAATTTAGCTGTACAGGGTGAGTCAAAAAGAAGTTTACCCGGATTGGTGATGTTTTAAAAAACAAACAAATGACACTCGAGAGTTCATTAAAGCATATATTTAACAAGCATTCTCTCCTGCTTATTAGGAAAAGGAGTGACACAAATTGAGCATTGATAAGAGGAGTTATGTCTATTTTAATAAAGGTACTCATTTTGCAAGCTGTCCACGGAATACTTGACCAAGCAAATGTAAAGTATGCATTTTAGCTGCGTACTTCCCTATTAACCGAGATTGTTGATGTTTTTCAAAACAAATAAATGACACTTACAAGTTCAGTAAAGCATTTATTTACCAAACATACTCTGCTGCTTATTAGAGAAAATCAATGAAGCAAATCGATCATTACTAAGAGAGGTTATGCCTGTTTTACTGAAAGCGTTCATGTTTGTAGCTGTCCATGGAATGCTTACTTTACATTGTTTTGTCAAGTATTCCGTGGACAGCTTGCAAAATGAGTACCTTTATTAAAATAGGCATAACTCCTCTTAGCAATGTTCAATTTGTGTCATTCTTTTTTCCTAATAAGCAGGAGAGAATGCTTGTTAAATATATGCTTCACTGAACTCTCGGGTGTCATTCGATTGTTTTTTAAAACATCACCAATCCGGGTAAACTTCTTTTTGACTCACCCTGTATTTGCTAGCTATAAACAAATATGGCCACTTATGGGTACAACTTGATTTTGGCACTAGCATGTGTCAGCACTCTTTTGTATGGCATCACTTGTAAACCTGTCAAGAGAAGCGCTACCGACTGTTATGGAACCGACTGCACCATCCCCCAAGACGAATTGGATTTCCATGGTAACCCTCGCGACACCGAACTTCTAGAGAATATCACCGGTTCTGTGGTTCATGCCCTCCCACAAATCTCTGACCTCCTGAAAAACATTGTATTTGTCAATCAGAATACTACTGTTGCTGCTTTGCCTTTAATTGTACAATCGCTAGAAGATAACAAGAACCTGCAAACATCCCAGAACATCCTGATTGAGAATGGCACAGCTGTGACGACTCCTATTCTATTGGAGATGGTCAGATTGATGCAAAGCCAACAGGCAATGCAAGAAAGACATACCCAACTGTTGCAAAACCAACAGGTTATGCAGGGAAGACATACTCAACTGTTGCAAAACCAACAGGCAATACAGGAAAGACATACTCAACTTTTGGAAGACCAAGCAGAGAGACAGAATAGACTGCTCGAATTCCATCAATCGTTTCTACCACTTATCACTGACATGTGGCAGAGCCAACAAGATAGCCAACCAGTTTACAGTTGCCTAAATAATCTCTCCAGTGGACAACACACCATATTACCCAAAAATAGTGTGTTAGGTTCATTTCCAGTTGTGTGTGATATGGACACTGATGGTGGTCGATGGATTATTTTCCAACGCCGTTTTAATGGCTCCATAGATTTTGATCGTGTTTGGAATGACTATGAAAATGGATTTGGCAGCTTGAGTGGGGAATTCTGGTTAGGATTAAACAAACTCTATGTTATAACGAGTCGTGGTCGATGGGAAATGAGGGTTGATCTTGAAGATTTTGATGAAAATCAGGCCTATGCAATTTATAACAACTTCCGTATTGGTGACAGCTCCTCATTCTACAGACTTGATATTGGATCTTATTCTGGTACGGCTGGGGATGGCATGAGAACATATGATCTGAATGGGATGGCATTTACTACCAAAGACCAAGACCATGACCAGTATGGTATAAACTGCGCAATTCATTTGCGAGGTGCCTGGTGGCACAATGCCTGTACTGCTACTAACCTCAATGGTCTGTATCTAGGACAGAATGGCACCAGCCGCACTGGCATGACATGGTTCCGATGGGAAAACAATTGGCGATCACTAAAAAAATCTGAACTAAAAATTCGCCTCACTGAGGGATAATTATATAAACAACTAGAGCGGTTCTCGGGCTTCGCGGTTCGCGGGTTTTGCGGTTATCGGGTTGCATGGTTTTTGGTTGAGCGGTTTCGGTAGACATGTTTAATGTGGTTGGTACTTTAGGATCCCAGCGGAACCAGATTCGATGACTGTCACACTCACATTGTTAGCGATGTGTTGTTATAATGGATAGTTTGATTATCGAAATGTCTCTAAACATTTGATTTGAAAATTATCCATCATTTCATTCATCAAAATAATAAACAAAAATAATAAAAATAAGCTTACTTAAATTAAAAACACCTTTTCGGCTAAATCACGATTATTTAATGTAAACTTATATTGGAGATAAAATTTGAAATGCGAACATCATTTGATACGTCAAATGTGTTGCGGTTTGATCAGTTCATTATACACATACTTTACACGTAGCTCAAAAAGTGAAATCATATCAAAAAAATCAAATCGGGACACATTTTATGGTGTCCGTCATTTTTTAGGCTAAATTGCCGGAATTTTTTTCTCCATCAAATTTGTTGCGGTTTGACCAGTTAGCTACACAGACTTTATACGTAGCTCATAAAGTGAAATCATATCTAAAAAATCAAATCGGGAGACATTTTATGGTGTCACTCATTTTTTAGGCTAAATTGCCGGATTTGTTTTCTCCGTCAAATATGTTGCGGTTTGACCGGTTAGCTACACAGACTTTATACGTAGCTCAAAATGTGAAATCATGTCCAAAAAGTCAAATCAGGACACATTTTATGGTGTCTGTCATTTTTTAGGCTAAATTGTCGGATTTGTTTTCTCCGTCAAATGTGTTGCAGTATGACCGGCTAGCTACACAGACTTTATATGTAGCTCAAAATGTGAAATCATATCCAAAATATGAAATCGGGACACATTTCATGGTGTCCACCATTTTTTAGGCTAAATTGCCGGAATGTTTTTTCTCCGTCAAATGTGTTGCGGTTTGACCCGTTAGCTACATACGCAGCTCAAAAAATGAAATCATATCCAAACAATCAAATCGGGACACATTTTATGGGGTCTGTCATTTTTTAGGCTAAATTGCCGGAATTATTTTTTCTCCGTCAAATGTGTTGCAGTTTGACCCGTTAGCTACACAGACTTTATACGTAACTCAAAATGTGAAATCAAATCCAAAAAATCAAATCGGGACACTTTATTATGGTGTCCGTCATTTTTTAGGCTAAATTGCCAGATTTCTTTTTCTCCCAGTCAAATGTGTTGCGGTTTGACCCGTTAGCTACACAGACTTTATATGTAGCTCAAAAAGTGAAATCATATCCAAAAAATCAAATCGGGACACTTTTTATGGTGTCCGTCATTTTTTAGGCTAAATTGCCAGATTTTTTTTTCTCCGTCAAATGTGTTGCAGTATGACTGGCTAGCTACACAGACTTTATACGTAGCTCAAAATGTGAAATCATATCCAAAAAATCAAATCGGGACACATTTCATGATGTCCGCCATTTTTTAGGCTAAATTGCCGGAATGTTTTTTTCTCCGTCAAATGTGTTGCGGTTTGACCCGTTAGCTACACAGACTTGATACGCAGCTCAAAATGGGAAATCATGTCCAAAAAATCAAATCAGGACACATTTTATGGTGTTTGTCATTTTTTAGGCTAAATTGTCGGATTTTTTTTCTCTCCGTCAAATGTGTTGCAGTATGACCGGCTATCTACACAGACTTCATACGTAGCTCAAAATGTGAAATCATATCCAAAAAATCAAATTGGGACACATTTCAAGGTGTCCGCCATTTTTTAGGCTAAATTGCCGGAATGTTTTTTTCTCCGTCAAATGTGTTGCGGTTTGACCCGTTAGCTACACAGACTTTATACGCAGCTCAAAATGTGAAATCATGTCCAAAAAATCAAATCAGGACACATTTTATGGTGTCTGTCATTTTTTAGGCTAAATTGTCTGATTTTTTTCTCTCCGTCAAATGTGTTGCAGTATGACCGGCTAGCTACACAGACTTTATACGTAACTCAAAATGTGAAATCATATCCAAAAAATCAAATCGGGACACATTTCATGGTGTCCGCCATTTTTGAGGCTAAATTGCCGGAATGTTTTTTTCTCCGTCAAATGTGTTGCGGTTTGACCCGTTAGCTACACAGACTTGATACGCAGCTCAAAATGTGAAATCATGTCCAAAAAATCAAATCAGGACACATTTTATGGTGTTTGTCATTTTTTAGGCTAAATTGTCGGATTTTTTTTCTCTCCGTCAAATGTGTTGCAGTATGACCGGCTATCTACACAGACTTCATACGTAACTCAAAATGTGAAATCATATCCAAAAAATCAAATCGGGACACATTTCATGGTGTCCGCCATTTTTTAGACTAAATTGCCGGAATGTTTTTTTCTCCGTCAAATGTGTTGCGGTTTGACCCGTTAGCTACACAGACTTGATACGCAGCTCAAAATGTGAAATCATGTCCAAAAAATCAAATCAGGATACATTTTATGGTGTCTGTCATTTTTTAGGCTAAATTGTATGATTTGTTTTTCTCCGTCAAATGTGTTGCAGTATGACCGGCTAGCTACACAGACTTTATACATAGCTCAAAATGTGAAATCATATCCAAAAAATCAAATCAGGACACATTTTATGGTGTCTGTCATTTTTTAGGCTAAATTGTCAGATTTTTTTCTTCTCCGTCAAATATGTTGCGGTTTGACCGGTTAGCTACACAGACTTCATACGTAGCTCAAAATGTGAAAAAAACCCCAAAAATTCAAATCGGTACACATTTTATGGTGTCCATTCATTTCTTTAGGCTAAATTGCTGGACTTTTTTTTTCTGCGTCAAATGTGTTGCAGTTTGACCCGCCCCTTATGAAAATCGCAATCAATTCTGCAACCTTGCGCAAGGTTAAATTTGGAAAAATACAACCTTGCGCAACCAGTTTGGTTGTTCTGAGAAGGTTGCGCAACCTTGAAGCAATCATCCACAACCTTTGTGCAACCTTGCGACAAACTTGTGCAACCTTACGCAACCGTGCGACAACCTGTGACAAACTTGTGCAACCTTACGCAACCGTGCGACAACCTTGTGCAACCTGGTACCACCTTGCTGCAATCACATTTTGGTGATTGCATTTTCGTAAAGGGAATACAGTACACAGACTTTATAAGTAGCTCAAAATGTGAAATCATCCAAAAAATCACATCGGGACACATTTTATCATGGTATCCATCATTTTTTAGACTAAGTCGATATCCCGGGGCCCATTTTGGGACCCGAGATTCCCAAAATGTCTCTAAACATTTGATTCTGGAATTATCCATCATTTCATTCATCAAAATAAAAATAATAAAAAATAATAATAAGCTTATTTTAAAAAAAATTGTCGGCTAAATCACGATTATTTAATGCACATTTAATGTGGAGATTCATTTGAAATTGATTTATTTTATATATAATCTGTGCATTATTTTTACTCTTTCGCTAAAATGTGATTCTTCGCCGGGTATTTTCATTTTCGTAACTGATGTAAGCTCTAGTTACGATGGATTGGTACCAAATCTATAATTTGGGTATCGGGTGAAAGTACTATGTTGGAAGGGAATCATTTTTATGGCCCACTTGGTCCCACCGTCCATGGACTCACTCACATTTTTGGAGACTCAAACTTGTCCTTTTATGTTCTCTTTGGAATTCATGACATTGCTATGAAACTAAGAGCTAGCAAAAGTGGTTCAGAAAAGTCGCATTGGATCTTTTTATTTATGACTAGCAAGTAAACAACTGTGGTATTAATACAAAATCCTGAGAGTGGTATATACGTACTAGTCTCAGACAAAATCTTCGTCGGCCATCTTAAAAAACAATAATGGGAGCACAGCACCAAGACGCTCTCCATAGACTTTACTGTTAGGAAAGGCTTACTTAAATGGCTCTAGTTTCTAAATTAGCCATAAAATTTCAATGAAATTTTGATATGTTTTACTCACAAGGGTAATCTACAACATATCTCAATATGAAGCAAACTTTCTCGTGCACTTTTTTTGCTATAAGCCGCCGCATAACAACGTAGTGATATGCCTACCTAAATTCGGTCTCCGGTCTGGATATCACCGCGTGTGTAAATCGGTCCGTGAAATTAAAATTGACCTCAAATCACCTAGTTTAAATGTCAGAACATCAACTACACATTTCAAACACAACATATTAGTGAAAAATTATATCATAAACCGTCAAAAAATAACTCTCTTTCCCGCCAAATAGGAACTATTGTCGTACTCAACTTTGATTGATCGCGACGATAGCGTGTCGCGATACCTATTTAGGTATGTGCTCCCTTATAGAGCACAAATTTGCTCAAAATCATTCAAAATTGATATCAACTTTTTCAGCGTGAAATTTTGAACAAACTAGCCAAATAAAATTACAATTGAACAATCCGTTTTTGAAATATGATCTGATCACGGAGGCCGCATCTTCCGTAAAATCACTATTATTTTCCGTTTTTTGACTCTAGACGCGGCACGCTTTGACTTGTTAGGCCTACGCTCACGAAATTCAAACTTTTGGACTCAAATCCAACTGATTTTGATTTCGATCAGTCTCTGATTATGTCGACCTAACCCACCTATAACACATCAACTGAAATAACGCCGTGTGTTTTTGTTTAAAAAAGAGCAACCACACACCCCCCCCCCCCTGTTTTTTAAACCGGACAAAGTTGGCCTATGCCATAAATACACTGCCCAGTAGATATCAAAACGCATAGATTTGGGTGAAACCCGACTTTTATTTATTGCATTGTGTAATACACCTACACTGGATCGGAGCACGCGGGAGATCGGGAACCTGGCGCTATAAGAGCACAAATTTGCTCAAAATCATTCAAAATTGATATCAACTTTTTCAGCGTGAAATTTTGAACAAACTAGCCAAATAAAATTACAATTGAACAATCCGTTTTTGAAATATGATCTGATCACGGAGGCCGCATCTTCCGTAAAATCACTATTATTTTCCGTTTTTTGACTCTAGACGCGGCACGCTTTGACTTGTTAGGCCTACGCTCACGAAATTCAAACTTTTTGACTCAAATCCAACTGATTTTGATTTCGATCAGTCTCTGATTATGTCGACCTAACCCACCTATAACACATCAACTGAAATAACGCCGTGTTTTTGTTTAAAAAAGAGCAACCACACACCCCCCCCCCCTGTTTTTTAAACCGGACAAAGTTGGCCTATGCCATAAATACACTGCCCAGTAGATATCAAAACGCATAGATTTGGGTGAAACCCGACTTTTATTTATTGCATTGTGTAATACACCTACACTGGATCGGAGCACGCGGGAGATCGGGAACCTGGCGCTATAAGGGAGCACAGCACCAAGACGCTCTCCATAGACTTTACTGTTAGGAAAGGCTTACTTAAATGGCTCTAGTTTCTAAATTAGCCATAAAATTTCAATGAAATTTTGATATGTTTTACTCACAAGGGTAATCTACAACATATCTCAATATGAAGCAAACTTTCTCGTGCACTTTTTTTGCTATAAGCCGCCGCATAACAACGTAGTGATATGCCTACCTAAATTCGGTCTCCGGTCTGGATATCACCGCGTGTGTAAATCGGTCCGTGAAATTAAAATTGACCTCAAATCACCTAGTTTAAATGTCAGAACATCAACTACACATTTCAAACACAACATATTAGTGAAAAATTATATCATAAACCGTCAAAAAATAACTCTCTTTCCCGCCAAATAGGAACTATTGTCGTACTCAACTTTGATTGATCGCGACGATAGCGTGTCGCGATACCTATTTAGGTATGTGCTCCCTAATCACATTGGTAATTTTGTTTTTCTGTGTAAGCATGTAAGGCTACCGGATTGAATTTCATCCGAATAATAGATGCATATGGGTCAAGAAACAGGTGAGCACTCATTTTTTAAGTTAAACCTGTCCGATATGTCCGTGAAAAACCGAACTTAGACATTAATTATTATGTTAAAATTAGTCACATGATAGCCTTGTCTTTTTGGTATGGTTCCCCCTTATTCATTTGCCTGAAGAAGTACTCAAAAGGACTACGTGAGCTCATGGTATCAATGAACTCACGCCAGCCGATTTGCTTGAATTATAATTGACTATAACTATCCGCATTCATTAACGTAGGCAAATAACCTTATAAATAGCGTATAAATGACAACAAACACCAACATATTATGCCAGTGAGAAGAATGAGAGGAAAATGATTGATGAAATACAATAAATACAAACACAAACCACATTTTAATTCCATGTAATTCGGGGTCTACTTCTTTATGCGTAGAAACTATCGTAGGGGCGCATCACTGTACATCCTAACACATATACCTAAATGTGAAACAGAGAACGTGCCTTGGTTACGGCCCAAAAACATCTTAGTAACGCCTAATTCTGGACCTCAAAAATATGCTCATGCAGTAGGTATCAATATAATACACAACTTATCAAAATTTCCTTCAACCAACGTCCTTACTTTTCAAGATTCTTGTGCCACAAAAAATACGATAAAAAGCCACGATAAAAGGCAGTAACTGGTCCGTGATAACACAACACATACGGACAAAACCCCCTAAAAATGGCTACAAATGGAGATGATCAGAATCATGCTACCAAACACAGTATTCGAGACTTGTAGTCATCTCATAATAACTGTAAATGCATGTACAGGAATAGTGTTTAAAGGTGCACTGGGGATTGTGCAATATTGAGTTACGAGACTCTTATAATACCGCACATACATATGACCAGTCTCTTTTTCCTTATGATAATAAGCTGTGCATCATATGTGTGATGTGTGCGTGCAGCCAAACCTGTGTGCGTGTAGCAAATCTCGCACTCCTCTGTTTAGATCACTTTTGCCTGCAGAGGAATAAACACCACATCTTTCTCGCCAATTTGGAACTGACTATTATAACCTATATATAGCTCTATGCATTCCAAGTACTAAAGCCATCTACCAGTGTGCGTCATAAGGCTAAAAAATAAGTTGACTTGCCCTTGGCGACCAAACCAAAAATCTGAAAAGCTTGGGTTGCTTTTTTTAATACCATATTTTGGTTAATGAATAGCAAAATATGTTCTGTTTATGTTTAACTGCGACATAAATGCATAATATTGTCAATTACTCATTGTGCATGTTCAGCATTCTTTAAAATCTGTGTTCTTATGTAGTATCCGTTTATTTCCCTAAATAAAAACATTAAAAAGTTTGTTTTTTTGACTGACCAACCCACATTTTGGTACCAAGGTCAGGTCAACTTTTGTTGTGCCTAGCACATGAAAAAGTGAAATGTGTCTTACCATTGGCTAGCATATGTGACGTGATCAAGCGAAATGAGTCACATGATGGCAGTTTTGGATTTTGATATTTGTCCATTTAAAAGCAGGTGAAAAATGCTACAGTATGGTCCAAACCCCACTAACAAAGTAAAACATAAGAAATTGTCACTTCTGTTTACCTGTAACTCATCAAACTCAATATTCCTGACATACGACTCATTCCGCTTGATTGCGTCACATATATAGTCCCCCTCCCCTCACCCCCCCCCCCACGTTGGCTTGCATAGTCCCCACCTCCCCCATTGGCTTACACAGTCCCCACCCCACCCCCATTGGCTAGTATATATAGTCCCCACCCCCATTGCCTAGCATAGTCCCCCACCCGCACCCCCGGGTCAACTCTGTTGGTCCAAAACAGGCTGGTGTTTTTTTGTTTGTCATCAAGTCAGTAAAACGCCATCCAGAAGAACAATTCCAAACTGCTATAGGATTCTGATTCACCATTTATGATTGTGTTATCTCTTGTGTCTCGCATTGTAAATAGCATGATCTATAATTGCTTTATTGTCGGGCTTTGCTATAAATACCTTTGGTGGGTCTTTTTTACAGTTTGTATATTTTCACAATTTTAAGCATTAGTTTTAAAAAAGAAAGTTTGTTTCCATTAGGCTACCCTTTTCATTTTTGAGCCATTTTTAACCACACATGTCCCAACATTGATTGATGGGGTGCGGGGAAGGGAATATTGTTGTGTAAGATGTCCTCTTTAGCTCTAAACAAAATAAACATCCTTGAAAGATCAGGAAAAAGAATCTGTACATAAGGCCAAACAAAGAAGAAGGTCTGTCTCAGTTGTCAAAAAAGTTAAGTGCTGTGCGATATTTTTGTTTGTTTTGTTTTTTGTTTTTTTAAGAAAAAAGGCTATGAGATATGCGATTTTTGTTGTTGTTGTTGCTAATCCAAGCTTACAGAGACCTTTAAAAAAAAAAATTGTAAAAAATCAACAACAAAAAAAAAAATCCAACATAAAATCCAAATCCTCAGACCTACCCGCCGTAGCTCATTTCACATACCAATGTGGGCGGGCTCCTGAGACAGACAATCTTCTTTGTTTGGCCTAATGTCTAAAACGTTTGACGAGTTCCATGCTGTATTAAAGCTGCAGCGGGTACCTGCACTATATAAATCACTGCAATTGTAAAAATAAAATAAAAAGATATTGACAATAATTCATGGTTAAGTCAATGCTCTACAATGATTCCAACAAGTGTGATGGAATCCAATATTAGTTCACATGAGGTAATAATAATAATGATAATAAAACATCTTTTTGCCCATTCAATGGAGAGACAAAAATACAATCCCAGATCTAGACGACTATAGTTTTATCAGTTCCAAATTGGTGACGCCTCCTTTTAGTTGCGAATGAATACAGAATGAAGCGGGCGCGCATTAAGGCAACAAGCGCACTGTACATCATATGTGTGCTCGCAGGCAACCAAAATTGAGTGCGTGTGGCCATAATAGCGTGCGTACGCTTGGATTACTTATGCTCGCGGAGAGATAAAAACAGAATATTTCTCGCCAATTTGGAACTGATTGAACTATAGTAAGCGCGATCTAGGCGTCAACCATTATGAAGCAGATGTAGAATATCATCCATCAGGAGTATTATAGTTTGATCAGTTCCAAATTGGCGAGAAATATTCGTTTTATTATCTCTCTGCGCGAAAAAGTAATCCAAGTGTACTCTTGCGATTGTGGCCACACACGCACTCGGTTTTGATCACGACGCACACTGTGCTCTGCCTTCATGTGCACCTGTGTCCTTCTGTATTCAGTGGCTGCTGTAAGGAGGCTTCACCAATTTGGAACTGAACAAACTAAAGTGGGAAAAATGGTCATGCGTTGGCAATGCAAATACCCCATAGTCGCACAAGTACTAAAATATTGGGGTTCCGGTTCTTCTAAAATATTTTAAGTGCAGTCCAGCGTATTCTGGTGCCACATTCTTCGGCACAGCTATTTATCTTCCCAATTCCAACATTTTGGGTTCCAGTACATAAACATGCCTTGGTCCCTTAAAGCTTGGGAGGAGAACCCATGACCACTTAATAGTAATATTCTGTTCTTTTGTTTTATCCAGGGGACCTTGTGACAAAGGGTACAAACATCCTATGGCGGTATATGTGACCCGTCACATCAATACATGTGGTCTTTTATCCAATGTCTGATTTTAACATAAAAATCAAGACATGCAAAAATCAAACTTTAAAGTGATACGTCATAATTTAAATTTAGCCTTAAGAATCACAAATTATGATGAACAGAAGCTCAGCATTTCCTTTAAATTTCTTGATATTTTTCAAGACATTTGACTTCAAATTTATGTTTTGATGTGATGGGTCACATATAGTGTAACATTTATATTCTTTTATTTTTGTTTTACCAAGGTGACCTTGTAGCAACATACAGTGATCTAGGCTACAAGCATCCCGTGGCGGATGTAGATTATCATCCCTACGATCACATGGTAGCATTCTGTTCTAGAGGGGAGGGTCAGCCCGTGCTTATTTACATATACGATTCAAAAGGTGAGTTGCTTTAAGTGTATTTTTATTTCAAATTAAAGTAAATCAAATAAGGTGAACTTGTAGGTCAGTATGCACAAAACATAGGTTAGGCGTAAAAAACAACAAGTTTGTTTCCGTTAGGCCGCGCGCATTTCGTTTTTCGGCGACATAAATTACCGCATTTCATTTTTATATTCCCATTTTTGAAAAAATAAAATCGCAAAAGTGATTTGAATACAAATTACTTTAGAAAATCCGACCATCCGACCCAGACTCTGGCCCTGAAAGGTCAACTTTAATTTTTTTTTTGCCTAATGAATATTCTGAGTTATGTGATTTTAATCACATTTAAAAACCATTCAGCTTGTGCTATTTATGAAAGGTTCTTAGAGAAGAGGATTACTTAAAATCAAAATATTTCTACAAGTTTTCTCATTTTTATCACTTTTGGTATAACAATAAGCCATCAAAACATCCAGATTTGACAAAATCCTAAATCAGTCTGAAAAAAGTCCTGGAATTTGTGAAAGTCAGGAAAATACTTGAGATCAACTTAAAAAAGTTTCTCAGAAGACTTAATTTGACTAGAGTTACTTTACCAAAAGACCTGACTTGACTTGAAGTTAAATGAAGCTAAACAAAATTTGACTGTCAAAATGAATATTATTAGTTAGGCTTTACTTCTAATAAATCTTTAACTTTTAGCCCAATTCCCTCAGTTTTTCAGGGTTTTTCAGTTGTTGTTGTTGTTGTGGTTTTTTCTTGTTTTTTTAAAAATTTATTATTTAATTTTTTATTTTGCATTCCCAGTTGCCCAATTGGATCTCATCCTGAGACAGCATCGTGAAAACCAGACAGCAGAAGCCACATCGTCAACGATGACGCCATCAAACCAAAAAAGCTTAGCCACCTTGATAGCCACCAAGAATAGCCTCACCGACGAGATGGAAAACAGTCAAGTGCAACGTATGGAGAGGGTCAAATCAAAGCTAGCATCAGTTATGGTAAGGTCATAGGTCAAAAGGATGGTCACCCTATATAATATATGTACATTGTATGTTATTGATCATTTGCATGTATAGTACTATCCCGGTAGTGAAATCTCATTAACTTCAATAACAATATAATAGAGGTTACAAAATGTTTGTTTAGTCTAAAAACTATTAAAAGTCTCAAAATCCAATTGTGAATGCAATTACAACAATTTGCTCATTTTTTTCTTCGGTAAAATTTAAATGAAAATCCAATTTTGTTCAGCTAAAATATAGTATCTTTGAGATGTAAATTTTCAAGCTCTTTTCTTCTTTCTTGTGAATCAAAATTTGATTAAAAGTCCTTGGAGGTAGAATCTTTCAGCTGAGAATGTTTTTAGCCTAAAGAATTGTAAGCCAACTTTTTAAAAATTTATTTATAAAAGAAATCAGTAATTATTTTCAATTCAGTTAATGTAACAAAGCCTAATATGTTGTAAATTTGACAAAATCCAACTTATTTCCTTTCTCTTGTGATCATGTTCTGATTTTGTTACAAAGTTTTAGTTTATATTTATTTCTATTAATTTCTCTCATTTGAATTGGAAATGTATTGGGGTTGTTTTTTGTCTTTATTTTTTCCTTTTCCTATTTATTCCATTAATTTATCTAAGTTATGTAATAATAATTTTGTATTTATTGTTTTGGCATTTTTGTTTGATTTTGTCTCATTTATCAATATGATTTCGCTGATTTGTTGCGCTGCAATTACAACAGGCATTTACAACTTCTGCACAGGTATTTATATTTACCCATCATGCTATTATTTACCCATCATGCTTTTCTTTAAAACCAAAACCATGATCATCATTGCAAAATATTGCGATACATTCTATATCCTTACATGTTTCCCTCCTTTTTGCATCATCTATATACAAACATATTTTTAGTATTCTGCTTGCATGATTTAGTCTCTTTCTCATTTTATCCTTGGTATAAGACTGAATAGATTTAGCCAAGCTCACAGGGTGATACAGTAGGAATACAGTACTAATCTCTCTACACATAGTCTTTGCATGTTTGTTAAGAGTGACTTACAAAATTGCTCTTTATCTTAGTGCGCATGTTTTGGTCAATGAAATTGGGATTTGTTATAGGCCTGTATCCAACGGTGTACAAATCACAAATTAAATATAATATTTCCATCTACTTTTCTTGCTATAAGCTGTCAAACAAGAACATACTAGATTTGGGACTTATCATCCGTCTCCGAAATGGGGGTACACCCCCTTGTAAACCAGCTGGTAACAAATGTAATCAACAGGCATGACATTTCAGGCTTTTTCTTGAATTCAGGCTATTTTGTTTTCCAAATTTCCACACTTTATTGCCCAATTTCACCTTTTCAAGTTATCAGGTTTTGCATGCAATTTCATTCTCATGCCTGAATCAACTGCAAGATATACTCATTTGAATAACCAATGAAAATAATGCTTCTAAAATACTGTAAAACACTAACATTTCGCGGATACTTTATTTCACAGATTTATAATTGCTGCTATTTTAGCGGGCATTTCATTTTGCGAATCTGGAATTTTTACTGTTACTTTCAATGCAAAATTATCAGTTTGCAGGGATTTATTTTTCGCGAATCCGCGAAATTAAGTGGTTTTACAGTATTTCACTTCACATTCCACAATCTTCAACAGGATTATAACTATTCTATTAAGGCTATATTTTAAAAAAAACCTTTTGTCTCACAGCTCTTCAGTTTTTCAAAACCTAATATTGAAATCCTTTTAAAAGTGACCTTTTGTATTTAAAATGGTGTGATCAATGAAAATCTGAAAAATTGGTGAAACTTTGGGATTTTTTTTGTTGTTGAAAAAAAAAAAAATTAAATTAAAAATTAAAAAAGAAAGATTTTTGTTTTCTAACGCGCACCAATTAACTAACGCGTTCGGGAGCTTTGAGACAAATGATTTTTTTTTAATATAGCCTAATGTCTCTGATTGGTGCAACAAATGACCTATCCTTCTATCCAACCAATCTGCAGGTAGTTCTCAATGGGTTTTAAAACATTTGTAATGCTTGTTTGGAATTAGATCAAACCATTATCCACATAGATCCACATAGATTCTTAAATATGTGTCACATTTTTTGGGTAGAAGACTCATTTGGGTCGTGAAAGTTGAGGGGATGGGGCAAAGAGATGAGGTTTATTTTCAAAACTGCTAATGATGGGTTAAAAATGTGCATGTAATGTAACATCCCCTATAGAGGCCATTATAAGGTCTGCAAAATCATCAGCGAAATATTGAGTACAGTAATTGGATGGGAAAGGCACTCGAGTGAATATTGGTGCACGTACACATGCTTACATTTTTTGATTAGAAAGGCATTTTTGTTTTGTGGTGAAAACATGTTGCATGCATTTTGCTTATTGTAGACTATAAACATCATTATACCCGAGTGCCACAACCCCAATCTCCTTCATCACCTCGGAGTATAAAGTATCTACTTACACTCTTAAAATGATGCGGTCATTTTGACGAAGGACGGCATCAACTATGCACCCAACCGAACAAACATTGTTATGGGTGCAAAGTTGATGCTGATAGTTAAAATGACACTGTCATTTTTAGAGTGTTGCATTTATCTGTGGGTTTTGAGGGCTCAAACAGCTCCAAATTTATAGGTGGATTTTTTGAGGATTGATTCCGGAACCAGTCCCCAACCCCTCCCCTGGCCTCATCAATGATATCCCAACTAAACAAGCGTTACAAATGTTTAAATATATGATCCATTTCCGCTTAATTTGGAGGGTTATGTCACCGTGTACCACAGTCAAAGATCAGGATTTTTATTATGTGGGTACATATAAGCCACCCTATCAGGGATTTGCATGTTATTATGCCATCTTTGAATAAGATCTCATCACTTTGAGTGGACACAGAGAAGCATACTTTTACTTCACATTTCAACTTGTTTGAATCATTACTTGATGCATGTTTTAATAGCCGTTGTTATATAGTTGCATGATGTTCATAATAGAGTAATAATTCTTAGTTTGAAACTATAGGAAAAAGTGTACTTTAGGTCCCAGATACTGGTATACCAGTATCGTTCAATACTGGAACATAAAGTTGCCAGTATCGGTCTATACTGGTACGATTTTACTGTTCCAGTATCGGTCGATACTGGAACACCAAATTGTGTTCCAGTATTGGTGTTCCAGTATCGAGCGATACAAGAACATTTTTATATTACAGTATCGGGAGTGAGATTTGTCCCAGTATTGAACGATACTGGTATATAATTATGTTCCAGTATCGCCTGATACTGGAACATTTATATGTGCCAGTATCGGCCGACCTGCAGATACTGGAACACAGACTTCGTACCAGTATCGGACGATACTAGTACAGTCCAGAATCTGGGACCTAAAGTACACCTTCTCCAAACTATGTAGCAAGTATCTTCTCACTCTGTACTCAAGGTCAGCTCAGTCTCTTGATTCATCCAATAGACGGCAAAAACTCCCTGTTCTATGGGCAAATGAACCTCTCAGATAGGGTCAGTCAGTCAGGCATATTTTGGTTGTTTGGTTGTTTTTTTGTCTTCTAACATTTTGTGAACATTTTGGTGCATTTCCCAATTTTTAAATTTGACAAAAATTGTTTAAAAATATTGAAAAATTAAAATTAAAAATTAAATCAAATCAAAGATGGGTCAGTCGAGCCCATAGAACAGGGTTTTTTCCATCCCCTTAACCATACACTTTCCATATCTTTCATACGATATATATTTAGGCCAAGTGGCTTGTGGAACCATCAATTTATACCACAAGTCACAATTCGAAATCAAAATTTATTTGCTTTTCTCACTAAAATGATTCACTCTTGGTTCCAGATTTCATTGCAAAAATATTTAAACTTTAAAAAAAATTATAATCAATACCATATAACTATAAGAATGAATCCCAAAACAGGCTAAAATTTCATTGAAGAGACGCTGTACAATTCACTATGTGTCCATTTCATGTCAGTGTAGATGGTGCTTGATCTTCTTCTTTTTTAAATCCAAATTTAGTTTTTGCAATACTGAACTTTTATTTCTTCTTTTCATAAATGAATACTAGAGAGTAGTTACAAAAAATAGTAAAATGTTTACAGCATTAAAACAACTAATATCTTTGTAAATATATAGCTATGCTAGCAAACTGATCCAATGAAATACTAACAATATCAAAATATTTTATAATCAAATAATTTTTTTAACAAGAATAACCATTTTCTGGTATGTTTTTTGGTTTCATCTATCTCTGTCTCTCTCTATCCCTCCTCTTCTCTGTCTTTCGCTCGTTATTTATCCACTCTTGTAGACCCCACTGCAAACGCCTCAGAAAAGCCTGCAGCCCCATGCCTCATTTGCATACACACCTGGGGGTACCACTCCTATGCATCCAACCATGAGTACATGGGGGTCAACTTTTGATACCACACGTTTTATGCAGACAAAGGTGAGATAGTTTACTGTGTTTCAAGCCTCATGCCTCATTTGCACATACACTCAGGGGTGGGGGAACCACTCTTATGCATCCAACTATGAGTACACGGGGGGGGGGGGGGGGGGATGGTCAACCTTTGATTACACACATTTAATGCAGACAGAGGTGAGGTTGTTTACTGCATTGCAAGCCTGCAACCCCATTCTTTATTTGCATACGTAAAGGGAATGGGGTACTAATCTTATATGCATCCAACCATGGGGGTCAACATTTGATTATACACATTTTATGCAGACAAGCAAAGGTGAGATTGTTGATAGCGTTTTCGATGAGTTTGGGCTCTTTAAAATTTGGCAGGCCCTCACCCCACCAAAAGTATCCTTCTAGATATACCCTAGTTGCCTGTTATTTTCGTTCACCAAATCTGACAAAATTTCAAAATGTCCAAGTTTTTTGTTTTGTTTGTTGTTGTTTTGTTGCTGTTTTTGTGGGGGGGGGGGAAGCAAATCTAGTGCTAATTGTATAACGGTGTTTGATCTGTGATTGTGAAATTCTCTTGTTGGTTTATGGAGATAGAGTGTTTACTTTTTGGAAAAAATAACTTTAATTTTAGGGAAATGTTCAAATGGCTGTAATTAAGTCTAGAAGTTTGTAATTGGAGAAAATCAACACAACTATGTGTTTTTCTGAAATTTGGCAATATTAGGGAATTTGGCAATGTCTCCTGTAGTAAGTTAATGGGGTTTTCAAATGTTTAAAAATAAATCTGTAAATCAAAAATTTGGAAAAATTCAAACTTGGCATATCTGGTTTTCTTATCAATATACACATCCTCTGCTATTTCAAAGCAAATCAATACCTGAAACCATAGCCAAGTAAATAGCCACCTTAAACTTGATCTAATTCTTATAGGATGTGTGTGTGCACAGGAAATATTTGTTATACCAACCAGAACTATTAGCTATCAGTTATTACTACCAAGTAAAGAATCTTGTCCATAGCATCCTGTTGGTTGTATTGTAGAGAGGTGATCATTTTTCACAGTCATAACAATTTTTGCTCTCTGCTAATTTTGAATATTATTGAACATTTATAAAGTGCGCAAATCCGCAAGAACGCTTATGGCGCATACAGAGCAACAATAACCAGCAGGATACAAGAAAAAATGAACAAGGAAACAAACAATATAATATATTGTTTTGGTCATTTCAAGATTTCCTAATTAAAAGTTTGTTACTCAGATATATTTCAGGTGTCTTGTCAAACTGAAACCATGGTGCTCAAAAACAGTAACTTACCACGTAATTAATTTCCATCCTAATTCCAAAACTTTAGCTACTGCATAAAAATATCAAGTCATCGAATTGAAACGGAATTTCCTCTCTTAAATTTGAGATATTGCATGTAAAGATTGTTCAAAACCAAAGTGCGATAATTAAAATTGCACTTTATCTTATTCTTATTGCTGTAGCGTTCTTTCGCGGACAATATCTCAGATTGGAAAGGAGAAATTAATCCATTTCGTACTTAGATTTTGTAAAGTTTTTATAGTTTGAGTGTATTTATAACCTGGCAAGTTCCATTTTTGAGCACTGTATTTCACATGTGGATAAGTTTTCAATTTGTTGTCCCATGACTAGAAACATGCGATCACCACCTCCATCACCACTAAATTAACCAGTACTTCTGGGTTAGTGGTGGTGATTTTAGTGGTGATCTTGAATAGAAACAGTAGGCGATTATTTTAGGGATGATGACATTCCATGCGCCGTGTTATGCTTTCTCACTACTTGCATGCCATGTGTGAAAACATTTTTTGTGGGGTGCTCACGCGCATGTTACTAAGATGGGCACGTAGCGTGACGGTTTCCTTCGATATAATTGCCTTGCATGTATTTAAACCCCAGCATATACTTACCGTAGTGTTATAATATAATGCTGAGGCGACAGGAAAAAACCCTGTTCTACGGGCGAACGGACCTCTCAGGTTGGGTCAGTCAGTTGAACATTTTGTTTGTTTGTTGTTGGACATTTTGGTGAATTTTTAGCTTTAAAAATTTCTTTGTAAAATTTTTGTGAATTTTCAAATTTTTGGTGAATTTTCAGCTTTAAAAAAAAATTGTTCAAAAATGTCACCCAAAAAATTAAAATGTTCTCAGAAATGGGTCGTTCGGGGCCATAGAACATGTTGGTTTTTTTGTCACCTTATATAGTTATTTACACTCAGAATGCTTTGCCAGTGCCAGATGTACACATTTATTTATGTTAACCATTTTCACCAGTTAACATAATTTAGTACAACTGTTAACCCCCTGTCTACCTGTCTATCTAATAGCGCTTCTGATTGGTTAATTACAAGATATACTCATTTGAATAACCAATTACAATACAGCTTTTAAACTATTTCACCCGAGTTTTATCAGGGATACAATTATTTAAACAATGTCTCTGATTGGTGCAATAAATGATGTATCCATCTTTCTGACCAATCGGCCGGTAGTTCTCAGGAGGTTAAGTACTAGTGTAGTATGGGAAAACCGCACACAACAGTTAGATACCTTGAGTATATTTATCACCGGAAAGCATTCTGAAAGCAGTATATAGTAGTAATAATAACCCAACGCATCTGCTGTGCATGGCGTATTGGTGGCATTGGACATTAATGCTAGCTAGCTTGTGTTATTTAATAACCCCTTGTCTGCTGTCATGTATTTGTTGCTGGCTTTTATATAGACTCCCGCTAGTGCAACCAAGCCTCCGCTGGGACCTGGCTTTCCGACCCTGTCACAGGCAGAGCGGCCTGGTATGGTACGTGTATTTAACCCATGGAGAATTTTTACGTTGGTGTAGGAAAGGGCTAAGTTTGGGGTTCTCAACTATGGTCGCTTGCAGGCCATATCCTGTCCTAGCAATGATGACTGCCCCATGAACAACTCAAAAAAGAAAAAGACAAGACAAACATAAAAAGGTGTGATGTGGCCCCTGAAATTGTCTTTTAAAATATTCATGCCCCTCTAAGGCTCTACATGGCCTCAAGTAAAATAGTTGAGAATCCTGGAAAAATTTAGGCCCCTAAAAATAAAGTAGACTTGCCTTTTTTAAGTGCCATCATCTGGGTCGGTCTGTCAATTTTGTTATTTATTTCGGGACACAAAAACAGATAATACACAACAACACAGAATTTAAAGAATGCTGAGCATTCATCTTTCTTCTTTGAAACTTTAACTTTTAATATTTTACAAATAAGTGAGTAAATTGATGATTTTGTTTGTATTTATGTTGCAGTTAACATAAACAAAACACATTTTGCTATTAATTTAACCAAAATATTATATTTAAATCTTTTTAAAAAAGCGACCCCAGATTTTTTGTTCGGTCGCAAAGGGCAAGTCAACTTTTTTTCTCAGCCTTATTGCAGATATAAATGACTAGGATGAAAACTTTGATATTTCGTGCTTCATCATTTTTTAAAGTCACATGCCGTTGACAACAAACAACATGAAGTCAACAAATTTCAGATTGCACCATGACAATGCAAGTTTTCACATGTATTTTACAGGTTAAAGTCCGAAAATCAGTGAAACATTTTGCAAATTTGGGAAATGTTGCTAATTTAAACAACAATCGCTTACACTGCCTCACACGGTCACTAGAAACAATCTTCTGTATGGTTGAGTAGAGCGCAGTAACTGATTTTTTAATTGTATTTATTTGTTGTCAACGGCAAAAGTGTTAGGGTCCGGGGTGACCTATAAAGGAACCAACTGATTTTTATAATTGGATTGTGTCCCATATCTCAACAATAACTCATGTTTCAATGGTCATCTTGATCCAGCCATTTTAAATAGCTTTGAAATGGTGGAATAAAATATTTTAAATTACGGCGCCAACATGTATATCTTACTTTATGAAAAGGAAACCCTTGTAAATGTTTTATGCATATGATATTCACCTTTGAATTAAAGGACCTCCCTCCTCCCCACTTCCTTCACTGTTTTGCCTTAAATGTATACGTAATTGATTGTTTCATAATGACTCTAAACAATTAAATTCAGGTTATGTTAAGGCCAAACAAAATAAAAGGTTCGTCTCAAAGCTTGCGCGCGCATTGGTTTTGAAATGCCAAAATACCGCGTCTGAAATGCAGAAAATTGTCAAATCAATTTTTTTTTTCCCTACAAATTTTTATTTCGAGTTTTTATTAAAAATATCGGCAGATTTTCCTTTTCTCAAACTGTTACATGACTCAGTTCTTCAAAAACGCTGCACAATTGTTCTTATACACAACTACATGACAATATTCATTTCAAATAGAAAAAAACAAATATCAGAAAGTGTCAACGGTTGCAAATAGTAAGAGAAAAATTGCCACACAAATAAAAAAAATGTAAAAAAAAAAAAAATGGAAGACAAAAAACAGCGCGCGTCGCCCGATTTTGAAGCCTTCGCAAGCTTTGAGACAAACTTTTGTTGTTGTTTGGCCTAAGTTGTTGGTATTTATTGATGAGGTGGTTTGGGGGCATCTCTTTTTTCCCTCTTTTTTGTTGTTGTTTTATGTCAATATTCTATGCCTCATAATACCATTGTATGTTATTTATTTGTATCTATATTATGACAGAGTCCATATCTACAAGCTAGCATGCAACAGTCGCCACAAAGAGGGCTAGGGACTACCATGGGTTCAGCCTCAGGTAAACAATCAGATTTATATGTACTTATTAACTTAATGTTTCCCATTAGTGTGAACACACCATTCACTCCCCTGTTATAGTCTCAGTCGAAGGGGGTAGACCCACTCCATATATTCATGGACAATCGAATGAAGGGACAAGAAACGGCCTATTGTATCATTACATCATCATATTCAATTGCAAAACATGCGAGTTGCGGGTGTGTTTTTATCCAAGGAACTCAAAGGTTGCCCTATAATCTTTCGAAAAATGATCAAAACATATTTTTCCAAAAAACTTAGGCCTAGGTCAAACTGAATACAATTTATACGTGATTTGTTCAAAAAATAACGTGCTAGTGTTAATAATAATCGGTATATTTGAGAAAAATGTGATAATTTTAGATTTATAAAAAATGTGAAAACATGCTAGAACAAAGTAATTAATATTTTTCCTGGGAAGTTTAAACTATAGACATTTTGTTCCTATTGATTCCAATATCCAAATTAATCGGAAAATTATGTTCTTTGATGATATAAATCTACATTTCTAGAGTATAGTAGTTCAGTAGGAATTGCACAGGTATGTAGTCAAGTGGATATCTTCACAATTATGAAATGGCCGTGAAGTAGGGTATAAATGCAATTTTATTGCTGAAAATGGTACATGAGGCAGGATGTCTAGATTCAGATTTTGTTTTATTGACGTCAAGCCACGTCCTTTTCGATAATGTTATAATTATGACAAATATAGTTTGTCTTATAAACATAATATCATGTTTGGTATCAAATTAAAGCTGTTGACTCCTAGAATACATATAAAATGATAGTAATTTTATGTCACCTGTAATGTCACGTACTATACAACGCCATATCCTGCCTGTCAATTTGAACATGTGATACACTTCATCCATGGTACAAATAAAACTGTCAACTGTTTGTTAGTAATAGATTTGGAGTTAGAGGCATCAGCAAACTGATAATTATTTGTTTTGAAAACGTTCAAATATTTAATACAAGTAGATTGAGACTCTGGTCTTCATTATTTGTGATTATTTTGATTAATTAAAACCGTGCCTTGTTGAAGGGCTACAGTATAATACTTTATCAAACATAACAATTCCACCCTCAGAACATAAGAAACCCCTATACTGCAGTTACCAGTATTCTCATTATACTGCTTCTCCACTGATTTTCTTAAGGACATGTGAATAATTGCGTACATGCATGTAAATCTACATTTCTAGAGTATAGTAGTTCAGTAGGAATTGCATAGGTATGTAGTCAAGTGGATATCTTCACAATTATGAAATGGCCGTGAAGTAGGGTATAAATGCAATTTTATTGCTGAAAATGGTACATGAGGCAGGATGTCTAGATTCAGATTTTGTTTTATTGACGTCAAGCCACGTCCTTTTCGATAATGTTATAATTATGACAAATATAGTTTGTCTTATAAACATAATATCATGTTTGGTATCAAATTAAAGCTGTTGACTCCTAGAATACAAGTAGATTGAGACTCTGGTCTTCATTATTTGTGATTATTTTGATTAATTAAAACCGTGCCTTGTTGAAGGGCTACAGTATAATACTTTATCAAACATAACAATTCCACCCTCAGAACATAAGAAACCCCTATACTGCAGTTACCAGTATTCTCATTATACTGCTTCTCCACTGATTTTCTTAAGGACATGTGAATAATTGCGTACATGCATGTAAATCTACATTAGGCCTACATTTATTTTGAAACAAACAAGCAAAGACTTATATTTTGAAATTAACAACATTGAGAACAGCTTAGACACTAAAAAATACTCAGATAAAAACGATTGCGTCATTACTCATCTGCCTAAATTTGAATATATAGGCTGTGCTTTAATTTTTTTACCAAACACGATATGTTTGTGTTGCAAATATATTTGTCATTATAACAGTGGCATAGCTAAGTTTTTCATAGGGAGGGGGGGGGGGCAAGAAATGAAAGTTAACCGACAAGATTGACTAGTAAAGAATTTCGCGCGTAGCGCGCGAACATTTTCGACTTAACACTTATTTTTGCTCTAATTAAGCTCGTTGCATATGGGGACGCGGGAAAAAAATTGCCATCTGTGTACTTTTGACCATCATTATTCCATGATTCCTCTTGTCAAATGAACCGACAGTGCCAATCTCAACCGACTCGACAGTCACTATTGGGGGTGGGGGTGGTCGCCACTGCATTATAACATAATTGATGAAGGGGGTGTGGCTTAACACGTCAATAAAAAAAAGTTGCCCAATAGTGCCATTTTGGCACCCGGTGGTCTGAATCTAGACTTACTCATCCATGATTTTCAGCAATAAAATCACATTTGTACCCTACTTCACGTCATGTCGAGCTTTCACCCGACTAAGAGTCCATCAGTATCGAACAAGGCACACAGCGAGTCGTGCAGTATGATTGCTGAGATTTGTACCAGTGCCCATTCATGAATGTATTGTATATGCTTGCTCAACTGATGATGTTTGCACCCCGCAGCACGCATACTTATGTAATAGTACAATAGTTTCTTGTCCCTTCATTCGATTGTCCCTGATATATTCAACCATTGTCACCCAGGGATAGCACTGGATCAAAAATGTGAGAGGTCCCATGAAATTTTTCAGGACCCTGTAGGACTTCAAAAAACAAATTAAAGGGGTCCCCAAGAAATTGAGGGGTCCTGAAGTTTGGGTATTTTAAATTTTTTCTTTTTTACGGACAGTTTTAATGAATTTATATTGTGAGCAAAGGATGGATATGTAATTTACAGAATTTCTTAAGGTTTCCATTTCCATACATCGTCAAATTTAAGGGGTCCCTTCAATTTTGATCGGGACCCGCAATTCTTTCCAATTTGAAACCTGACGCGTCACTACAAGAAAGTGAGAGGTCTAGGATGCACAGACGCGTCAGTATGCGACCCCTGTTGTCACCCAAAGACCTATTTAAAAAAATGTGAATAAGATCCAAGACCAACCTTTTCACCCAAAAAACCTTTTTTTTAAATTTGGCAGGATATGGCGGTATAACTGAGCAGTGACTTCAGGTACACATGATTGTTCTAATATCATGGAAAAGAGAGTATTTTTCCATCATTGTTTGTGGTCATAATTAGTCAGTGAAATGAAAAGATAGAGATGTTATTTAGTTGGAAGCAAGGTCCACCCCTAAGGGATTTAAGGTTAGGGATTTACATAAGTCAAAATGAAAAAACATGAACCCTTTAAGATTTAAGGTTAGGGATTTACATAAGGTGCCTGAAAGTCGATTTTGAGTTTCCCGTTACCCGCCCGTGTCACCTTTTTTCACCCGCATCAACATTTCAAGATTGCCAAAAAAGTCATTATATATATTTTCAAAACATTATTGTAGCAAGTTTTAGCAAATTCAAACATATTTTGCACTTTGTATAATATGAAACAGGGAACTAGGCTTAAAAGCAGGTTTATTTGTTGTAAATACCTTTGGTGAAGGCTCCCGTATCAATATGGGTTGATCAAACATGCAGTTACATGTCAATAATGAAATCTGATCAAATAATGAATAACGAATAATGAAAAAGTCGCTTCATCACTCAGCAAAAAAAAAGTAACAGAAAACTTGTAATGACTTTCATTAGCCTAAGCCCAAATAAAAAACATGAACCTTTTAAAATTTGCGTTTTACGCGTAACTTTTTTTTCTTCTTTTTTACTTGAAGTTTTGAAAAAGGATGGTGTGAGCCAAGTTTTGACTGTATGGAATCATTTTTTTCCAATATTACAACAGTATTTAAATGCAAGAAAACAACTGGCTCCAGTGATTTATTGAACTATGCTTCTTCAAATTTTAATTTCACATTGTAAAGTACCATATCAGCTTTATTTTCTAGCTTCACAGAGCCCGTCTCAGGTTAAAAAAAAATGTCGCTTAGCAATTTTTACTATAAAAAAAAAAGTTAGCATTTTGCATAGCCTTTTTTCAGGTTTCTTCTGAGACAAACTTGATTTTTGTTTGGCCTAAACATGTGTTTCACTTTTATGTATTTATCATAATTTTCTAGTTTATTTCCACTTATGTTTTCACTCGTTGCTGTTTATGGACTCCTTGTTTTACAGGTTGGACATCCAAGCCCTATTTTCCCAGGGGAGCAGTGCCAAACATTTCACTTCAAACAGTAAGTTAATGATGGACAGAATCCAGTTTTAACATGATATATAATAAATTGAGGTACAGGCATTTAGTTAGTTATTTAGAAGTTAGACCTTTTGGAACGGTAGTTGCTACTCCAAGTTTCACGCTACTGATGATCGCACAAGCGTGAAACTCGGAGTAGCAACTGCCGTTCCAAAAGGTCCAACTTCTATATTTTGCTCTGCATGGCATTGAGCACTGCAAGATGATCACTTCCTTACCCAGTAGTTATTTATTTATTTTCATTTTTCTCTCATTTGACAGATAGGGGTGTGTGTGTAAAAGTGTTAGTCAAAATTATCACCATCTGTATTGATTAATTTGTTGTTTATTATTTACAATTGATCAACACAAACTTGCCATGTTTAATTTTATGCAAATTGATTGTAGAATACACTCCCAATATTGTTGGGTGGAAAGAAACAAAGGGGAGAAAGAAAGAAAATAATAATTAAAAAAAGGCAAGTGAGTATGTAATGATGATCCATTGTTTTACAGTGATTTTCTTTGCAATATGTCCTTCCACCCCTTCCCCTCTCCCAAACTTATTATATTCAGCCGTCCACTAAACTTGGAAACACCCACACACTCTCCTCATGAAAAGTTCCTAGTTATGTCCTTGTTACAGTACCAGTAGCAGAAAGCTTGAACTTCCCTATGTCATTTCACAAACATATGGTACCCTATCTATAAAGAGGAATTGCACCCCAACATGAAATATGAAGTGTAATTTTAATTCAAACTGGGGGGGGGGGGGGGGGTCAAGGGCTCGCCAGCCAGTACTTTTAAAATGATACAGGTTTTGAGTGAGAAAAAAAATGAACCCTCCTGAATAATTTGTATTTAAAATTAATTTACATATATTTAATCAATGTATTTACACATTTTTTTAGCACAAGTTTATAAAAAAATTCTTTTCTAACTGCCTTAGATATATAAAATAAAATGTCATGAAATGTCATGCCTTAGATATATATATATATATTTAAATTTTAGTGGATTTTTTCTTCTTTTTCAAGTTGAATCCAAAATGAAATATATATGCTAAGGATTTTTTTAATTCAAAATTGTCTTATTCTACAAACAATTAATCAATGTCTTCAAATGTGTAGATATATCATATAATTAATGGAAAACAACCTGACATTTATCTTGTTATGGTTAATTTGGTGTAGCAGGGACTACCAGTGAACTTAGATTTGTATACTTTTAAAATTGCTCAAGTAGTAATATATTACTCCCACCACTGTCGCAGTCCTATATTTAAAAGCAAGCAGGATTCACAGCTATAGGGAAAGTCCCTATTTTACACCAGGAACTAATAGAAGGAAGCAATAGTAAGAACAACAGGTTATTAAAAACAATGGTGCAAGTTCTGCTTTCAGATGCAATCCAACCCTGTTCAATGTAATAGGTTAAGCTGTTTTGGGGTTTGGTCCAAGTAGGTCATGGGTGACTATAATTGTTCATTATGATACTACTTCAATACTCTCCGCTGCTACCAAGATGAGGCGTTGGGTTTTTCCACTTAAGTTGTTCTTGTAATCCAACATCTCAATTCTAGGATGCTGTTTTGGGGGTTGGGTCCAAGAAGGTCATGGTGACTATTATTGTTCATTATGATACTACTCAATACTCTTATCTCATCAATACTCTCTGCCACTAACTAGATTAGATAGGCATCAGAGGTTGTTTCTTGGCCTGTTTTAGCTCAATATATGTTGTATTTCACCAGTCTCTTTTTGAGACAAAATGTAATCTCATGCATGCCCTCGAGATTGCTCAGTATAGACTAAGGGCCTCTCCTTTACAATATAACATCTCTCTTATTTGGCTTGGTAAATAGGGGTCAATGACTTATCATCCCATGTCATAGTAATACATCAATGGTTCAGTGCAACAACAATAAAAACACTTAATGTGCCATAGTCTTCATTTCATAGATGTTTTCATAAAGGTCCAACATATAACACCATCAATATACAGAGTGGTCCAAAAAGGCCCAACAGAACACCATCAATATACAGAGTGGTCCAAAAAGGCCCAACAGAACACCATCAATACACAGAGTAGTCCAAAAAGGTCCAACAGAACACCATCAATATACAGAGTGGTCCAAAAAGGCCCAACAGAACACCATCAATATACAATTTTTCAAAAATTCGTCACTGAAAAGTTGTCCTCATTTTTGGACCACTCTGTATATAACTCACAGCAGCTATATGTGGCTCTCATCCATAATGTAGGTGCCAAAAGGTCCTGTATGCTATACTAGCTGCCTTGTGTTACTACTATTAGGGCGCATTCTCACTGTGCCTGTTTGATACCAGGACGTGGACTCGATGCTACATCGAGTCTACTTCCAAGCCTAGTGTGAATGCGCAATAAGGGTTTCGACCCTACATCCACGATGTAGGGTCGAATCCTACTTGAAGAGGTAGTCTCGCACCTAGGACGTGGTATCAAAATCGCTAGTGAGAAAGCGTTTTACTTATCGTATGAGGACTCGTACCACTTGTTCCACAATAACAAGCATGTTACGCTGCGTCTGACTGCGCTGCCGTCAGTCGCGCGCTTCTTAATGCAATTTCACACGGCCAAATGTCATATGGTATTTACGCAATAAGTACGCACGGCGCACTCGCTTAAACTTGTAAACAAGTAACATCCGGGTAAGTGGACTCGATACCACATCGCTATATTGATGTATTTTATCGCACAATGAGAACGCAACATCAATGTTATGCATGTATACTTGCACCTACAATTCAGGAAAATTGGTGTTGGACCACATAGTCCATTTCTTTGCTAATATCCCACTTTAAGGGACTATTTTCAAGCGCTGATTTTGCAACAAACTTGTATGGGGAGCTTGAGCTATCTACTAAGTGATATCCCTCCCCCGCCCCCACCAATCAATGTTGAGGGTCCCAACGACCGTGGTGATGAAACGGTTCCGAACAACATTGAATGGGGGGACTGGGGGGTTGATTTCAACGAAGTCCTCAAAGTGGTTCAACAGTTATTTCCGGAATTGTCTGAGGCTATTGGTAAATGCTTAATATGACAACTGTCTATAGGAAATAACTCGTGTTCTATACATTGCATAATCTTCTAATTTGGAGAGTGGTAAGATTTGTATATAAGTGTTATATACGGTAAAGATGAAGTAAATACGACATTTACATTGTTAGGGACTGGTCATTTTATGCGTGATTATGGCTCGTTTGTATGGTAAATCACTCAATATAGCAACTGTCTATAGGGAATAACTCGTCTTCTATACATTGCATAATCTTCTAATTTGGAGAGTGGCAAGATATGTATATACTTATTATATATGGTAAAGATAAAGTAAATACGACATGTACATTGTTAGGGACTGGTCATTTCATGCGTGATTATGGCCCATTTATATGGAATGCGCGAGTGTTACATGGAGTCTTGCATAGGGTGCAACGGGTGAAATTCATTATTTAAACTAATTATATGACAGTAGTTTATTATGCAACAATCAATTAAAATCCTTTTTGTTATCGCAATGCGTTTCTTTTTTGATTAGGGACCGGTCACAACCGCATTATAGACGCTATAAAGTAATAACTATTGTGTCAAGTATTGTAGCGTTGTATTTGCCATTGAAGTCATGGAATGATTGTATTTTCTTTGCATTTACTTAACTTGACGGTTATAATTTATCTTCCGTGTTTAATAAATGCATTAAAAGTACGAAATGCATTGTAACGGACTGGTCATTTTACATGTGGTAGACAGAGAGAAAGAAATACAAACAACAACCACCGAAAAAAGTTCAAAAATAAAGAAGAACAAAAACCAAAAGAGAGAAAAAACCAAAAACAATATGTGACAAACAGATGAATAAAATAAACCAGTTAATATGAGCCACGAGAATAACGAAAATGTTATATTAATACATTATTAAAAACACCAATGGCTCCCGCCATGAGGATTTGAACCCGTGTCTCTGCCCTTAAGTATGAATAGGCCAACGCGCTAACCAATTGAGCTAATCGCCCATCTATGCAATATCAAGCCAAATCAAGTGTCATATTATCTTCGGCTTTAGAAATTAGCACTGATTCACAATACACCTTTCATAGTAACACCTTATAGCGTCTTTTTATTCAGAACCATGCCCTCGTACTATCAGAGTATGGACAACCGTTGCGTTTGTCCATCCATTGAAAAGCATGCACATCGGTCGATTGTCCCCGATAAATAATAGAACTAACTCCTATTATCTATTTAATTTAGACGGACAATCGTGTACACGCGTGCAATTCAATACGGACAACCGTGTAACGGTTGTCCATCACCGCGTTATTAGAATTCCAAAGACAGGGTTCGGCGAATTACCTACAATGTAATGTTTATACCACTGTGGACGATGCTATTTAATATAATTCTCTTTATTTTAGCTTTGGCCTTGTTAATATAATGTTATAAATGTAATAATTCTGTAATAAATGATTGCCGCGGTATGCTACGCGAGCAATGTCGTGCGCTATGTCCGAGCCGCTTGGCGATATGCGCGAGGCGTGTCAATCGATGTGCACGAAGAGTGTCGATCGCTGTGCGCGTGGCGTGTCGAGCGCTGCGTGCGAGACGTATAGATTGTTAATCATGATCTGTACACGAACAATGAATGTAATGACTGAACCTATTCATATCTTGCCTGTATTGATATGTAATGAACCGCAATGTTAGTTACTATCTCATTGTTCATGTTATTTCTTGGTAACAAACTCGAGTGCTATGCTCGAAGTTTATGCAAACGCGTAGCGCAAGCTGTAACCAAGGGATACGCATGGGATTGGGTCGAGCGCCACGCACGAACCGTCAAAGTTGTATTTAAATCATATTTTATAATGTTCTCGTGTTTATCGGGGTATCAGATGATTTTAAAAATAAATAAGTCAGGCTTCCTTGAATAATAGGAGCAAATATGCAGGTTTAGGTATTTGATATGACCAGTCCCTAATTCAGTACTGTGGACCCCTCTTGATGATGGTATATCAGGAGATTCATAGCATCTCTATTTACTGAAAATTTGATCAAAAAAGACTTACAAATAAAAAAGTTGTGGCTAAAAATGTAAAATCAGATGATTTTTTTTGGACTTCATTCAGACAATTCAGGAAAATTGGTGTTGGACCACATAGTCCATTTCTTTGCTAATATCCCACTTTAAGGGACTATTTTCAAGCGCTGATTTTGCAACAAACTTGTATGGGGAGCTTGAGCTATCTACTAAGTGATATCCCTCCCCCGCCCCCACCAATCAATGTTGAGGGTCCCAACGACCGTGGTGATGAAACGGTTCCGAACAACATTGAATGGGGGATTGGGGGGTTGATTTCAACGAAGTCCTCAAAGTGGTTCAACAGTTATTTCCGGAATTGTAGGTATGAGTCCACATTCGCACAGTGAGAACACACCCTTACTTTATACCCAGTATATAACACATTACAGATAGAGCATTGTAGGAATTTGTAGCACTAAACCCTCAATGTTCATTTAAGCAGGATTCATAATTTGTAAAGGGAAAGTCCCTATTCTACATCAGGAACTGAAGGAAGGAAGCATTAGTAAGAGCAATGGGCTATTAAACCATTGTGTAAGTTGGGGGAGGGTGATGCGATCAGACATCCTGCTCAATTCCGACTTGTTTTTACTGTTAATGTGTGTGTGTGTTTGGTCTTGGTCCAAGTATGGCATGGGTGACTTATTATATTGATTCCCAGAGGGTGATTTAAGGAAGCCCCATAATCCATTGCGAACTTGTTGTACCCAGGATTTCAACTGCTACCAAATATCAGTGAATTCCATGAAACTTATGATGTTATAATTTATTTTGAAACTGTCACTGTGCTGTATGACCTGTTTGCATTTTGCATTAGTTGCCACCATTTAGTGAATATGTGAACTTGAGCTCATCTATTGATAAATCAAAAACAAAAGGCTACGCAAACATATCACTTGGAATCTGTACACGCAAATGGTCGGCATTATGCTCATCAATTATTGTATCATGCATGTTTTGTCAGAATGATAAAGCATGGGTATTCATTGGCTTAGTGTATGTTGCTGAAAACCTATTCAATTGTGATTGGTTGGCATACAGGTCCCTGCTAGCTGTTCGATTAGTCACAGGGAATTGTAAAATAAATTATGAAATAAAAAGCATTTCTTTTGTGATGTTTGAAAGCAAATTACATATTTTTTACATACTCGGATTAATTGGATTTTTGCACCCATAACAAATCTGATTATGCACCCATAACAAAAATTCTTCTCAAATGTCAAATTATTACTATGGTACTGGTACATCTAAACAGCACTACCGGGTGGTTAAAAAAAAAGTTGACCCAAGTTCAAAGTAATTTTTCAACCACATTTAAAGTTTCAGATAATTTCTGTTTGCTTAGTCTTAATCAGCAGTAAGTTTTGAAATTATCCTGATAAGATGGTACATTTATCTTGGTTGGTTCTTCAGATATGGTTCATTACAGAAAGCATGCACATAGCTGCCTTGGCCACGGGAGCGTCCTTTTAGTAGAGATGGAATGCACAAAGTGGACTTACACACAATTGGTCACAAATTGTAAAAATAGGAGAAAAAGAAACAAGGAGACATCTGAGACATCTGTCTGGTGCTTGACATTACCTACCTATACGTATCTACGTTTCTTTGTTGAATGAGAATGGCACATACGCATAGAGATTGGGATACTTTGTCAGGGCGGGCTTTTCAATTCTGAAACTAGAGCATGCTGTTTTGTTTAAGACAAAAACTAAATAACGCTCCCGTGGACAAGTCAGTTTTGTACATGTTTTCTGTAATGAACCATATCTGAAGAACCAAACAAGCTAAACGTGCCATCTTTTCAGGATAATTTCAAAACTTACTGCTGATTAAGACTAAGCAAACAGAAATTATCTGAAACTTTAAATGTGGTTGAAAAATTACTTTGAACTTGGGTCAACTTTTTTGTTGAACCACCCGGTATAGCCAGGGTTGCACAAAGTTGTTTCTTCCCCAGGAGCAAGGTTTTGAGCGTATCACTTCCCCATCTATACTTATTTATTTGATAAAAATCAGATTACAATATAACATGTTAGCTATAGTGCTCTTTAGATGTACCAGTACCATAGTAATAATTTGACATTTGAGAAGAATTTTTGTTATGGGTGCATAATAAAAATGATTTGCGCGAAGCGTGCAATTTTTTTTTTGGTCGTTATTTTACGCTAAATTTGTCAAATTTGAAATTATTCCGTAAGAAAATGTGCGCGAAGCGCAATTTTCTTCTTTTTTTTGATGCTAAAATTGTCAATATTGTTCTTATTTTAACTAAATATAATTTTGTTTGGGGGGGTGGGGGCACAACAAATATATTTTGGGGAAATGCTTGCCCCCTATAGCGTCACCACTGGGGAAAAGCAATAAAACAATAAATATGTTAGTATACCTGCAACCACAGCTCATAACCCAAAGTTACATTTTTTCTCTTCATCTTTTTTTCACCCTTTTCCCCAATACTTTATCTTTATCCACTTATGGTATATTTCCCCAATTCTGCTCATTATTTCCCGGGAGCGGTGCTCCCTGCTCCCGCACTTTGTGCAACCCTGTCATAGTCATTAACCTCTAATTATGAAATTACCTCAACACTTTTCCACAACCATCCATTACAATTTTAATTTATTTATATTTGTATTGGTCTGCTGTTCTAGTTCAATGTTTATTGTTTAAATTCATGACAATACATACTCTCATGCATGTCCCAGTGATAGTTGGCGCCCAGTATCAAATAAGGACCTCATTCATCTTTACAATATGATGTCTATGTTGTTTTTGTTGATTTTAAGCAAGCAGTGGCTGCAATGCAACAATGACGGCACCACCAGGGGGGGGGGGGGGATTTCCCCACCCCCTCCCCCCCCCCCCCAAAAAAAAAAATTCTTGCCCCCCCCCCCCCAAAAAAAAAATCAATTTAGTTAAAATAAGAAAAAAATATACACAATTTAAGCATAAAAAGGCAATATTTTCCCTGCTGTGCACACACATTTTCTTACTAAATTAGGTTTAATTAGACCAAATGTTGACAATTTTAGCATAAAATAGCTCAATTTTGCTCGCAAGCGCGCATTTTTATACTAAATTAGTTAGTATTAGACCAAATTTGACTGGTGTGGCCACTGTACTGAATGCAATGAGAGTGTGTCAGAATTTGGAATGACTGGAGCAATTATATATCACCTCATGTGGCAGTAGTAAATATTGTCAATGTGCCAGCAGGATTCTCAAATGATGTCAATTCCGTAGTTGATACCAGGACTAACAAAAGCAACAGATTATTAAACTATTGTGAAAGTTTTAATGCAATCCTAGGTCCGGTATCCATGCTCAATGCTGAGGTGTTTTTGTTAGTTTGTTTGGGGTTTTTTTGGTGGGTGTTTTGGCTCCATTTTTGTTCCTTTTCTCCACTTTCTTGCAGGCATCAAATTTTCATTTTGCAGCCTGTTTTGGCTCCATTTTGTTCCTTTTAACCAGAGTCCTTCTTTAGACCTCCCCCCCCCCCCCCCAGCCTCATGAACGCCCTATAGTTTGCTCAATCTGTATCAAATCAGCGCCTCATTTTTTACAATATGACATCCATTTTGTTTTGATGAATTAGAGTAAGCAGTGATTGCAAGGAATTTGAAATTACTAGACCAGTCATATATAACCCTGGTCGCAGAAGTATATTTATATGCCAGCAGAATACACAATTTAGGTCTAATACAGGAACTTGTTGCAGAGCAATAGATGGTTGAAAGTTTTGTGTTTATATGCAATCCAAGATCCGGTACTGGTTTGGATTTGGTCCAAATAAACCATGAGATATCGTGACAGGAACTTACAGAAGGAAACAAATGGTTAACCCTAACAGCACTACGTCATACAAAATCATCCGACCAGCAGCACCTGTGTGCGCCTGCGCATGAGGTATACCGTATATCCCATGCCGCAATTCCCCCCGGGTATAGATAGTCACCAAATGTTTAGCCTGGACCAAAATGTTAGTCCTCCCTGTTGACCCCCTGCCCTAGTTCTGTGATCCATTGCCAATGCAAGACTGTGAGCGTTAGGGTTATACTATTGTGACATTTTTCATTTTGGATGCAATCAAGGTCCTGCTCAACGCTGGGTTATTTTAATAGTCTTTGGATTCGGTACACATATTAACACTTTTCATGCGCCAGGCATCTACAGACGACAGTCCAAAAATGTTTCAAAAATGTCAAAATTATTGAATTTCTTCATCAAATTTGGGATAACCATGAGAAATGCATTAAAATAAGTACAAACATGCCTAGTATTGGTTTATTTATTCTTGAGATAGACTTTGACAGTTCTCCTGTAATCTGGAAAAACCTAGTAAGTCTGTTGAACACAAATTTGAAAAATCAAAGGAAAACTGTTCCCAAGTTGAATTGCTAGGTTTTTCCAGATCAGTATAATTATATACTTACTCTGATATACTAGGTTCTCCCAGATGAAAAACTGCCAACAGGGAAAAGTTTCACTCACTTGATAAACTGAAGGGGAAAAACCTATTAAGTCCAAATATTTTCACCAACATTTGACTTGCTAGGTTTTTCCAGCTAACAAGAGATTGGGAAAGGTCTCTAAAAAGTCTGTTTTGTAATGGTAAAACTAATAGCCGCGTAGAGAGGGTTAATTAACTCCCTCATCAGAAATGTGTGTCAATTGTCTGCATTTTGTATATATCGGTATATGTTCATAGTGTCCTAATTAATTGCACATCTTTCAAAATGATACAAAAACAATCACTTGTTTCAGTCATCGACCACTTGCTTGAGAATATGGGGAGGTCCCTATCTGAATAGACCGTAATAGCATAGACCGTAATACTGGAAATTGGTTTGAAAGCGACACCATGGATTGTTTGAGGGTCATTCAATAAGTTCTACCTCCTCATTCATCACATCGCTAATATGAATGTCAGCCTTGTGACATTTGTCATGATTAAAGTTCTGAATCATAGCTGCACATTTATAGTGAATGATTATTGATATCTGTTTCATTTTTGTTATGATGCGATTAAAGCCAGAAAAAAATGTTGGACAATGGAAACGGAAAATTACCCTAAAGATGAATTCATGTTTGTTTTGGGTTTTTTTTCTCCGTATTGTATGAATAGATATAAGAGCACAGTTATAGTACATTTATATTATCAACTCGAATGAATTGCTACGCCTTCAGCATACTGGAATACTGCTATTCAGTCAAATTTTCATTGTTACAAGTCAAGCCACAGTAATGCCTAGATTGCTAAATCTTTCACATAATAGTCACTTTACAAGTTATCTTAATATGCAACCTTCATAATAGTCAATCAGGTCCTCAATGGTAGAAAATCATCTCTTTGAGAGACTTGGAATCCCTCCATTTAGTCCTGTATATTGAAGATCTCTTAGTTCTTATGAAAAGCAAATACAACTTTTACAGTGGTTCTCTAATGGCTGTCCTGACCTAGTTCTGGCATTTTGTTTCCAAAACATCAGTCACTTTTATTGTTTATAGTCTGTTTAAGAGATATCTGAAATTTAGAATGGTTTTAATTGACCAATAGGTACGTTTTGTCTCATAGAATTGGCCAATAGCACTTGGGAGATATTTTGCTGTTTGTCATCCAATTCCGTCACATTAGATGGACGTTTGGTTTTCACTGCATCTCTAGAAAAGTACAGCCATTACTCGAACCAATTTACTATGAATTTGTAGCTGAGATTCTAGGCTGCAATTGTGTGATATTTCATAAAAACTGGCTCATAGTTATACAATAGCAAAGTTACGTGGTTGGAGGTAGAACTTATTGAATGACCCTAATATATTCATACATGACATGGGGTTTGCCATTCAACCTAATTACCACCATCCTGTTGTCTGACGATTTCCTATTGGCATCAAACTCGGAGTAACGACTCCTTTTCCGGAAGGTTTATACTTCCGAATGTTAATATTCTATCACCATAGAAAGTGGATTTTAAAGATAAACTCTCTTTTCATTTTGTGTGTTGACTAAAACCAGACCAATGCAGGAAGTGCAACCTTCACATTTAACCCTCCGCCCACGCAAGACAAGGAGATGCAATACCTTCGAGTGGTGGCGCTCTATGACTACACGGCCCAGAGGTCGGACGAGTTGAGTCTACAGGCCGGTGACGAGATCAATGTGCTGCACCAAGATAACGAAAACTGGTGGATGGGACAGTTGCCAAATGGCCAACAGGGATACTTCCCTGCAAATTACATCACAAATCCCAATGAAGAAGGTAAACCCTGTTCACAATCAAAACTCTGATATTTGTCAATGTTCCCCATGGCCAACCAATTGCATAGGCCTGCCTATAAACTACACATGTAATACCAATTAACAGTGGTGTTTTCAAAAACTCAGTCTTCCAACCTCAAATTGTATATCTGACAATTGAATTTGTTGTTCAGTCTAGATAGACCAATAGTAGACTTTGACAAAATAATTTATAAACTTGGTGTAATTGAGTTCGATCTACCCTATTACTATAAATACTATTTACTGACAAATAATGGCCCAGTGGTCAAATCACTGTAATTGGCTACATTTTATGACCAGTCCTTGGAAACGGGAACATCATAGCTATCCTGATCAGGGTTATATCAAATCAGTGCAAAAAGAATGTGTAGGGACTGTAACTTGTGAATCTGACCGTTCTAAAGTGATGTAACATTTTGTATACCATTTTGGAATTTTGTAAGCTTTATTTTGGTATCCCCTCTTTCCCCAAAAGGTCGCAGTCAGTATGATTCACAAACTGTTTTCACCTGCACTGATTTTCACGGATTGTTCCCAAGGACACACAATCCGTCTGAAGGGGAAACCTGTAGAGGACAATGGAGAAAGGGGATATCAATTACAGCAGTTTTATTTGTTCGTGAAATTTGTTGACATTTCAGTGTCATATGAAGTGTGAATTTTTTTACCTCTCAGATAATATCACAGAATGTTATCTCTATGAATATCACTGCCAAAAAACGCAGGCTAACAATCCCCTGTATATTTGGGGATTCATTTGTGGTCTAGTGGATAGAGTGCTTGCTTCATAATCCAAAGGTTGTGGGTTCAAGTCCCGCTGAAGCCAATGTGTTCTGTTCTTGGTCGGCCATGGCACTGTACCCTGCTTGCCTCTCTCCACCCAGGTGCAAAATGTAAATATATTCCATTCATTATTTACATAAGTATGCCACTGGCACTTGCATGGCAGCTTAGGGATATTGGAAAAACCCTTCATAAATACCAACATTTAATTTGATTTTGAATGGAGGGATGAAAGTCTCGCTTGTGACAACAGAGCTTGAGAATGGGTAAATTAATTTCTTAAAACAATGCAGACCAAGAAATAAGAATGGTTTGATACCGGTATTCGGGTGTTTTTTATGTCCTCTCTTTACAGAACCAGTTGTTGGTGCTGATTACACTGATGATGCAGACGGTGATGAGAGGATAGATGACACGCCAAGGAGGAGGAAAACTAAGAGCAAGAGCAAGAAGAAAACGGTAGGTTGACATATCGTTGGTCGCATCACATAACTGTTCTATTTAATGCACAGGGTTGGGCAGCAACCAGCACTCGGGCTGACCAACTGTCATTCAAGGGAATTTGAGGTCTTGCCAACCAGCACAAAAATGGAGGAACTGTCTTTTTCCTTTCATAACGGCTGGAAAATAATCCGTGAAACAGTACATCATTATAGATCAAATCAAATATAGATATATATAATGCAGTGCTCTGGATTTTGCTCAACTAACATTTCACTCGATCTTGTTCCTCAACAGGGTATCTATATGTAGAAAGCAACTGAAATTCTTTATTTTTGTGACATTAATATGCCACTCTTCCAATCTTGGTATAGTTCATTTATATCTGTGTGTGAAAAGAGTATTTCTTGAAAAAGAGTGTTACATCAAATTGAACAGTAGAGGATACGACGATGTATGAGGCACAATGAATGGTTGGCTTGTCCATAAATGGTAAAAATTATACAATTTCTCAGCCTATTTTTCACCTTTTGAAGTTGTACGCTAACATTGATAAAAGGCAAGAACCGTGTTGTTAAGAAAGTGATACTAGTAAACTAATGGCAAAATACACACATTGATTGTTATACAAAGTTCTGGTATTGTTAAACATTAGTATACAAATGATGCTCATAGCTATGCTTACATAAATTTGGGTCACTGATATGTAAGGCTGTTAAGACTTCCCTGCCCCCTTTTTAGCCTCTTGTCGCCCAAAACCTCTGTCACCCCAAGACCCCATTTGGGGGATTGCATCTTTTTGCACAAAGACCCATTATAGTGTTTGGATTTTTTTGGAAATTCTCTTACCTGAAACCCCTATTTTTTGCATGTCCTTGAAAGTACCATACGTACAACTGTATCGATTTCATACTTGATTGCCCCCTTCCCCCCTCCCCCCGAATTAAAACCTTTCAAAAATGTATAACTGAAAATCAGTTTCCATAACATGTTACTTATTTCACTTGATCGTGTTAAAAATGAGCTAAAATTGGAGCATATAGTATATTTGTTATAAATATTATTCTATTTGGGACAACTCCTCTCCTCCATTCACTAAAAACATAAAATCTACAACCCAGAATATCATCCAGTTTCACCCCTTTTTTGTGCCCCAGATGACAGCTGTGGTAACAAAGGGAGGAGAATTTCGCATCATCTCAGCAACAGAGGACAGTGAAGCAGATACGCCAGCTACCAAAGGGTAAGGGATTCCGCTATCCATCTAGTGTTAGTGTGTGTCATCAGGTTTTCTGCAGTGGATGTCACCTTTTTCACATGTTATGTTTAAACTACTATACAGTGTGAATTTTTAAAATTCTATGCACGAATTTAATAGCTCTTTGACCTTGATGTGTATGTTGAACCAGGAAATTGTTGTCTGTATATAAAGTATATGTAATCTAGTTCATCTTCGGAAAAAATGGAAGTAATCAATTGAAAAATAAGCAAAATATGACAAGTTTTGTAAGCTGTCCCCTTTTTTCACCGTTCCAATTTTAATAACATAATATTAAATGCAAAGTTTAGCCAAACAAGAGGATCAAAATTATATGAAGTCAAACTAAACTGCTCACAAAAAGTATCGAAACACTTAGAAATGATCCAATATATAACAGCTCGAAAGGGTATGCATTAATCGAAGCAAATAACCAAGTGCATAATTTTGTTCTGCATATTTTGACACCTCGATCGATGAGATACGATGTTGCGGAACGGAGTTATTGTCATTTCAATGGTCGTGGGTCCAGTTTCAAAAGTGGCAATCATCTTATAGAAAGAGGTTCGCATTACTGTTTAGAATGATCAGATTCGTGATTTTCAATAGGAATGAGTGTCACTTTTGAAACTGGACCCACGACCATTGAAATGACAATAACTCCGCTCCGCAACATCGTATCTCAACGATCGAGGTGTCAAAATACCCAGAACAAAATTATGCACTTGGTTATTTGCTTCGATTAATGCATACCTTTTCGAGCCGTTATATATTGGATCATTTCTAAGTGTTTCGATACTTTTTGTGAGCAGTTTATTTGTTAACAATAGTATTTACAGTATATTCTATATTGAATTGTTTTAATTAATAAACTTATATAAAGTTATATAAACAATGCCGAGTTTATCTTGGATATATATAGCAAATCTCAATATTCAAGATTATCTTATTTATTCCAGGAGTAAGAAAAAGAGAAAGAAACAACTAGATCTTGACCCTGAGGGTGACATGACAGATGGTAATACTCCAAGGAGTCAGCGTCTTCCCCGTGCCCGAACAACCAGCGGTGCTCGTAAACTAGCTCCGACATTTGACCTTGCTGATGAGGAAACCCCTCAGAGAACGACGAGTAAGAAGAGGAGTAAATCAAGAGAACGAGACATCAGCGGTGCGGAGAGCCGAGACGAAGACACACCGAGACGAAGGACAAGAAAGAAGAGGGACACTTCCACGGAGCGACGTCTTGAGAATGGGGATGACGAAACTCCCAGACGGAGAAGGACTACGAGATCAGGCTCGAGAGAGAATCTGATCAGTGCCGGGGAGGACAATGGAGTGTCGGAAAAGAAAAGCGGCAAAAGGAAACAGAAATCCCACCATGTAGAGAGAACTGTATGACAAATGGTGCCACTCCATTGGGAGTAGGCTATTTCATTTTGTACTTTCTCTTATCTGTCGTTGCTTTTTCATTGTCAGTCTGCAGGATCAGAATGGGATCTCCAACAAATGGCATATTCATATAAGTGTCCATGATTTTGCAGGCTGAATTGAGAATATGTAATCAATATATCAGATTCCATCTTGCTGATAATTATGTGGGTCAGAAATGTGCAATCCAGGGAGGGGGAGTGGTACTCCCAACTCCCCCTGTGGTGGGGGGGGGGGGGTACTTAACTTTTTTTGATTGGTATGTAACAGCACTCGGTTTTTGGATCGGTTTTTGAAGTGGTGAAATGGGGTTCAAATGATGGTCCTTATAACTGATCGACAACACAAAGAGGCAAACATTCAATATGAGTACCCCGAGCCACCCCTGCACATGTTAAGATGTATTTTAACATTTTGAGTCATTGATAGCGATGACAGAGGCAATGGGCTGAATGAAAAAGTTGTGGCATAATGTTATTATTCTTCATTGCTATTAGTATGACTCCAATAGGTATCTACTTACCCTTTTTGTACTAGAATATTCTCCGTCCATTTAAGGAATTATTACCTTACATCTTTTTTCTTACCCATTTAAATGTTATCCTCATTTAACCCCCTGGGCACTTCCTGTCTATCTAACAGTGCTTCTGATTGGTTAATTACAAGATATACTCATTTGAATGACCAATTACGATACAGCTTTTAAACTGTTTCACCCGATCTTTATCAGGGAGACAGTTAATCTAACAATGTCTCTCATTGGTGCAATAAATGATGTATCCATCTTTCTAACCAATCCGCCTGTAGTTCTCAGGGGGTTAAAGATGGGTGACCTGATTATTTATACATGGTATGGAAAAAGTGTACTTTAGGTCCCAGATTCTGGACTGTACTAGTATTGTCCAATACTGGAACACCCAGTATCGTTCAATGCTGAGACAAATCTCACTGGTATCATGTGTACTAGTATCGCCTGATACTGGAACATAAAAACGTTCCAATAGTATCAAGTATCGCTCGAAACTGGAACACAGTTGATGTTCCAGTATCAACTGATACTAGAACAGTAAAATTGTACCAGTATCGACCGATAGTGGCAACTTTTATGTTCTAGTATTGAACGATACTGGTATACCAGTATCTGGAACCTAAAAATACACTTTTCCCATTGTATTTTTTATTGTCCATGAAACTGCATTCATTATATATAATTAAAGTACAGTCTTATTTCTAAATCCAAATTTAATTTAACTATCAACTACTGTATGCAGCCAACGTTAGGCTCGCACCATGCATACAGTCATTGTCATGATGTTAGAGGGCATTGTAATACTCTCCCATCCAAGCATCTGAGCCAATGCCAAACGGTATGGTAAAGTGAGCCCTCTGTTGATGTTATATCATACTTAATCCAAAATTGTGAGTGGAAGTAAACAGTGCCCTCTTTAAATGAGACTAAATCTTTCAGAACTGTTAATATTACTGCTATAATCAAAACAAATAATTGTCGATCACAACGTCGTGATCAGAGCGCTTGCGTTCATCCAAAGGTTTTACGCCGTCTTGTGACGCACTGTATTCCACAACTACAGACGCACAACGCTGCCATGGTCACGTATATGTTGCATTGTACGCGAGGGAGTGATTTGATATGATCGACAATTATTTGTTTTGATTATAAGCCAAGGTGTTGAACTATATGTTCTTTGGGTTGACGTCCAGACCTCTCTGTTTGTCTTTGTCGACATTTATGATAGTACTTACTTTGCGGGTCAAAGTGTTATGTACAAAACATAATTTTGTATTACATGATCCACTTCAACAAATTCTGAACAAAAGCCATGTTTGCTTAGTGTGAAATATGTCAGATTATTGTCATTTCAGAATCGTAGTGTACATTTGACTGTGCAAAGATATGCCACATGGGTAGCATTTTCAACTCTGTGATGGTATATCAATGACGCTTTTGTTATTCCTGCAGTATATGAATGATTTTTTGGGGGGTGGCCAATTTTAGTGTTTTGTAATGGATCTTTTTGATCAGAATGCCATCAATATAGATGAAAAATTGGGCAATTTAATTTAATTTTGACTATTGAAGCCAAATGTGTCAAAAATTAATAATCTTAGTGTATTTGTGTTAGATTTGACCACCTTGAAAATACTAATTGGTTACATCTTTTAGTAACTAATATCGGTATCCAGGCCCGCAATTAGGAGGTTGGGGCTGCCCCCCCCCCCCCCCCCCTCCCTAAAAAAGGGAGAAAATAAGAAAAGTCTGCCCTGTAACCGTTCGACTTGGCCTGTACATGGTCTATTAACAGTCATCTCTGGAACGAGAGCCTATTTCACCTCAGGGCACTACAAATTGACGGATCTGTGGGGCGTCGACATTGTAACGTGTAACCGTCAATTTGTGCGATCATTGCATTTTTCTCTTTTCAACCCTAACTTAAAAATAAAAATTAACATCGTAACAAATTGAGGGCAGCCCAGTGCCCCTCCCCCCCCCTAAAATTACCCCGTCGGTACACAACGCATTCCATGGGTACATTCGTGATTTTGACCATCCGGTTTTGACTGCAAAAACGAAATTGGGCAACCTTTTACTATTTTTTTGTCGGTACATCATGACTTTGGTCGGGTACAAGCATATCTTGTCCCCCTTGTTTCAAAAAGCTGGCTACGCCACTGGGGCAGCCTATGTTCCAGAATTCCTCGCGGCAGCTAGTCCGATGATTTTATCTCACCTTTGACCCCAACATCTCACAATATAGGTCGAAATTACACCTTTTTGAGCCTATATATCGCAATGTGACTATCATTTTCTAGGCGAGTTTATTTTCTACACCATTTTAATGAACCCAGTGGAAGACAGACTCTCGTTACTTGATCCATGGCAGTGTTGACAGTAGTGCGTCACTAAAAAGCATGCCCTCAGCTGAATTCGCTCCTGTTGTGATTAACACACATTTTGAGTCTAAGCGCTAAAATGGTGACCAAATGGATTGAATTGGGTCTTCATCAATCACTTTTCAATGCATTATAATATTTGGGTACAATTAATTGCCCTAGCATATTTGTGTAAGAAATGTTCCATTGATTGTCGAATGGAAGTCGAAGTCCAAAGCCAAATCATTTAATGTCTTCAGGTAAAAGTTCAACCTTATCATTATAGAGTAAATAAATGTGATCCCTAATATTGTTTGGAACTGTTTTGATAATATAGTTATAGCTAATCCTACATGAATACTTATGAAGCAGTTGAGTTATTTTTATAGGTCAAATTGCACTTATGTGTTAAAAGCATCTTTTGCCTCTTTCCCACGGTGAATCATCATGCCAACCACAGTGCAGTAGTGATAAAAACTGTACCTCTCTGCAGATTAAAATAGTATTCATATTATTGGATGTAGTAAGTTTAAGCAAAAACAATATGGTTACTTCAGGAAAGTAGTGCAAATTACTGATCCCGAAGTGTTGGATGATTGGCACCGCCTGTTGTTGTTATTTTTGCGACGCAGGACCCATATTTAGGGATTTTCAACACAAAATCGTACCCCATGTTATCACATTTCTTGTTAAAGCAGCGACCCATAAGGGCGGCACACATCCCTGTATACCTTATGTGTGAATACTCCCAGGATGTGCTCTCAGTGAACCACTTGACTGAAATGTACTTGTAAATTACTAAAAGGTCTATAATAATTGGAGAGGAGATTCCTATTATGGGCAAATATGCGCCCGGTGGTAGGGGGTGTCAATCAGCATTATGGCTACACATTGGCGTCCATAAAAGGGGGCACAATTTCACTTCTTGGCATCCTCAACATTATTGTAATAGAGGGAAAAAAGGATATTTTGTCTATCAATTTTGTACAATTGCAATAGTTTTCTGCCTGTATATTTGTCCTGATAGTTTTCCTCTTAATTGTGCATTTGTTCTTGTATTATTATTATTATGCCATTACAGGGCATGCATAATTGGGTGTAAGTGACGCCTTTTAGTGGTCAGGTTTGTATTTTTGTGCTTTACGTGTTAAGGGTCCATTTCAGAGAGGTTTGGATGGGCATGGGTAGCCATTTGGTTGCCGAGTATTTTAAAAGTGGTAATATATGTGCATTTTGTTTGCACTGTTGGTAATTTTTAACCCTTTTGCTTGTTTTAAACTCAATATTTGAAAATGTATAACATTAGACTTATTAGGAGGGTGTGGACTCTCAGGTACAGCCTCCGTAAAACTGCCGTAACTTCTTCAATATTCATTTAATCTTTATAAACGTATACATCAGATTATATGTACATACACTTTGCCAGTGAATTCAACAGCATCTAGTACTTTCTAGCTTTTTATGACCAATTACTTGAAACGAGCCCCAATTACTTGGACACAGCCTCATATCTAAAGTTTGACCCGAGGAACTTCACGCAGTGCGCAATTACCTCAAGCCCCCCCTCCTGCCTTACCTGATTATTACCTAAAATAATTCATAGTTTTAATGTTTGTCCTGTCTTCCCTGCCTGTATGTTGGTCGGTCAGTGCTGGCCATCGACAGGCCAACATCGTGTCCTGGGTTTTTTATTTACATTCTTTTTATCAATTTTTTGTATTTTTTCATGATTTATTAAAGAATGATTCAATATATAAGACAAATCCCTAGCAACAGAATTTGGGGTATGTGATTGGACAATACAATTGCGGTATTGCACTGGATATACCCACTGTAATTTGGCACTTGATGAATATTCTTTGTGGTTTTCAGCCTGAATTCAAGGGGGGTAGGGAAATTGTACATGATTCCTTTTCTTCACATTTTAGGGTTTTTTAACCTTTTCAGGCCAATGCATGTTTTAGTTTGTTATAAGCATTTTCAAAAATTTAGACCCCGTTTTATGTATATGTTTTCCAAAGATTTTAAATATGTGCTAGAGAGTTTAATCTCATTGGTCGCACCACATACGGTTCTATTCGATGTGCAGTAAAAATCACATCACATACAGATCTATTCAATATGCTACTTGCACGCAATCGCCATTTTAGAATGAAAGCAAGACTCCCCACAGCGCACGCGCGCCCATCCGCGTCACACGATACACAAACCTGCGTGAACCCACGATGCAGTGTGGCGTGATGGTGCGTGATAAGGGGAGCGCCTCGCTTTCAGTGGTTCCATCTGTACCGTGCAAGTAGCGTATACGCTGCTTGGATTTGGCTTATCGCCCGATCAGTTTCCCTAAAAAGGGTTTCTATATGAAGAAAAAAACACTTCAGGGTTATTATATGATGAAATTTGTATTGTAATCTTTTAATTAATATTGATTTATATTGTATTAACGCGGCAGGCGTCTGCAGAGGTAGACGACATTCCATTACGCCACAAAATGTTTTCAAAAATGTCAACATTGAATTTCATCACCATATTTGGAATCACCATGAAAAGTGGATTAACTTAAGTACAAACCTGCCTAGTATTGGTTCAGTAATCCTTGAGATAGACTTTGAAAGTTGGGAAAGGTTTCTGAAAAATCTGTTTTGTATATGGTTAAACTAATAGCCGTGTGGAAAGTGTTTAAGTTATAGATCTGTATGTAAACATTAATCCTTGAAAAAAGTGTCAATATTTTCGCGATAAGATATTTTCACGAAAATGGTCATAACAGGCATTTCGCGATTTTTTATTTTCGCAATTTTCAACACTTGTGAACATAAGTCAATGGAAGTCAATAATTTTCACGAGTTTATATTTTCGCGGATGAGGATTGATTCGCGAATTTGGCAAAAATAAAAACCTCACGGAAATTTCTACTTTTACAGTATGTGATGTGGCTGATGATAGAACTTGTCAGATAATGCATTCTTAACCAAATGAAATGTATCTATTTATAATGTTTTTATTGTTAATTGAAATAAATGTGTGCAATAATGTTTCATATTGCAAGTTGTTTTCATAATATATTTTCTTGACACCGAATCATTCTGTTGTTAGACTGGAGGGGTTGTTGTATAAGCTAAAATAAAGCTCTCAGCACCTTTTACAGGGTGTCTCAGAATGATTTATACCAGAAAAGGGGATTTATTTAGCTATGCATACCCATGTTATTGGTCAATGGTTCTAACATCTATAAGTACTTAGTATTCTTAGGATTTTTTTATTTAAAAGTAGGAAACATGTTCCCCGAGATTTAGACTGCAATGTGTTTTTTAGTTTTTTATTTGTATAAATAATTCTGGGACACCCTGTACTACTACAAGACATGACAAAGCCATGAATACCGGAATCCTGAATTTATTGTGATTTAGATACAAGTAACAGCAGTAATACAGTGGAGATAGGCTTTTACAACAGGTATTCACAATATAGGAAAAGAATTTAACAGACTCGCCATGGGACCATTAGAGATACCTAAAATAACAGTGGAGATACATTAGTAACTTAGTTATTCTACACAAACAGCACATTTGCCACATCATGCTCAAAATCAAAGGCTTAAAGACCTTCATACACCAGCAAACTCATCGTCAGCAATTTGAAGCTTGTTATTCTTTGCTAAAGGGATGTCTAAAAGAAAATGCAAGACATTATAAACCAATGACAAGAGAGCCTGATGTGATCTTTGCTCAAAATATCACCAAGAAATAGACTCATGGCAACTGTTAAGAAAACTGAAGCTGTAGTCTACGTACATGTTATCAAGTTATCCAAACAAGGAATGGTTTGAGGCACTCAGAGAAGAGGACGATTAAAGACATGGGAGATGAACACACACCCTATGGAGTTGATCATCTCTTTACAAGGAAACACATCATTACAGAGACATTTGATAACCCACTTATGAGGACAGTATAGCTATTGGAGTGATGGGAGGAGTAACAGAAGCAACAACTGACATATTATACACTCTTAATATTAAAGAGTAAAATTTACTGAGTCGAACATGTTGAGTAGAAAATTGAGTAAATGGTTGATCAACTCGGAGCAAAACATTACTTTTAACGGTGCTCGTCCCACGAGTAACTCATAAATCAACTAAAATGAGTAAATCAATTTGTGACTTTTGATCAACTGGGTGTGAACAACAATGGTTGTGTCAATACTGAGTAAATATTGTGGTGCTCGCCGATAATATATATCAAAGAATAAATTATACTGAGTCATACATGTTGAGTGAATAATTGAGTAGATGATTAATCAACGTGGAGTGAATCATATAGTTGACTCACATACAATCCATTAATGAGTCAAATGTCAGGTGACTCGGTATTATGAGTCAAATACGAAATGAAAGCGAGGCTGTAATTCTGCCATTTTGTTTTGCACATGGACTGGTGACTAGCGTATGTTCGTGATTGATGACACACATTTTGTCACTTCTTTAGGCATTTCTTTGCTGTTGAACACTGCATAGATTGCTAAGACATTATGTGGAACTTCTGGAGTTGACCATCAACAGTAAATTTGCGTATTTGGGGGAGATTTTAGCTTCAGTAAGCTTACAGTGTTTCTACCTGTAATGGATACAATGTTAACTTTCTTACTTGTCAGTTGGACCAATCTGCCTGTTTGAAATATGGCAACATGCTGTCTAGAGGGTGAGTCAAAAAAACTGCAATAGTGAAAAGAAGCCGTTTTGTTTTCAAAACCAAATGAATTTTAAAACTTTTTAAACGTTGCAAGAATGATGTATTTAATCCTAACTTTGTGTGAAAAAATGAAGTCGATCGCATTTTCCGTTTGTCTTTGGTGAACCTTTTGACCAGTGCACCCATTTTACACGTTTGTCCACGAGATACCCAAAATATGCATCAGATCGCAAAATGTGTCTCTCATTCAAATTTGGAAACTTGAGTTCATTTGTGATGTTTTTGGAATTTGATGCATCCTTTCTTGTTTACATGTGAGTTATCATAATCAATTATAATCGTACCCATGCAATGAAAGTGTATAATGTTCTTAAATTTAATAAAAAACTGAAATTTTCCATTTTTTTGTTGGCGGGATATTCAAATATGAAAATGCAATGTGTGCCATTTAAAAGGAAAATCACTGTGCTCGTGGACAAACAGGTAAATTTGGTTGTGCAGCAAAGAGGGTCACCAAATACAAACGAAAAATGCGATCGACTTTTTCACACAAAGTTAGGATTAAATACAGCATTCTTGCAACGTTTAAAAAGTTTTAAAATTCATTTTGGTTTTGAAAACAAAATGGCTTCTTTTTACTATTGCAGTCTTTTTGACTCACCCTGTACAGTCACTAACACTTTTCGCAGATCATCATCCATATCTACAAATCTCACGAAGCAATGCCATTTATCTGAGACTCGCTAGAATTCCAGTCTGAGTCGATCGTTGTTGAGTGCATTTTTGTACTCAAGCAATATTGAATCAAAACATTTACTCAATAGTTGAGCAAATATTTGGCTCAACTGGTGTGCAAATTTGGACTCAACATGGATTGAGTACGTTTCTATACAACTGTTGAGTAAAAAGGGAACCACTCAACATGGAGTATGAATTGAGTAAAGGTTTACCCGTGAGTTAACCCGTTGGTCAACACATGTTGAGTAAAATTTAATCAAACATTTCACACCAAAAAGAGTAAGATTTTACTCAATATTGTGCACTCTTTTTGAGAGTGTATGCAGAACGAAGAATTAATGTCAAAAGGCAACCATGCCAGACCCCATATCTTAACAAATACAGCTTTTTGATAGCTCTTAGCAGTCAGGGTCCTATTTCATAAAACTTCAAGATCTTCTTTTTAATTTATTAATTCTTCTTAAATTCTGAACTCATTTGTATCTTCTATTTCATAAAACAACTTAAGGGGGCTGTCAAGTGTCGTTGTATGAATTTGTCAAGCACTGTAACTTTCAAACTATTTATGTGTTGTGTACATAAAAGTATACACTTTTTTGAATGAAATGAGTCGGGGAATCCATTTTTCGTATCAAAAATCGTTATTTTTATATTTTTGCCCAAAAATGCCTCTTTTTTGCCTAAATTTTATTAACAACCTAACAAAATAATTTTTAGGTAAAAAATTCTAAAATTTTACAGAAAGCATCTTAATTCAATTATCTAGGACACGTTGGTTTTTTTGCCTTTAAAATTTTTAGTTTTGAAATTATTGACCAAAAAGTGCTAAAAATGTGAATTTTGGGATAAAATATCTCAAAATTCACATTTTTAGCACTTTTTGGTCAATAATTTTAAAACTAAAATTTTTAAAGGCAAAAAAAAACAACGTGTCCTAGATAATTGAATTAAGATGCTTTCTGTAAAATTTTAGAATTTTTTACCTAAAAATTATTTTGTTAGGTTGTTAATAAAATTTAGGCAAAAAAGTGGCATTTTTGGGCAAAAAATATAAAAATCACGATTTTTGATACGAAAAATGGATTCCCCGACTCATTTCATTCAAAAAAGTGTATACTTTTATGTACAACACATAAATAGTTTGAAAGTTACAGTGCTTGACAAATTCATAAAACGACACTTGACAGCCCCCTTAAGGGCAGTGTCAACCTGGCACTTGTTTCAAAAATTGAATTTCATATTTCTCTATTATTTAATACTTTTATATGTATTCTATCATTACCATCATAAGTAACTAATCGAAAGCGATTATTTCCCGTTCTTTTGGGTCATTTTAAATTGTTGTTTTGGTTAGTTTGAGTCAGGAAAAGGCGCATAGTTATTTGGCGGGAATTTAAGCGGAGTTCCGCGCTTTTCAAATGCTGCGACAGCTGTTCGATCATTGCGTCGCGCGCTGAAACTTCCCGCGCGTAATACTAGATGCGCCGCTTAATATCCGCGACGTAGACGCGAAAAACAAAAGAGCGCAAAACAATGTCTAAAATGTAAACAAAGGCCAATCTTACGATCATTTAAATTTCAGTTTTCTTCCAATTTCTTCACATTGTGACAATATAAATTGAATCTGATAGTTTATTATGATTGTTCATAATAGTATACTCGCTTTTTAGGTCACACGCCCGTGTGTTCCGTGAACATTTAGCTTTAAATGGTGGAAAATGTCAATATTTTTACTAAATCGATGTTTTCTAGAAGTTCAAATTTGAAGGAATTTTACGAATTTTCAGACAACATAACTAAAAATATATCAAACTATCAGGTAAGCTTTTACTACCATTGTGTAGAGGACTTTCAGCGCTAGGAGGCAATTTTTTATTTTTTCGATTATGGATTTTAAACTCGAGATATGCATCCATTTCTAGCGAAATGTACGCAAAAAAACACGACTTTTACACTTTTCCGATGTTTTTAGCAATATTTCCAAAACCAAGCTTTATTTTGGAAAAAGAAAAAATTGCCTCCTAGACAAAATTGTTTTGTTTACAAAAACGTATATTAGAACAAATTACCATTTTTTATTTTACAGTTATGCTGTCTGAAAAATGTGGGGTAAAAAAATGGCTTTTTGGTTCATTTCTCAAAATTTAGTTTATTTGGTATCACATTGATATCACCATCGGCTTCCTTATCAAATTTCCTTTCTAAAAATGTATACTTTTATGTACTTTTATTCAATATTCTCAAACTTAGAAGCAAAAATTGATCATCAAAATAATAGGGTTGACACTTCCCTTAAGGGGGCTGTCAAGTGTCATTTCGTATTTTCCATGAATTTCACTTTTCTTCATTTTTCAAAACTTCAGAGTGTTATCTATCAGTACATGCAAAGCAATTTTCAATTTTGAAATTCCAAAAGCCTATTTAGAAGGATTTAAATCCCTTATTGTGATCATTGACAAAGTAGAATGGAAAAGTCTGCCCGCAGGGGATCAGCGAAACTCCCATGCGCCGCGTATCCCGTGTTTTGTTTTTTACGCAAATTAGCACGCGCCAGTTCGCTTAAAATACGCGACGCTGTTATTTCGAAAGCCGTCAGTGCGTGCTGCGTTACCCGCTATGTTTTTGCCGCGTTTGAGGGCTTGTACGCATTGTTTACGCATACGCATTGTTTACGCATCGGAGGCCCGACTAATCAAACCGTCATTTTTGCCGGGGTGTGGCTGAGCCTGAAGCAAGTAGGCCTATTAGTAAAACAAGGCTTTAGCACAAGCGTTAGTGTCAAGTAGTTTGGAAAGAGAGAAGGAAAAAAGATAAAAAATAAAGGACAGAGAAAGATTTTGAATCCATGATCGGAGTGAAACATTGTAAGGAGTATCAAAAAGACTTATACCGGGTTTTATCCGAAGACGTTAATGTTTTGTTTTTGTTTGGCCTTTCGATGTTGTACAAGTCCGTTCCACCCGCCCCGTCCATCCAATAGGCCTACCTTTTTATCTATTTATTGTCATTACTGAATATGGTAGGCCTATTACTTCGTATCGTTGTTAAGTTAGCTAGTTCTCAATTAGTTCAACTCGGTGTACTAATTTGTCATTCAGTTATATCAAACATAATATCAATTATAAGTGCCGTTTTACCTAGGCCTACGGGCATGACCGGAGAAGCATCCTCGGGCCGATGAGCCGATGCTATCAAATGGTTCACATGGTTATCTCATCATGCTCATAGTTATATATAGTCTAACTTTGTATAGTATGTGCACACGCGGCAATCAAACACACGACATGTGGAGTTGGGGGTGGGGGGTGTATATATACATAGGGCCATGGAGAGCAGGGATGGACAGCCTCTCCTGGCATGTATTTTAATATACTATCCATTATAAGCTCATTTATTTCAGTTGCGTTCGGGTCTAAGGCCCCGCTGTTAGGCCTACGGTTTGGTTGGTGACATGCCATAATATAATATGAGACAAAATAAGTTCCAAGATAACCAGAAGTAGGCCTATACGGCCAAACAAGTCATGTTTCTAAAAAGTCCTCCTAAAATGTCATAGTTAAATTGAATAATATAAAATTCTGGAACATTCCAAATGAAATTCGGACTGAACAAAGAACAGAGATCTTCCCATTTCGATCGCTAAATGCCCATCATTCATATTTTTGAATCAATGAAACGTCCGAATGTTCTAGACTGAAAGCAAAGGTGAAAGGGATGGGATTATGGTGGGAGAGGATGCTCTATATTTCTGCCCCTCGGACCCACCCCAATAAAAAATAGGGTAACATCGGTTTGGTTTATCACGAAGTTATGAGATGTAAACAATAGGCCTGATTAATTAAATGTATTTTTGCACCTTTGATATCCTTGTACTTTTGTGTCCTCTCAATGAAAAAAGTTTCAATCTAGGTATAGGTGACAAGGCAATTCATAGGGAAAGCCAATAAATAATAAAACCATATGCAGTAATATAGGCCTATACTACTAGAGCTAATTGTTAATAATGACCGTGTTTTCACCGTTATCATTGTTATCTTCAGTAGATAGCAAAATACTTTTATAAGAGATCCAACCGAAATGCTTAATAGAGCTATTGTTATGACACTGAACAATCACTATTTAATAATTATCTTTGGTAGATAGCAATTCAAACCAATTTTAAAAGGATCCAAGTCCATTCTAATGGAAAATACTCATCATTTAACTACTGTGAAATGTGCTCCATTACCCGCCAGTGGCGTATCTGATGAGATCGCTTGTCAGAGGGAAATGGTATCTTCCCGGTAGGCTTTAACTTTACAGGCTGAGGATTGCCGCCGCCGCCGAGTCCGACATTTGAAAACGGGGAGGGTGGGGGTGTTCTCAAAATCCACCCCATCCGATTCAAATTGGGGCCCTTGCTCCCCAAACCCACCGTATTTACAGTTTACAGAAAATAAAACTTTTTAGCCCGGTAATTTGAGCTGTTCTACCCGGTCAAATCCGTCGAGGGAGGGGGACACTCTGCTGATACGCTACTGTTACTCGTTCGCTTGACAGTTTACCCAAAGACAATTCATACAGTCATTTTACAAACCGTTAATTTTATTTTGCTGCTTCATTAAACATTAGACCTATCGGACATATATTTCAGTTTCTTTTTCAGTGGCGCTGGCATAACGAGGATCAAGTTCAGGTGGCATGTTGTGGCCTTTTACTAATGATGAAATTACAATTCGTGACGTGACTCATATTAATCATGTTAATCAGAAGCTTACCCGATTCCGTGTCTTTTAATATCTGAAGTAGAAGAAGAGAAAACATGTAGGCCTAGAGCCTACCAAACGACAGGTCTTAAATTAAATCTTCATCCCCATTTCTCGCTTTCTCTCTGTTTCCAATTTTTCTCTCTCCTTTACTAAGTCCTTTATCTAGGATAGGTGTTGATTTTTACACCCAGACTACTCACTAATCCCGCCACGGTGCATTTTTAAATGATCACATTGATAAAGACTCGACTACACTGGGCCTATAATGATAAACTCTGATGATTAGCCGCAGAGTGTTGCGCACAGAAATTAATACAAGAGCGTCTAAATCTTTGTCAACCGGTTCAACGCGCACGCGTCACCATTTATTTTGCCAACTCAAAACATTCCACGCGCGTCTGCGCTCATTGTCGATTAACGCACGCGCTTTCATGCGTTACGCTTCCCGGAAATTGTGAACGCACTTCGAATGCGCATGAAATGGTATGGATTCTTTTTCACACTCGACATCATGAAAAAGGTGCTTTTTAACACACATTTGAGGTTATTTTGATACCAAGAAAAGAACGGTTTGTAATGAAACTTTGCACGAAGTTGGGGATTTATATGCTTCCCACAATATCTAAAGAACAGGATTTGAAATACGTGTATTTCCCCGTAAACCATGATCAAACGGCGGTATTGTCACTTTTCACATTCATCGGTTGATTTCTTTATGTTCATTTTTGAGTAAAAATACGATTTACAGACACGATAACTCAATACAAACTGCATCTGATGTACAGCAAGTAAGTTTAACGCAACAACCATGATCTTCGCCAGGTTCCATTTTTTTTGTTTTTTGTTTTAGGCCTATTTTCCGATTTTTCGGATCATTTTGTGGAAATTCACGTTTGTTGTATTTAAAAATCCCATTTTTGTTGCCTTATTTGGTCAATAAATAAAAAAATATCTCAGATATCAAAAAACAAAAAAAATGGAACCCGGGTAATTTTCTTAAGATTACAAAAATCGTAAAAGGACAGATTTTCAGAAAATATTTTTTTGGTTACCTTGTCCGAATTGAAGACTGGTCAAAATTCTTGTTTTTTATGATTTTCTCCAAAATGGTTCTTTTTAGAGCAATTTCATGTTCATGGTTAGATTTATTGAACCCTTTCCTTCAAAAAAATGTATACTTGTATATGGAATATATGAATAATTACGTAGTTACGGCAGTTTTACGGAAGCTATTTCTGACACTTGACAGCCCCCTTAAGAAGAATATTCTTCTTATTCTTAACTTAAGAAGAGGTTGGAGGCTATCTTAAGTTACTAAGAAATTCTTCTTATATTCTAAGGTAATATTCTTCTTATCCTAAGAAGAGTTTTTATTCATTACTTATATAAGAAGAATATAATAGATTAATCTTAAGTTGACCTTTATGAAATGCCTAGAATACACTGTTACACTCATCAAGTATTCATAGACAAGTGATCCTAGCAAATGTTTAACAGGTCTCCTACACAGTAGAGTGAAGACAGACTAATTAGTGAAATTCAAGAGTTCTTTTCTTAAATACTAAGAAATTAGTTATTCAAATTGTAGAGCCCTATTGCGAAAACCGGAGGTCACTGAAATAAACCCATTGCAACCTGCTGCAGGATATTTCTAGAAGATCTGTAGACTTGCAAATCTTTTCACCACAATGTACTGTCAATCAAAGGGAACCGTTGGAAACTTGTTAAAGAAATCACGATCCAAGTGATAAACAAGGACTTCTAACACTGTTCAAGCACTCTTCTCTGATATCGGACGTTGCACAGAGGTAATATACAACATCACCTGAAGATTGACCAAGGCCTGATACAATGACAGCATATTCTTTGTAGGTGCCTTCTTCATCTCTTCCCATGATACTTGCAACCTCCTGTTCCTCAGTCAACCTCCTTTTCAAGCATAAGGTATTGATCAACTGCCGTTTTCAACTTGGTCAAGTCAGCTGTATTCAAAGTAAGTCCAAAGAAAACTGGACCATTTGATGTTGCTTGCTGATGGTACACAGATTCCCAGTTGAATTTGATAAGCGATAGACAAGTCACGACCATATGACTAGGAGTACATCCTTTTGGGGCGTGCAGCTTTACGTGGAAGAACGTGAGGTTGGGCAGACATTGCAATGACTTCAGTATTGCTTCTACTACTTCAAACCCGTTGTCTGTAGCACGCAAATGCCTCATCGTAGATCGATAGGATCCCATTGAAAATACCACACTGGTTAAATGTGGCATACACTCGAAACTCTGTGTCATCGCAATGGCACCCTCTTGCGATAAGTTAGAATTTACTATCGAAAGTATCTTCATGTTGGGGCAATGTTTCAGTTGCGATGCAAGCTTAAATGCGGATGCCCCAATGTTATTCCACGACAAATCCAGATGTTTCAAAGACCCTGCCAGTGGAAGAAGATCTGCGAAGACACCAACATCTTCTTCTTGTAGTTGGGCCTCTCTCACAACCAACTCATGCAGTGAAGGCATAAGAGGTTTCAAAAGCCGAACTGCATCACCGATCTGTGAAGTCACCAAGTATAAGCTCTGAATGGACAAAGGAAGATTTAAGATAATGTCAGCTGCTTTGCCTGACTTCAAGGAGACATTGGTAAGGATCAAAGACCTCACAGACGTCTGTCGTTTCATAGTGTGTCCCATGGTCTCGGCATCAAACTCAACATTTCCTAGTTCTATCTTTCCTATCGAAACGCTAAGTCCTTGAAATAAGCTAGCGAAGATTTTAGAGACGTCAAGCTTATGTCGAGCCAAAACAGCGATGTCAGTCAACTTCGACAACCTACCAAGTCGGTCGGATAGTGCAGCTATCTCGGTCTGGCTAGGTAAAGTGTCAACAATTTCAGTTTCCCAACTTAGAACAAGTGCCTCCACATGGGTCATTTCATCCAGGGTGTCGGCAATTAAGCTTAATGACTTCGAGCCACAAAAGAGCTTCAACTCACGTACCTCAGAAAGTACAGATCTTGCGTGGCTCTTAGGCCTACGCGCAATTCTGACGAGGTGGTGAAAATATTCCAGTGATCCCGGTGGGTTCTGACGAATTTCAACAACTTTCGATTGAAAAAGAGGTTCTAACCATGAATGTACAGCTTCATATTGCAATTGACCCTCGTGCAACATTCGGAAAATGGGCCATATGTCCTTGTTGGTTCTGTCGACAATTCCCCCGATACAAAGGCTAGCCTCAGTGCGATGTTTCAGGATCTCAACTACATGAGGCAGGATAGACGCAGCAGCCTTCTCACTCATACCACAACAGAAACCCAAGAGATCGACTTGAGAGAAAACCAAGTTATCTGTATTAATATTTTCAAGATATGCCTGAAATGATGTGTCACCTTTATCTGCCAAAGTTACCCAGTAATAAGCTGCGCAGTATTCTTGGACAGATTTATGAAGGAAACTGACTGCGGTATGGACATTAAGCTTAGACCTAAGACGTTCTTTCGTCAGCAAACCTGCACGACACGCCACCCTAAGAATCTTGTCTGAGAATTCCTTTTCGGAGAACACAAGTTTCCCTGTTGAGACAATCCCATCAAGGGCTACCCTTCCCAAGGTTAGAAGCACATCTTGGAGATGATCTTCAGATCTCCTGTTGTCATAGGTGGTCTGATAATGTCTCCACAAGTACAGAATAGCTTGATCGTACAAGGCTGTGTATGTTTGTGGTAGCTGGTGAGTTTCACTCCACAGCAGGCACAACATCAACAGAAGCACAGGAATCTGTGCCAAGCTCTTTACAGATGGGGATCTTTGTATTTGGTCTATAAGTCCTTTAGCAGCTGACCTGTTACCATGAAAGAATTTCTCTACATATATCTCTATGTTGTCTTCAGAAAACCCTGTAAGCTTGACTTGTACATAGTGCTTCTGATACTCCCCCAATGCTTCTACATTGTATGGCCTAGTTGTGACGACAACGCACGCCTCCCTCAACTTTCGATTGGCTAGCAAGCTTTCCATACCGCCACCGACCTTCTTTGGCATCTGCTTCATATCCAATTCATCAAGACCATCCAGTAAGATCAATACTTCGCATCCGTTTGATTCCAGATACTCTTCCAGTCCTTGCTTGCTAACTGTTGTATCCTCTGGAAGAATCTGATCAAAGATGGCATCCGTCAAAGGTTTGGTGACATCTATTTCCCTTAAGCTAAGTATAAACAACAGTTTGTAACGAGACAGTTTGCTATTCTTAACACATCCGCCAAGAGTTCTATCTTTATATAGATGACAATCCTTGGCCCAATCGTACGCCATTTTAGCCAGTGCAGTGGACTTGCCACTTCCCGCAAACCCTTTAACTAACACTCTGTTGAGTCTCTGGTCATTTCTACCCGTCAGAAACATCAGTTCCGACGGGGTGTCTAGAATATTACCTGTACTACCTAAAGGAAGCTTTTCATCTACTGTTAGTGTCAAATTAACAAATATGGCGTCCATGTCCACTACGTCGTCTCCCCAAGGCAATAGTTGGACAGTACCCATGGTGTGCTCATAGAACGTGAATAACTCTCTCTGGCATGATTCTAAATCAAATTGGGTGGAAGTCGGTGCAAGAAAAGCAGCGTCGGTAGTGGTGGTTGATGGTACTTCTGGAAAGATCAAAGTGACAATTTATTGTTTAAGATTATTATAGAGCGACAAGAGTCGGGCGGCCCTTTATTTGTAAAATAATAGTGAAGAAATTGATGAGATGAAAAGTTAAAACCATTTTCTTCATAAGAAATTCCAGGTATAGGTCTATTAGAATGAGAGATCGTTTGTTTTGACAGAATAATATGATGAGAAATACCATAAATATTTGAGTCTGTTGACAATTAAAAGTTGTTGTAACAAATGAAAATTCCAGGTACAGTATGTATTATTTTGTTTGTATGGTGATCAAAAGATTGTTTATCATTAGATCCAGGTCTTCTTTTAACATGAAAGTGATTTCGTTGAATAAAATTTGTATGCAAAGCACTCTGCTAGAGACATCAGTCAAGACATATATTTTGCACACCCGGCCATGTTGTAAGCCGTTGTAGTAATTTTCAGTTAAAGGTATAGGTATTCCGATTGTTGGCCCGATTTTCAATACGATGTTTTCTAATCTACGAGGGTCATTCAATAAGTTCTACCTCCTCTCTCATAACATCGCTAATATGAATGTCAGCCTCATGACATTTGTCATAATTATAGCTCTGAATCATAGCTACACATTTATAGTAACTGATAATTGATACCTGTTAAACATACTGGAATACTGAGTATTCAGTCAAATGTTCGTTGTTACAAGTCAAGCCACAGTAATGCCTCGAATGTTAAATCTTAACATGATAGTACCTTTATGAGTTTGCCTTATATGCAACCTTTAGAATAGTCAATCAGGTAGTCAGTTACAGAAAATTATCTCTTCGAGAGACTTGAAATTTCTCCATTTAGGCCAGTATATGAAGATCTCTTAGTTCTTATGAAAAGCAAATATGACTTTTGCAGCGGTTCTCTAGGGTAGGGTTATACTTAATTATAGCTGTCATGGTCTAGTGCTGGCTAATTAGAGGGCCTTTCCCCCCAATAAATCAGTCACTGTTATTGTATATATTCTGTTCAAGAGATTATTTGTATAATTTAGAACGGTTTTATTGACCGATAGGCACGTTTTGTCTCTTAGAATTGGTCAAATGAATAGCACTTATGAGACATTTGGCTGTTTTTATCCGTTTCCGTCGCACTAAATGGACGTTTGGTTTGCACTGCATCTACAAAAAAAGTACAATCAGTACTCAGACCAATCTACTATGAATTTGTAGCTGAGATTTAAAGCTACAGTTGTGGAATATTTCATACGACTGGCTTATATAGCAAATTTATGAGGTAGGAGGTAGAACTTATTGAATGACCCTCGTACATGAAGGGTCATCCTTAATCGCATTCCAGAGTTTGAGTTGCATAACTTCAATGGTTCTTATTTTAGAAGCACAAGGTAACATGAAATGTGCCCATTGAGTAGTACACAAACTGGTCGAGTAGTACACAAACTGGTCGGGTAGCTTTAACAACCTTTGGCATTAATTCACTATGACGTCTAAATGGAACATATTATAAGATTTTACAGAAATAATAAGAAAAATATCTATTTTGATGTGAAAAAAGCTAATGTGATCGGAACATACACCTTTAAACCCATTTCGTTTAGAAATAAATTGATCAATTAATGCCTAAATTATCTGCATGCATAAGGGGGACATATTTTCTTGTGTTATAACCCATGTTTATAAGGAATTACCTTCATATACGTCTGGAATTGCAACAAGCTCTACGGGTATAAAGGGTGTCCCAAAAATATTAACACTCCTGGCACATAAGATATCTTAAAAAGGACAGGAACACACGGGTCTAATCTTGATGTATTATGAAAGCTGAGTAAATAAACATTTCATTGCGTTCCAATTGGTTATTTAGAACGGGAGATATGCTTCAGCAAACATGAGGAAGCAAAATCGGCTTGGTCCAATCCTCTCAGTATGAAAGTAAAGCTTTTAAAATGCACGAAGCAAGAAGCAACATGATTAAGTCACACACACACGTCAGTTAATCTCTTCTTTGTTCTTTTCAACGCATTCTTTCGATTCTTTTCAGGCTTAAAAGACATAAATAAATATATTCCACATAAATTATAAAGGTATTTTGTCATGAGTTCAAGTTCTATACTCTTTTTCCATGTGCAAGGTAATTTATTTAATTGGATGGACCATTTCAACAAAGAACATGAAATGTTTCAATTTCAATTTTAAAGACTGCTTTACTGACAGCTACCCATTGCAATAAATATAATTTATGTGGAATATATTTATTTATGTCTTTTAATCTTGTGAATCGAAAGAATGCGTTGAAAAGAACAAAGAAGAGATTAACTGATGTGTGTGTGTGTGATTTAATCATGTTGCTTCTTGCTTCGTGCATTTTAAAAGCTTTACTTTCATACTGAGAGGATTGGACCAAGCCAATTTTGCTTCCTCATGTTTGCTGAAGCATATCTCCCGTTCTAAATAACCAATTGGAATGCAATAAAATGCAAATGAAAGCTTATTTACTCAGCTTTCATAATACATCAAGATTAGACCCGTGTGTTCCTGTCCTTTTAAGATATCTCATGTGCCCGGAGTGTTAACATTTTTTTGGGACACCCTGTATATCCTTTCTTCTATACTAATTACACTACATGCATGTGATATTTTGTTATATATGGGCTGCTCTCTTCTCAAAGTTTGTATAAATGTGACGGATGTTAATCCGACATTCAGACCTACCTCTTCTCTTTCGACTCTGCTTGGAATGCGTTCCGAGAACTTTTCTGCCGCCTCCAGAATTTGTGACTTGTACATTTAGTGCCAAATCAACACGACCACTTTTTCGTAAAGCTTCTGCTAATTGAATACCATCACCGGGTTGTTTCCGCCTCCAAGTCACCAGCATGTCAAACACCTGGTCTTCCATTTTTGAATTGTCCTGCTTCAAACGTTCGATCTGGTCTCTGCGGAGGCCAAGATGTGTTCCTACCATCTCCCATTCGTCCCCGATGTGAGATGATAAAGACCTTAGTGAGACATCGTCTAAGCTCTGTATAACTGGTAAATCTATGAAGTATACGTGACAAGAAAGTGAAATGTAACATGTATTAAATAATGATATGGGTCGGTTCGATTGTTTAAGAGTGGTGGAAATCCACATATTTATGTCGATCAGTCTTGAAGAGATTTTCTGGCAAACACGGAGGGGAAGGAGAGTGTAGAGATTGTCTGGCAAACACGGAGGGGAAGGAGAGTGAAGAGATTGTCTGGCAAATACGGAGGGGAAGGAGAGTGAAGAGATTGTCTGGCAAATACGGAGGGGAAGGAGAGTGAAGAGATTGTCTGGCAAACACGGAGGGGAAGGAGAGTGAAGAGATTGTCTGGCAAATACGGAGGGGAAGGAGAGTGAAGAGATTGTCTGGCAAATACGGAGGAGAAGGAGAGTGAAGAGATTGTCTGGCAAACACGGAGGGGAAGGAGAGTGAAGAGACTGTCTGGCAAACACGGAGGGGAAGGAGAGTGAAGAGATTGTCTGGCAAACACGGAGGGGAAGGAGAGTGAAGAGACTGTCTGGCAAACACGGAGGGGAAGGAGAGTGAAGAGATTGTCTGGCAAACACGGAGGGGAAGGAGAGTGAAGAGACTGTCTGGCAAACACGGAGGGGAAGGAGAGTGAAGAGACTGTCTGGCAAACACGGAGGGGAAGGAGAGTGAAGAGACTGTCTGGCAAACACGGAGGGGAAGGAGAGTGAAGAGACTGTCTGGCAAACACGGAGGGGAAGGAGAGTGAAGAGACTGTCTGGCAAACACGGAGGGGAAGGAGAGTGAAGAGATTGTCTGGCAAACACGGAGGGGAAGGAGAGTGAAGAGATTGTCTGGTAAACACGGAGGGGAAGGAGAGTGAAGAGATTGTCTGGCAAATATGGAGGGGAAGGAGAGTGAAGAGATTGTCTGGCAAACACGGAGGGGAAGGAGAGTGAAGAGACTGTCTGGCAAATACGGAGGGGAAGGAGAGTGAAGAGACTGTCTGGCAAACACGGAGGGGAAGGAGAGTGAAGAGATTGTCTGGCAAATACGGAGGGGAAGGAGAGTGAAGAGATTGTCTGGAAAACACGGAGGGGAAGGAGAGTGAAGAGATTGTCTGGCAAACACGGAGGGGAAGGAGAGTGAAGAGATTGTCTGGCAAATACGGAGGGGAAGGAGAGTGAAGAGATTGTCTGGTAAACACGGAGGGGAAGTAGAGTGAAGAGATTGTCTGGTAAACACGGAGGGGAAGGAGAGTGAAGAGACTGTCTGGCAAACACGGAGGGAAGGAGAGTGAAGAGACTGTCTGGCAAACACGGAGGGGAAGGAGAGTGAAGAGACTGTCTGGCAAACACGGAGGGGAAGGAGAGTGAAGAGACTGTCTGGCAAACACAGAGGGGAAGGAGAGTGAAGAGATTGTCTGGCAAATACGGAGGGGAAGGAGAGTGAAGAGACTGTCTGGCAAACACGGAGGGGAAGGAGAGTGAAGAGATTGTCTGGCAAACACGGAGGGGAAGGAGAGTGAAGAGATTGTCTGGCAAACACGGAGGGGAAGGAGAGTGAAGAGACTGTCTGGCAAACACGGAGGGGAAGGAGAGTGAAGAGATTGTTTGGCAAACACGGAGGGGAAGGAGAGTGAAGAGATTGTCTGGGAAATACGGAGGGGAAGGAGAGTGAAGAGATTGTCTGGCAAACACGGAGGGGAAGGAGAGTGAAGAGACTGTCTGGCAAACACGGAGGGGAAGGAGAGTGAAGAGACTGTCTGGCAAACACGGAGGGGAAGGAGAGTGAAGAGACTGTCTGGCAAACACGGAGGGGAAGGAGAGTGAAGAGATTGTCTGGCAAATACGGAGGGGAAGGAGAGTGAAGAGACTGTCTGGCAAACACGGAGGGGAAGGAGAGTGAAGAGACTGTCTGGCAAACACGGAGGGGAAGGAGAGTGAAGAGACTGTCTGGCAAACACGGAGGGGAAGGAGAGTGAAGAGATTGTCTGGCAAATACGGAGGGGAAGGAGAGTGAAGAGATTGTCTGGCAAACACGGAGGGGAAGGAGAGTGAAGAGACTGTCTGGCAAACACGGAGGGGAAGGAGAGTGAAGAGATTGTCTGGCAAACACGGAGGGGAAGGAGAGTGAAGAGACTGTCTGGCAAACACGGAGGGGAAGGAGAGTGAAGAGATTGTCTGGAAAACACGGAGGGGAAGGAGAGTGAAGAGATTGTCTGGCAAACACGGAGGGGAAGGAGAGTGAAGAGACTGTCTGGCAAACACGGAGGGGAAGGAGAGTGAAGAGACTGTCTGGCAAACACGGAGGGGAAGGAGAGTGAAGAGACTGTCTGGCAAACACGGAGGGGAAGGAGAGTGAAGAGACTGTCTGGCAAACACGGAGGGGAAGGAGAGTGAAGAGACTGTCTGGCAAACACGGAGGGGAAGGAGAGTGAAGAGATTGTCTGGCAAACACGGAGGGGAAGAAGAGTGAAGAGACTGTCTGGCAAACACGGAGGGGAAGGAGAGTGAAGAGATTGTCTGGCAAACACGGAGGGGAAGGAGAGTGAAGAGACTGTCTGGCAAACACGGAGGGGAAGGAGAGTGAAGAGACTGTCTGGCAAACACGGAGGGGAAGGAGAGTGAAGAGACTGTCTGGCAAACACGGAGGGGAAGGAGAGTGAAGAGATTGTCTGGCAAATACGGAGGGGAAGGAGAGTGAAGAGATTGTCTGGCAAACACGGAGGGGAAGGAGAGTGTAGAGATTGTCTGGCAAACACGGAGGGGAAGGAGAGTGAAGAGATTGTCTGGCAAACACGGAGGGGAAGGAGAGTGAAGAGACTGTCTGGCAAACACGGAGGGGAAGGAGAGTGAAGAGACTGTCTGGCAAACACGGAGGGGAAGGAGAGTGAAGAGACTGTCTGGCAAACACGAAGGGGAAGGAGAGTGAAGAGATTGTCTGGCAAATACGGAGGGGAAGGAGAGTGAAGAGATTGTCTGGCAAACGCGGAGGGGAAGGAGAGTGAAGAGACTGTCTGGCAAACACGGAGGGGAAGGAGAGTGAAGAGATTGTCTGGCAAACACGGAGGGGAAGGAGAGTGAAGAGATTGTCTGGCAAATACGGAGGGGCAGGAGAGTGAAGAGATTGTCTGGCAAACACGGAGGGGAAGGAGAGTGAAGAGACTGTCTGGCAAACACGGAGGGGAAGGAGAGTGAAGAGATTGTCTGGCAAATACGGAGGGGAAGAAGAGTGAAGAGATTGTCTGGCAAACACGGAGGGGAAGAAGAGTGAAGAGATTGTCTGGCAAATACGGAGGGGAAGGAGAGTGAAGAGATTGTCTGGCAAACACGGAGGGGAAGGAGAGTGAAGAGATTGTCTGGCAAACACGGAGGGGAAGGAGAGTGAAGAGATTGTCTGGCAAACACGGAGGGGAAGGAGAGTGAAGAGATTGTCTGGCAAATACGGAGGGGAAGGAGAGTGAAGAGATTGTCTGGCAAACACGGAGGGGAAGGAGAGTGAAGAGACTGTCTGGCAAACACGGAGAGGAAGGAGAGTGAAGAGACTGTCTGGCAAACACGGAGGGGAAGGAGAGTGAAGAGATTGTCTGGCAAATACGGAGGGGAAGGAGAGTGAAGAGATTTTCTGGCAAACACGGAGGGGAAGGAGAGTGAAGAGATTGTCTGGCAAACACGGAGGGGAAGGAGAGTGAAGAGATTTTCTGGCAAACACGGAGGGGAAGGAGAGTGAAGAGATTGTCTGGCAAATACGGAGGGGAAGGAGAGTGAAGAGATTGTCTGGCAAACACGGAGGGGAAGGAGAGTGAAGAGATTTTCTGGCAAATACGGAGGGGAAGGAGAGTGAAGAGATTGTCTGGCAAACACGGAGGGGAAGGAGAGTGAAGAGATTGTCTGGCAAACACGGAGGGGAAGGAGAGTGAAGAGATTGTCTGGCAAATACGGAGGGGAAGGAGAGTGAAGAGATTGTCTGGCAAACACGGAGGGGAAGGAGAGTGAAGAGACTGTCTGGCAAACACGGAGGGGAAGGAGAGTGAAGAGACTGTCTGGCAAACACGGAGGGGAAGGAGATTGTCTGGCAAACACGGAGGGGAAGGAGAGTGAAGAGACTGTCTGGCAAACACGGAGGGGAAGGAGGGTGAAGAGATTGTCTGGCAAACACGGAGGGGAAGGAGGGTGAAGAGACTGTCTGGCAAACACGGAGGGGAAGGAGAGTGAAGAGATTGTCTGGCAAACACGGAGGGGAAGGAGAGTGAAGAGATTGTCTGGCAAACACGGAGAGGAAGGAGAGTGAAGAGACTGTCTGGCAAACACGGAGAGGAAGGAGAGTGAAGAGACTGTCTGGCAAACACGGAGGGGAAGGAGAGTGATGTCTGGCAAACACGGAGAGGAAGGAGAGTGAAGAGATTGTCTGGCAAACACGGAGGGGAAGGAGAGTGAAGAGACTGTCTGGCAAACACGGAGAGGAAGGAGAGTGAAGAGACTGTCTGGCAAACACGGAGGGGAAGGAGAGTGAAGAGACTGTCTGGCAAACACGGAGAGGAAGGAGAGTGAAGAGATTGTCTGGCAAACACGGAGAGGAAGGAGAGTGAAGAGACTGTCTGGCAAACACGGAGGGGAAGGAGAGTCGCTCAGTAGGAACGATCGCCAGGAGCATAAATGCATCCTCATAACCCTAATCGCGGATTCTCAAACAAGAAAAGATCACGACGTAATGAACCTGTTCTACTGGCGAACAGGCTCTTCAAGTAAAGGTAGGTATAGGTCGGTCGGTCGGTCGGTCGGTCTTTTTTTCAAATGACACTTAAAGGGGCACTAAGAGATACGTATGGGAGTGCGCCCTCAAAATTTTTAGGAAATAATCAGTTTAGTTTTAACTATGTGTAATACTTAGGCATTGCTAAAACTCCCATCTGAAACTGTTTACCTTAATGCGCCGTCTATCATGTAAAATTTCACGATTTGATCATTTCGATGTAGATTACATCGAAATTGTCGACATCACTCGCCAAATAACAAGCTTCAACCAAATTTCAATCTAGCCCATTATTCAACTGTTTTCCCATAAATCATTACACGTCAGGGTTCCTACGTACCTTATCTATTGAAACAAAATTTGTTTTCCAAAAGTTTCATTTCTCTTAATGCCCCTTTTATATCACCAACGTTTATTACAATTTTGCCAATTTTTGAAATATTTACCTCCCCCCCCCACCCCTGACATTTTCACATTTGTACAGGCATTTTCCCAATTATTATTTTTAAATCTGGGTCGGTCGAGCCCGTAGAACAGGGGTGTTTTCTTCGCCAACGGATTGTTATCGGCGAATCATTCCAAGATGCTTAGATTGAAAATGAACTAAGATTTAATTGTAATTGAATGCCAGATGTTCATAGTTTCATTTTCATAGTAGGCATATGCCATCTAAAATAGAATAGACGTATTCTAGAGGAAATAAGCACCTCGTCATTTCCTGTTTCTGGACGCACATTGTTGGGAATACAAGCAAACAGACTTGTGGTAAAACTTTTTTACTGTTAATACAGTGACGTGTGTGTGTGGGGGGGGGGGGGGGGGCGGGGCAATTTTATATTGTGGGTTTAGACTGTTGGTTAGTCATCGACGAACTATCATGGAATGAAATGTGGAGCGTGATCTTCGCACAAGGAGAGATCCATTGAGTTAATTCCTTGCCACGCCAGAGTGGCTTAGAAAGTCATGAGTCGTTGGCATGCAGTCTATTTCATGGCTCTCTTAAGGCCCTGTCACACCATAGCGTATGGCCTGAACGTGGCCTGAACGTATGCCGACGTATTCAAAAAACGTCCAAGAACGTCCAACTTCCCAACGAATTGCGTAGGAAAAGTCGACATCGGTGATGGAATGGACGTATCCATAGCGTATCCATAGCGTATTAAACGTATACATAGCGTATGACTAACATATTGATAGCGTATCACTAACTTATAACAAACTTATGACAGCGTATCACAGCGTATGCGATCGGCGAGCGTATACCAACGTATGCTTAACGTATTCGAAGCGTATGTCTGCCGTGTTCGACGTATCCTCAGCGTATCCTCGGCGTACAACGAACACGTGACTTATGCCGCTGCAGAAATTGAGTTTCGTACACGGCGGGACAAGTGTTGCCAGTTCAAGTAAACGCAGCCTAGATGATAACTATTAAAATATCTAGAAGGGTAAATCTATAGGTCCAACCTATAACTTACGACGAGTAACGTACCTCTAACGTATGTCAGCATATGTCAACGTATGTCTAACGTATGTCAGCGTTTGTAAACGTATGTCTAACGTACCACGAACCTATCGGGAACTTATGCAGAACGTAAGTTAAGCACACGTTGAGTACGTCGAGAAATTTTGATCATGCTCAATAATTTTTCGCGGGCTCGACGTGTTCCAAATTTTCACAACGTATCACAGCGTGCTCTTAACGTAAACGACGTATCCCCAACTTACCCCTAATTTGTATTGCGTACACAAACGTACGCCAACGTATTTTTCGATATTTCGCATACGTTGTCATACGTTTAGGCGATACGCCATGGTGTGACAGGGCTACCGTACAGCTAGCGTATGTACCGTACAGCTAGCGAGCATTCGGCGTTTTGGGAACTTATGGAGGGTTTGAGTATATAAATGTGTCCCTTGAGTATCTCATCCTCACTTCTTCATGGTCTGTCGTGCTGAACACATCAACCCATCATCATACGTTACGAATATGCTACGCTACGTTAAGTATACGTTAAGCATACGTTAGTCATACGCTCGCATACGCTCGCATACGCTGTGATACGCTGTCATAAGTATGTTATAAGTTAGTGATACGCTATCAATACGTTAGTCATACGCTATCAATACGTTAGTCATACGCTATGTATACGTTCAATACGCTATGGATACGTGACAGGGCCTTACACGATCGCCCGGCATAAGGTGAATACGTGAGAATACGTCGAAACTCGTTGGAAATACGTCAGGCATACGTTAGACATATGGCACATATACGTTATCAACTCGTTATCACTACGTTGGCTGTACGTTTCCCCGTCAGCCTACGTTCATCAACGTATACCAACTTACGACTAACGTACGACTAACGTACCACTAACGTATGTCAGCGTATGTCAACGTATTTTTAACGTACCACAAACTTACCGGGAACTTATGCAGAACGTATTAAGCACACGTTGAGTACGTCGAGAAATTTTGAGCATGCTCAATATTTTTTCGCGGGCTCGACGTGTTCCAAATTGTCACCGCGTATCACAGCGTGCTCTTAACGTAAACGACGTATCCCCAACGTACCCCTAACTTATATCAGCGTACACCAACGTACACCAACGTATTTTTCGATATTTCGCATACGTTAAAGGCCCTATCACACCATAACGTATCGCCTCAACGTTTTAGCTCTTTTACATTTAGAGAGTTGCAACATGTCTGCTGAGAGTCCGTTCCGCGAACGGTTACTAGGCTGCATGCGGCCATTCGCAGTCCGTCCCTAAGATGGTCGACGTCACCGTCGACGTTCACCACCGTCCATCACCGCCCTGCGAATGGGCGCGAAACGGGTGCGAAACGGGTGCGAAACGGGTGCGAAACGGGTGCGAACGGGTGCGCCGTCCTTATACCGTCTTCATACCGGGCTCTCATCGTTCGCCGCCGCTTTTACTCACCCGCCAGGAGTTTTGAGCATGTTCAAAACTCCGGTGGCCGACAAAGTCCCCTGAACGTGTTCAACGGACGGGAAACGGCCCACCGTGTGTGCCGCCGTCCGCACCCATTTTTCACACGGTAAGGGGCCGCTCAGCTCACACGGATACATGTGAGGGCCCCATTAGTATTAATGCACCGTAATGCATGGCTATCTTATTATTAATGCACCGTAATGTACTTCACTCCCTTCCCTCTCCGCTTTTCCTTCACCATAACCACAACATATAGAGGCGATATATTGCATGATAATGATGGATACGCGCAGATACTTTAACATTTCTATGTAAAAACGGTATGTATTCAATAAGCGCAGATACCGGAGTCTATTCGAAATGATAATAACAATTAAGTATACTTACCCATGGTTCAGAATATAAGCCACTTAGATACATAGCTTAACATGTTCCTTATGATAATCCACAGATGTGTATTGCCTGGTATAAAACCCCGGTATAAAACAGGATAAACCAACAATGACAACCGAGACGTACTGGTATTCTACGAGGGTCATTCAATAAGTTCTACCTCCTCACTAATAATATCGCTAATATAAATGTCAGCCTCATGACATTTGTCATGATTATAGCTCTAAATCATAGCTACACATTTATAGTAAATGCTAATTGATACCTATTTCACTTTTGTCATGATGCAATCAAAGCCAGATTTTGGACAACGGACACGGAAAATTACCCCAAAGATAAATACATGATTTTTCGTTTTCTCTCCGTATTGTATTGTATGATAAGGTATAACCGTCCGATTTAAATACTGAAAATAGAAAACAATAATGGATTTCTGAATATAATGTTATACTATCATGTATAAATCAGATTGTAGGCAATATTAACCTTTGCAGCTTGCAAATAGTATAATATCAACTCGAATGTATTGACACGCCTTTAGCATACTGGAATACTGATATTCAAGTCATATTGTCGTTGTTACAAGTCAAGCAACAGTGATGCCTCGATGTTAAATCTTAACATGATAGTAATTTGATCAGTTTCCCTTATATGCAACATTTAGAATACTTAATCCGGTAGTCAGTGATAGAAAAATATATCTTTGTAAGACTTGAAATATATCCATTTAGTCCTGTATAATAAAGATCTCTTAGGGCGTATTCTCACTGTGCGAATGTGGACTCATACCTAGGTGCGAGTCTACATGCATAACAGTGATGTTGCGTTCTCATTGTGCGATTAAAATACATCAAAATACCGATGTGGTATCGAGTCCACTTACCCGGATGTTACTTGTTCCACAAGTTTAAGCGAGTGCGCCGTGCGTACTTACTGCGTAAATACCACGCGTGCATGACATTTGGCCGCGTGAAATTGTATTTTGAAGCGCGCGGCGGACGGCGGCGCAGTCTGACGCAGCGCAACACGCTTGTTATTGTGGAACAAGTGGTACGAGTCCACATACGATAAGTAGAACGCGTTCTCACTAGCGATTTTGATACCACGTCCTAGGTGCGAGACTACCTCTTCGAGTAGGTTTCGACCCTACATCGTTGATGTAGGGTCGAACCCCCTTATTGCGCGTTCCCACTAGGCTTGGAAGTAGGTTCGATGTAGCATCGAGTCCACGTCCTGGTATCAAACAGCCACAGTGGGAACGCGCCCTTAGTTCCTATGAAAAGCAAATATGACTTTTGCAGCGGTTCTCTAGGGTAGGGTTAAAATTGATGGCTGTCCTGGTCTTGTTCTGGCTAATTAGAGGGCATTTTCCGCCAAAAAATCAGGCACTTGTATTGTTTAAAGTCTGTTCAAGAAATATGTGTAACTTAGAACGATTGTAATTGACTGATAGGTAAATTTTGTCTATTAGAATTGGCCAAATGAATGCGGCGGCCATTCACGACGATAAAAATATGGTACAGCCCAGTGGCGTAGCCAAGGGGGGGGCAAGGGGGGGCAGCTGCCCCCCCTGTGGGGTTCTCTGCCCCCCCTGTTGCCCCCCCTGTGGGAAATGTCAGTTGAAATAATTTGGGACTAACCTATTCACAACACAAGGAAATTCAATCCTCAATTTGGTTGTTGCCCCCCCACCAAAACTCCCGGCCCCCCCTTTGCCCCCCCACTGAGAAAAACCTGGCTACGCCACTGGTACAGCCTATGCATTATATGGCAGCCTTCTATACCAAAACATCGACGAACCATATTTTATTCTCATTCTTATATTTATCAACGGTTTTTTTCAACATTTTATTCATTGGGGGATCATTTAAGATCGTTTTGAATTAGTACACAGTGGCAAATCAACTGATTACTGTTCTAAACATCCCCACAAACAAAATCGAACAACCCATAGAAATTTTACTTTGGCGCAAGAATCTCAAGAATATGTGATTTGGTGGCCTTAGTGATCAGGTAGCCCTTAGTGATCAGATTTATTCGCGGTATACGATGGAATTTTTACTTGAAATCACTGCAAATAATTATTTAATCGTCATTCTTATATATTGTTTAAAATGGCAACCCATAATATCCATCAATTTCATTGGTTTTGTTGGATACGTGCTAAAGTAGTTCCTATTTCTGGCCTGTGTGCGAACGCAAAAAGAGCCGGGGAACTTTTGAATGTTTTAATTTAATAAATACACCACGTAAAAATGTTTCCTTACTTTTACGGCGATTGACGCCCCAGCTCGTGGCCCTTTTCGGTAAGTTTTGTCATCTTTTCACTCCTCTATATGGCTAAATTCAGCCTCACTGAGCTCTACAAATTGTAAATTCAGGGGCGGGTGGATGGCGATCATCACGCCAGCAGCAAATGCTTGCCGCTAACGTCGGACCTTCCCATCAAATTTCTGATCACTTCATCTGGTAAATCATCACACTCCGGTTCTGGTTCTGGTTCTCCTTTCACATGTTTTACATCTAGGTCTCCAATTTCAAAAGTTGCTGTGGTTTCTTCCATATTCACTTTATTGCATAATTACGAATGTAGCCTAGCTAGGCCCCCGGCTAGGCCTATACGAATATATATTTTATAGCAGACGAAAATAGGCTTTTAGGCACCCTTTTTATTTGTCCTTCTATATTTTACATGTCTTATTACTATTAGCGTTTATTCATTAAATGGACCTCTATCTTTTATTTACATTTAATTACATGCATATAACCTAATGTTGTATTGTAAAATAAGCTTACTTTCGATTTACAATAATTGACGAGGATGTTTACAATTATTGACGAGGCGATGTTTTTTAAATGTAGTTCCGGCATCATCAAAGGTGTGAATTAAGCCCCGCCCAGATCCATAGATTACCGGTCTGGTAATCTATAGCGCGTATCCAACAAAACTAACCACAGAACCAATGAAATTGATGGATATTATGGGTTGACATTTTAAACCACGCCCAATATATAAGAATAGCACTTAAGAGACATTTGGCTGTTTATTACCCGTTTCCGTCGCACTAAATGGAAGTTTGGTTTTTACTGCATATCCAGAAAAGTACAATGATTATTTAGACTAATTTACTATGAATTTGTAGCTGAGATTCAAAGCTTTAATTGTGGAATGTTCTACACACAGAAAAATGTTTACATAATTATGTTAAATATAGAACTCCATAATTAGTATGTAAACCTTTCACACAGTATTTGTGTATAAAATACACAAGTTATGTAAAAATAACTTGTGTATTTTGTACACAATAATTGTGTATAAAATACACAAGTTATTTTTACATAACTTGTGTATTTTATACACAAATCCTGTGTGAAAGGTTTACATAATAATTATGGAGTTCTATATTTAACATAATTATGTAAACATTTTTCTGTGTGTATACGACTGGCTTGTATAATAGCAAAGTTATGAGGTAAGAGGTAGAACTTATTGAATGACGGAAGTATTTGTGTAATAACTTGTTGTATACAGAAATAAATACTGATATCATCAGGCACGTTAGCATAGATAGCATCCGGTGTAGTAAACTATTACCATAATAACGCGTTGTTGGGGTGATTAATAGGTGAAAGTCCATTGAACATGTTGATTGTGGCATTGTGCATCATAGACGGTTACCATATAAATCACAATAAATTCAGGATTCCGGTATTCCTGACTTTTTCATGTCTTTTGTAGTAGACCAGCGTGTCTCAGAATGATTTATACCGGGAAAATGCATTTCTTTTATTCTTAGGCTTTTTTTAAATTTCAAAGTAGGAAACATGTTCCCCGTCATATTGCATGTATTAGATCTAGACTGTAATGTGTTTTCATTTTTTTTCTCGAACACGGTATTATTTCATTCTGGGACACCCTGTACTACTACAAGACATGAAAAAGCCATGAATACCAGAATCCTGAATCTATTGTGATTTAGATACAAGTAACGGCAGTAATACAGTGGATAGGCTTTTACAACATGTATCACAATATATAGATACCTAAAATAACGTGGCGATACATTAGTAAACAGACAGCACATTTGCCACATCATGTTGATTGTATATACTCAAAATCAAAGGTTTTAAAGGGGGAGGTATGGGGTTTTTAAGTCCAATATTGATAATCAATTTTCACAACTTTTCTAAAACTCAATATACAAGTATAAATAATATAGTCATAATATAGCTTAGAACAAGACGCTTCAAAATTACGGGGTTTTTTTTGTTCTGGTTGCTATGGTAACCATACAGGAGCTCTGATTGGCTAAAAACGACTACAAGTGTAACTCAATAACGCAAACTTCTATCGTACCCATTCTTAGGATAATGATGTATAATGATATTCCGCACGCTTTAATGGAGCCGGAATTTTGATACGGTTGCCATGGAAACCGGTAACCGACCAATCACGTAATTTTGCGACGTAATTCAAATTTGAGGCCGAAATTAAAAAATCCGGCTTCATTAAAGCACAGATCCACTTATTTGCAACAGAAATTTCAAATTTCATAAAATTTCATCATTGTGTTATTGAGTTACGTTCGTAGTCGTTTCGCACGTTTGCGTGTTTTCTTGTTTTGAGATATCGAGCGAAACGTATTCAAAAATATTAAAATTGCTTTAAAAATTATAAATTGATATTTGAGATAAAAATAATTGTTCATATATTAATAAGCTTGAATTTAGACACATTTTGAGTCCATTTTGGCGAAAATCGCATGTATATTAGAATTTTTATCGCATTTTTTAAATATAAGGGCTTAAATATAGCGGGGTGAGAAAAAATAAAGAAATACATAAGAAATGCCGTTGACCTAAAGATTTGATGAATAATTATGCGCAATTAATTAATTTAATATAAAAAACTATAGAAAGTTACAATGGTTTATTTAAATGTAATTTAAAGTGAATTTGCTAAAAAACACAGGGTGAGCGTTTTCTACGCACAAACGAATACAAATCACCTCCGATTTTCGAAACTCCGTAAACTAAATTGTTCATAACATATGAACCTAATGTCCGATTTGGCTCAAATAAAAAGCATGTTAAAGCTTAGACATTGCAGTTTTCCATGGTGCTTTTATCTCATTTTTTGCAAAGTAACTACATTTTGAAATCCGACCACCCCATACCCCCCCCCCCCCCCCCCCCCCCCCCCCCCCCCTTAAAGACCTTCATACACAGCAGGCTCATCGTTAGCAACTTGGAGCTTGTTATTCTTTGCTGAAGGGATGTCTAAAAGAAAATGCAAGACATTAAACCAATGACAAGAGAGCCTGAGTTGATCTTTTCTCAAATATCAACAAGAAATAGACTCATGGTAACTGTTAACATGGTTAAGGTAGCTGAAGCTGTAGTTGTACATAGGCCACGTTGAAACATGTGCAAGAGAGCTGGCATCAAGTTATCCAAACAAACTTTGAGGCACTCGGAGATGAGATGAGTAAAGACATTACGGGACAAAACTTTGGAGTTGATCATCTCTTTACAAGGAAACATAACTTAGTTATTCATTTCATTTAGTTATTAATTAATTTCCATATATTACAAACATTTACAAATATCAACAATATCAAAACACATTTATCAGACACAATTTAAATACAGCAGTATGACAATATGGAGGAAAAGCCAGGAAAGCCAATAAGGCCTGTAAGTCTGTAAGTTGCCTTTCTAAAGAAAAAGTTACAACATCAAAATAGACCAACAGACAAGACGAATGACAGTACTCGAAGAGAACCTAATGAATATGAGATATAAGATTTGAGATATTTTAGTTTGGGATTACGTTTTTAAGGACATTACACAAACATTTAATCTAATTGTAATTTGATACGAGGTTGTGTTTTAATTGTTTACGGAAGTGCTTAATATATTTGGATTTTCTAACTTTTTCCTCTAGAGGGTTCCAGAAAATGGGGCCGCTCGTACCGTACGGACAGAATGATCAGGAAATGTTTTTCTGTTAGTTTAGTTTAGTAAAATAGGTATTAAATGTATTAGGCAAATCATTTAAAGAATATTTATACATAAATACACCTAGTTCCAGAGAATACATCTTCAATATATAAAATGTTGTACTCCTTGAAAAAAGGCCGAGTATGACATCTGTAATGGCTATTGGAAATTGTTCTTGTTGCCTATTTTTCGAAGTTTGATAAGTTTATCCCCAAGTACGTTTTACATGCATTTCCCAAGATGAGAATACCATAGTTAAGGTGAGGCGAAATAAAAGTACAATATAGAGTATGTAATATACGTGCCGGAATAAAATGTTTCAATTTGTTCATGATACCAATGTTTCTCGATAACGTTTTTGAAATGCAATCAATATGACATTTCCAGGCAAGGTTTTCATCTTTAAGATACCTAAAAATGTGGTTTGTTTTACTCTGTCCAACAGAGTGCTGTCTAGGATGACATTTGAATCTTGATGTCCTTTGACAGATGTCATATGAGGCGTACCCAAAACATATAATTTGTTTTGCTGGCGTTCACAGATCCAAAATCATATAATTTGTTTTGCTGGCGTTCACAGATAACTTATTTGCTTTAAGCCAATTGCTTACTTCCTTCAGTTCAGTATTCCCTAAACTTATTTGGCTATCAATATCTTTAAATGAGTAAACAATAGTGGTATCATCAGCAAATAAAATAAAATCAAGAACATTTGAAGTACTGGTTATATCATTAACATATAGTATAAAAAGCCTAATGGACCCAGTATCGATCCTTGTGGAACACCACACATTATTATATCTTTAAGTTGTGGATCGGATAATTTATAAAATACATATTGCTTTCTACTACTTAAGTAGTTTGTAACCCGTTCTAGTACAATGCCACGATATTCTAATTTATAAATTATTATGCTGTGATCGATGGTATCAAACGCTTTAGATAAGTCTAAAAATATACCAATTGTAGTTTCCTTTTGTTCCACTGAAGTATTGATTTTATCTACTTGTTGTTCATTATAAATACATTTGATAACCCTCTGGATGAAGAGGTAGCTATTGGAGTGATGGGAGGAGTAACAGAATTTCAAGGAGCAACAACTGACATATTGTATGCAGATAGAACGAAGAACGTGTCAGAAGGTAACCATGCCAGACCCCATACGTAACAACTTAAACACAGCTTTTTGATAGCTCTTAGCAGCTTAGGGGTCGTTTCCATATACTCTATCACAGCTTTCCCCAGCTTTACTGGGGAAAGCTGTGTGATGAATGGACTCCATTCATACGCACAGCTTTCCCCAGTAAAGCTTGGGAAAGCTATGATAGAGTATAATGGAAACGACCTCATAGCGTTCAGGGTCCTATTTCATAAAACTTCAAGATCTTTTTTTAATTTATTATTTCTTCTTAAATCCTGAACGCTTCTTTTAAACGTTAATAAGATTTGTATCTTCTATTTCATGAAACGACTTAAGAAGAATATTCTTCCTATTCTTAACTTAAGAAGAGGTTGGAGGCTATCTTAATCTTAAGTTGAGTAAGAAATTCTTCTTCAATTCTAAGGTAATATTCTTCTTATCCTAAGAAGAGTTTGTATTCTTTACTCAAGAAGAATTTAATAAATTAATCTTAAGTTGACCTTTATGGAATGCTAGAATGCCTATCTATAATGTTACACTCATCAAGCATCCATAGATGTGTTAAGTGATCCTAGCAAATGTTTAACAAGTCTCCTACACAGTAGAGTGGAGGTGGGCTAATTAATGACATTAAAGATTTTTTTCTTAACATTTATGTGTTATTCAAATTGTAGAGGCCTATTGTGAAATCAGGCGGTCACTGAAATAAACCCATTACAATACCTGCTGGATATTCCTCAAAGATCAGTAGGCTTTCAAATATTTTCACCACAGTGTACTGGCTGTCAAAGGGAACCGATGGAAACTTGTTACATAAATCACGATCCAAGACTAGTAATTAACAAGGAAGGAATTCTGACACAGTTCAAGTACTCTTCTCTGATATCGGACATTACACAGAGGTAATATACACTCTTAGAAGGTCAGGATCAAATATGAGACGAAAAGGATCAATTTTGATCCAGAAGCGGTATCACATATGAGCTTACCCTTTCCGGATCAAAGTGATCCGACAAGCAGGATCAAAAAGTTTGATCCGAAATGGGATCAAATATTTCTGTCAAATGATACTGAAACGGATCAAAATAATGATCCTTAATCGGATGTACCTGTAGCTTATGATCCTACTCCAGGATCAAACTGAATCAAAGAAAAAGTGAAAACATAGGGGGTCATCGGGTGACAGATTGTAAAAACAAGCATGCATGCAAGGGTCTTTCGGTGACACCGGGCCAAAAAAGGGGGGTATTTTTGATGGAGCCTGGTGTGAAACCTAATATTGATTGAGTGCCCCCACCCCCGGGTGCACACTGCAGACTATATATCGAGTGCAGTAAGCTTACTACATCGTGTAGGCCTAGTACATCGCAGTGATCGTGACATTTTGTGAGGAGAATTTTGACCGAAAATCGTACTGATGGCACTGGTCAGGTACAAGAAATTTGTTCACAAGAATAGAGCATGTTCAAACATAAAAAATAAAACTACTTTACCGACAAAATCATGTAACATTTTACAGATTAGACTGGATAACTTACCGCGGTATTTCACCCTTGTTTCAACTGTGGCGACCGAATTCAAAAGATCGTCTGCTTGTCGTCTATCGGTTTGCGTCATTGACCAATGAACTGTTTCATCGAATTGATCCGGAAATCAGATCAAAGTTGATCAAGGTGAATTTGATCCGTTTGTTGATATCTATCTGGAAACGGATCAAAACGATCCGAAAACGAATCAAAACGATCCGAAAATGATCCTTAAAGGATCAAAACAAAGTGAGCCGGAAATCTACTCATGTATTTGATCCTGACCTTCTAAGAGTGTACAACATCACCTGAAGATTGACCAAGGCCTAATACAATGACAATATATTTTTTGCCAGTGCCTTCTCCACCTCTTCCCATGATACTTGCTACTTCCTGTTGCTCAGTCAACCTCCTTTTCAAGCATAAGATATTGATCAACTGCCGTTTTCAACTTGGTCAGTTCAGCTGTACTCAAAGTAAGTCCAAAGAAAACTGGACCATTTGATGTTGCTTGCTGATGGTACACAGATTCCCAGTTGAATTTGATAAGCGATAGACAAGTCATGACCATATGACTAGGAGTACATCCTTTTGGGGCGTGAAGATGCTTTACGTGGAAGAAAGTGATGTTGGGAAGACATTGCAATGACCTCAGTATTGCTTCTACTAATTCAAACCCGTTGTCTGTAGTACACAGGTGCATCATCGAAGATCGATAGGATCCCAATGAAAACACCACATTGGTTAAATTCGGCATCCACTCGAGACTCTGGGTCAGAGCAATGGCACCCTCTTGCGATAAGTTAGAATTTACTATCGAGAGTATCTTCATGTTGGGGCAATGTTTCAGTTGCGATGCAAGTTTCCCCGCGGATGCCCCAATGTTATTCCACGACAAATCCAGATGTCTCAATGACCCTGCCAGTGGAAGAAGATCTGCGAAGACACCAACATCTTCTTCTTGTAGTTGGGCCTCTCTCACAACCAACTCATGCAGTGAAGGCATAAGAGGTTTCAAAAGCCGAACTGCATCACCGATCTGTGAAGTCACCAAGTATAAGCTCTGAATGGACAAAGGAAGGTTTAAGATAATGTCAGCTGCTTTGCCTGACTTCAAGGAGACATTGGTAAGGATCAAAGACCTCACAGACGTTTGTCGTTTCATAGTGTGTCCCATGATCTCGGCATCAAACTCAACATTTCCTAGTTCTATCTTTCCTATCGAAACGCTATGTCCTTGAAATAAGCTAGCGAATATTTTAGAGATGTCTAGCTTATGCCGAGCCAAAACAGTGATGTCAGTCAACTTCGACAACCTACCAAGTCGGTCGGATAGTGCAGCTATCTCGGTCTGGCTAGGTAAAGTGTCAACAATTTCAGTTTCCCAACTTAGAACAAGTGCCTCCACATGGGTCATTTCATCCAGGGTGTCGGCAATTAAGCTTAATGACTCTGAGCCACATAAGAGCTTCAACTCACGTACCTCAGAAAGTAAAGATCTTGCGTGGCTCTTAGGCCTACGCGCAATTCTGACGAGGTGGTGAAAATATTCAAGTGATCCCGGTGGGTTCTGACGAATTTCAACAACTTTCGATTGAAAAAGAGGTTCTAACCATGAATGTACAGCTTCATATTGCAATTGACTCTCGTGCAACATTCGGAAAATGGGCCATATGTCCTTGTTGGTTCTGTCGACAATTCCCCCGATACAAAGACTAGCCTCAGTGCGATGTTTCAGGACCTCAACTACATGAGGCAGGACAGACGCAGCAGCCTTCTCACTCATACCACAACAGAAACCCAAGAGATCGACCTGAGAGAAAACCAAGTTATCCGTATCAGTATTGTCAAGATATGCCTGAAATGATGTGTCACCTTTTTCTGCCAAAGTTACCCAGTAATAAGCCGCGCAGTATTCTTGGACAGATTTATGAAGGAAACTGACTGCGGTATGGACATTTAGCTTAGACCTAAGACGCTCTTTCGTCAGCAAACCTGCATGACACGCCACCCTGAGAATCTGGTCTGGGAATTCCTTTTCGGAGAACACAAGTTTCCCTGTTGAGACAATCCCATCAAGGGCTACCCTTCCCAATGATAAAAGCACATCTTGGAGATGATCTCCAGATCTCCTGTTGTCATAGGTAGTCTGATAATGTCTCCACAAGTACAGAATAGCTTGATCGTACAAGGCTGTGTATGTTTGTGGTAGCTGGTGAGTTTCACTCCACAGCAGGCACAACATCAACAGAAGCACAGGAATTTTTGCCAAGCTCTTTACAGACGGGGATTTTTTTATTTGGTCTATAAGTCCTTTAGCAGCTGACCTGTTACCATGAAAGAATTTCTCTACATAAATCTCTATGTTATCTTCAGAAAACCCTGTAAGCTTGACTTGTACATAGTGCTTCTGATACTCCCCCAATGCTTCTACATTGTATGGCCTAGTTGTGACGACAACACACGCCTCCCTCAACTTTCGATTGGCTAGCAAGCTTTCTATACCGCCACCAACCTTCTTAGGCAATTGCTTCATTTCCAATTCATCAAGGCCGTCCAATAAGATCAATACTTCGCATCCGTTTGATTCCAGATACTCTTCCAGTCCTTGCTTGCTAACTGTTGTATCCTCTGGAAGAATCTGATCAAAGATGGCATCCGTCAAAGGTTTTGTGACATCGATTTCCCTTAAGCTAAGTATAAACAACAGTTTGTAACGAGAAAGTTTGCTATTCTTAAAACATCTACCAAGAGTTCTACATTTATATAGATGACAATCCTTGGCCCAATCGTACGCCATTTTGGCCAGTGCCGTCGACTTGCCACTCCCCGCAAACCCTTTAACTAACACTCTGTTGAGTCTCTGGTCATTTCTACCCATCAGAAACATCAGTTCCGCCGGGGTGTCTAGGATATTACCTGTACTACCTAAAGGAAGCTTTTCATCTACTGTTAGTGTCAAATTAACAAATATGGCGTCCATGTCCACTACGTCGTCTCCCCAAGGCAATAGTTGGACAGTACCCATGGTGTGCTCATAGAACGTGAATAACTCTCTCTGACATGATCCTAAATCAAATCGGGTGGAAGTCGGTGCAAGAAAAGCAGCGGCGGTAGTGATGGTTGATGGTACTTCTAGAAAGATCAAAGTGACAATTTATTGTTTAAGATTATTAGAGGGCGGGAGAGTCGCGCGGCCCTTTATTTGTAAAATAATAATGAAGAAATTGATGAGATGAAAAGTTAAAACCATTTCCTTCATAAGAATTCCAGGTATAGGCCTATTAGAATGAAAGTTTGTTTGCATTGACAGAATAATATGATGAGTAATACCATAAATATTTGAGTCTGTTTACAGAAGTTGTTGTAACAAATGTAAATTCCAAGTATGTATTATTTTGTGTTGAGATATCATTAGATCCAGGTCTTCTTTTAAAGTGATTTCGTTGGATAAAATCTGTATGCAATAAAACACTCTGCTAGATACATCAGTCAAAACATATATTTTGCACACCCATGTTGTAAGCCGTTGTAGTAATTTTCCCCGAGACGTATCCCCTTATCTAGCCAACAATCGGAACACCTGCCTTTAACTGATAGGTAAACCAACAAAAGTTCATTTCGGTTGCCCAGGCGTCGGACATGACAAATACTAGTACTTGCCTCCCCGATGTTTTCTATTCTACATGAAGGGTGAAGGGTCATCCTTAAAATAGTCGTATTCCAATGTCTGAGTTTCATAACTCCAATGGTTCTTATTTAAGAAGCACAAGGTGACATGAAAATGTGTAAAAGCTCAGAATGTGATCGGAAAATACACCTACATGTATGAACCCATTTCGTTAAGAAAGAAATTGATCAATTAATGCCTAAATTGTCTGCAGAATCTGACGTTTACGAAACATATAGGACCCAAGGAAGTTTTTGATTTTATTTTTTGAATTTTGTGAGTGCTGTGATTATTGAATTATTAATCAAATGCATATAAAAGTATATATTTTTGGAATGGAAATGAATCAGAGAATCCAAATGTTGTCGTCAATTTTGACCACAAAGTTAATTTTTGAGAAAATCACAAAATTCACTTTTTTTGACCCAATTATTTTTTTAACAAAGCTAACAAAAATAATATTGAGTAAAAAATGCCCAAATCGTTTGGTGATGATGTAAAGATACTAACTTAGGGACGATTTTTTTTCTTCTTTAAACCTAATCTAATACATTGTATTTTTTGATTTTTTTTTTTTGGGGGGGGCACTTTTTAGTCAAAATTTAAACAAATATTAGATTAGGTTAAAAACAAAATCGTCCCTTAGTTAGTGTCTTTACATCATCATCAAGCGATTTGGTCATTTTTTTACTCAAAATAATTTTTGTTAGCTTTGTTCCAAAAAGTGGGTTTTTTCTCAAAAAATCAACATTTTTTGTCAAAATTGATGCCAAATTTGGATTCTCTGATCCATTTCCTTTCCAAAAAAGTATACTTTTATATACATTTGAGTCATAGTTCAATAATTACAACACTCACAGAATTCAACAAAAAACGTCCATAAGTCCCCCCTTAGGGGGACTCAAGGAAGTTTTTGACGTAATTATTGAACTATTAATCAAATACATATAAAAGTTTACCTTTTTGGAAAAGGAAATAAATCAGAAAATCAAAATTTTGCGTCAATTTTGACCTAAAATGTTGATTTTTTGTTGTTGAGAAAATCACAAAAACCCCAAAAAGTTCAACAAAGCTAACAAAAATAATTTTGATCCAACGTATAAATGTGTCGGAAGCCTGTAAACCTGACATTCAGACCTACCTCTTCTATTTCGACTCTGCGTGGAAGCCTGCGTTCCGAGAACTTTTCTGTCGCCTCCAGAATGTGTGACTTGTACATTTAGTGCCAAATCAACACGACCACTTTTTCGTAAAGCTTCTGCCAATTGAATACCATCACCGGGTTGTTTTCGCCTCCAAGTCACCAGCATGTCGAACACCTGGTCTTCCATTTTTGAATTGTCCTGCTTCAAACGTTCGATCTGGTCTCGGCGGAGGCCAAGATGTGTTCCTACCATCTCCCATTCGTCCCCGATGTGAGATGATAAAGACCTTAGTGAGACCTCGTCTAAGCTCTGTATAACTGGTAAATCTATGAAGTGTACGGGACAAGAAAGTGAAATGTAACATGTATTAGATAATGATGGGTGATTTGATTGTTTAGAGTGGTGGAAATCCACATATTTATGTCGATCAGAAGAGATTGTCTGGCAAACAAGGAGGGGAAGGAAGGAGAGTCGCTCAGCAGGAACGTTCGCCAGGAACATAAATGCATCATAATAACACTGATCGCGCTATCTCCTCCAAGAAAAGATCACCCTTTATAAGGAGCGATTGTTTTTTTAATTTTTAATTTTTCAAAATCTTCTTTAATTTTGGTCTCATTAACCCAAATGCTCGAATCATACTAGCCGGTCGCTGGTCGCAACAGGTCGCGGCACCAGTACTCGCTAGCTCAAAAGTATCTCGGTGAGACCTTTGGTCGCCATAGGTCGCATCGAGCTTAACACTCTTGAGTACTCGAAATTACTACGATGCGGTGTGCTGGTTTCACCCGGCGCGGCAGGTTTTCAATGAAATAATGGCCCCAGGATTATACTTGGCGAAGTATACTGGGCCAAGCATGGTTGACCCCCGTGGCCCAGTGGTAAGTCCTTTGCCTGTGAACCCAGAGGTCCGGGATTCGAGCCCCGGAGACGTGGGGGCCCTTTTCCCCTTGCTTTTTTTTTGCCGCGAAAAAAATGTTTTTGGGAAAATGTGCCTAGGATAGGGTTAATATAAGCGAAGTAATAAACCTGGGCTCAAACTACCGGGCTAAAAGGTGTAAGCGATCTTTTTTCTTTCGTGATCTTTCCAGGGAACACCTCAACATCGAAAAAAAATTGAAAGCAGATTTTCTTGCAGATTTACATTTCTGATCATAAATCGTACATACATTCCAAGTTACTGGGCGATACGATTTTTAATTACTTCAAAATCATGGTTTTAGAGTGAAAATAAACTGTCGGGATAACACGACAGTTTATATTTTTACTCTAAATTCACTCTAAAACCATGATTTTGAGGTAATTAGGAATCGTATCGCTCTGTAACTTGGAATGTATGTACGAATGATGATCAGAAATGTAAATCTGCAAGAAAATGTACTTTCTAAAAATAAAAAAAATCATGAATAGAGGGCGCTCTCTGGAAAAGATCACATAATATGCCTTTAATGCAGTGTGTATGGGGCCCAATTTGATATTTGAGTCGAGTGGGTTTAGATTAGCACTGTTTTAGTTATCGAGCTCAATTTTTCACGCCAGTTTGGGGATTTCACATCAATGCGGGTACCGTCTTTGATGCAAGTGTCCTTCATCGACTTATCATGGAATGGAATGTGGAGCGTGATCTTCGCACAATGAAAGATCCATTGAGTTCCTTAGCCAGAGTGGCTTAGAAAGTCATGAGTCATGAGTTTGGCATAGTTATAGCTTCATTTGATGCCTATCTTAGTATAATGTACCGTAGTATGTGTTCTTCACTCCCTTCCTTCTCCGCTTTTCCATCACCGTTCATAACCACACCATGATAGGGGCGATACCGTATCTGGCATGATAATGATGGACAATATTTCTATGTAGGTATGTATAGTATTCAATAAGCGCAGATACCGGAGTCAATTCGAAATGATAATAACAATTAAGTATACTTACCCATGGTTCAGAATATAAGCCACTTTAGATAAATAGCTTTACATGTTCCTTAAATAATCCACAGATGTGTATCCTGGTATAAAACCCTGGTATAAAACAGGACTGAGAAACCAACAATGACAACCGTGACCATGGACTTATTAGAATGATAAGTCCATGCCGTGACGTACCGGTAGATAACTACAATACGTAACTTCCTCGTTTAGCTACTTAAAAGTAGGGGGAACGGGGGAGTGTCCGCCCCATTTTCATTTGAAGAGGTCTAGAGACGACCATGATCTCAGTACTCTAGGCCTTACTGTAAAGGCAAGAGTAAATGATAAAGACAGGTGTCTCAAAAGGCGAACTTGCCCGACGTCGGGGTAGGTTCTCCCATAGGCCGGGGCAAGTTCGGAGCAAAATATAGGGGTGGGGCACTTTTGCGGAAAATACTCGTTCAGAATTTAAGAAATACCACATTTTAAAATATTCTCCTCTAATATTAGTGTTACTCCATTCCTGATAACTATTTTTATAATTACAATTATCCTGTAAGAGGACAAAATTGAAATTATACAAAATCATAACTATATAAATCCCCATTGGCGAACCTGCCCCATCATCATAGGGCGTATGTGCCCCATACAGCGCAATAAGTGCATTGACCTATACCACGGATGTCCCACATACATGTACATTGATGGGTTGTTAACTGCATCAAATCCATAATCAATCCCATACCTACCTAATGATAATTTACATTAAAACCTTATCTGCGAATATCTTTGGAAAAAATTCAATGTATGAAAAAGGCAAAACTGGTTTTTGGATGATAAGTTGACAAACATGTTACGGTGATCTGTCACGTGAATGTGGGAGCTTGCAACATACTACTGTATCTATTGTGTGTTCGCCAAATATATACAACCAGTGGCCGCAAAGATAAGAATCAGTTGGTGGGCGAACCTGCCCATAGGGGGAGTGTCCCCGCTCTCCCCTACCTAAACCCAGTTTTTGTGTTAGTACTTTGTTGTATACAGAAATATTAATACAACCGAAGATGTTAGATAGCATCCGGTAGTAAACTATAACCACAATAACGCGTTGTTTGGGTGATGAGGTGAAAGTCCATTGATCATGTTGATTGTGGCATTGTGCATCATAGACGGTTTACCAATGGTTCACCGTCTATACAGGGTGTCTCAGAATGATCTATACCGAGGTAATACGATTTTTCTCGGTATGAACTTTATTAATATTGTCTAAACCGTTTTCATATATATCTTGCGCAAACGCACAGCTTTCTTAAGAATTTTAGATTTTGAAAATCGGACATTTTTGATGGAAAATACAGACTTTTTTGTAACGATAGTAGATTTCAAGTTTTTGTCGAAAAGATCCATTATGAAAATCTATAAAGTCACTAACCCTTTTAAACATCAAATTATTTCTGAAATGTTATCTATATACTAATTTTCGGTCCTTCGCTTTATTAGATAGTTCAATAATAATTTTACACTCGCGTCCCTCTTGAACTGAAAAAGCGTGGTAATTGCGCCTCTAATACACGAGCTAATTAGATAGTTCAATGCCAGTATTTTCCCGTTTTCAGACATGCGCAGAAAGGATCACAGATGATAATCCGAAATGTTGAATTTCTTTTACTCGGGTAGCTACTGTTCGGGCAAAAATTGTGGTTTTCGGAGTGAGTGATGACATATGGTCTTCACCCAAAATATTTTCATTAGGGATATAGCTACATTTCTGTATGTGCGGCCGTTTGTCATTCTTAAAGATCGCATGAGTAACAAGCATTTATACGGGAATATACGTCCGACAAATAACAATATTTCACGACATTTTCTAAATGTAAACAACAAACTCTTACACAGATCTTAAAGTGACACTTTCACATTGGTTATATAGGCGAACGCGACGTTTGATACCGATAAAGAAACTGGCAGTACCATGCCAACCGTATGTTGTTGCTGCGCGTCGCGTTTAACATGGTGCACACGTAATGACGCAGACAAATTGTGTACGCGTTTGTGGCGTTGTACTTTGTTTACGGGGGCAGGATGAAAGCAGGTCGTCCGTAATTGCTCCGCTGTGCATACTGTACATACAAGATAACGGGAGCAAGACACAAACAAAAAATAAAGCCATGGTACATTATATAAGACCTTTATTTTAATAAAGAAATGGAGAGCAAGGTGCAAACCGTATCCAGGATAACATGTATTAATTAAAGTGACATGAAGTGGCTGAAGGAAAATACATTTGATGGAATTACTCATGCAGTTGTCGAAACCCCAATTGATGAAGTCACCCTTGCAAGTCACCACATTTGATGAAGGAGTTACCCATACAGGTAACCCCATTTGATAGGAGGAGTTACCCATGCATGTAACTCCATTTGATGCAGTCAACCATGCTTCCGGTATTATAAATATGGATGATAAATGAATGTTTTGACTTAAACATGTTATATACATAATGATTAATTGAGCAGTTATCACCTAAAATTAGTTATGTGTAAATTTGGCCGATACCACCGCGCAAGGCATGGCGGGTCATGAAGCTTTGGGCTGGTGGATCAAGGTCGGCACCCCCCACCCCCCCCCCCCCTCACACCCATTTAATTGTCTTCGCGTGACTTTTACAGCGGTGCGGTGCGGCTTATAGCCTCTACTATGATGAGGTCTGAATCTTACTTTATGAATTTAATAATAAGGTGCTGCGGCTTATACGCCGTGAGGCTTATATAGCACGGAAATTACGGGATTGTCTCATCATACCTATAGGCCTAAGCCCCCCCCTCCTCCTCCCCGCACTTCCCTTTACTTACTTGATAATATGGCCACATGGGGTATCTGGACAAACGGAACGTGCGGTATTGCCCCATTATACCCTAATAGGCCTTAAAGCCACCATGCAAGCGCACTTCCCTTACTTGATAATCTGAATATATTTTAGTAAGGGCACATAATGCATCTTGGTAAACGGAGCGTGCAGTATATTATGGTCAGGCCTTATTTAGAACACAACAAACATGACAAAGGGATTACATACGTTTAAGCCCTACATGCCTATTGAGGGACTAATGTATTTAATGTAAATTGGCCCGAAAAAATGGGGTAGGCACACAAAGTGCTCAAATACAATCATGGAATGGTATATACAAGTGATCTTGAAAGATAGACTCCGCCGACCATAAATATGAATTTGATAAAACTAAATAACCGACTATAGAACTAGAACCCACTAAACGCTAAGAACGCATGCCTACGGCGGCACCCCCATCAACATAAGGGGAAAACGGGAGTGGAATGGGGGACAATAACACAATTTGGAGGGGGGGGGGGGGCAAGACAAAACACTTGGATGGAAATTTCAAGCCTTTTGGCTTTTATTGTAAACATTCATAAAAATTAGATACATTTATTCTAAATCAGACATTTTGGACCAATTTAAAGCTAATACAACTTTGAATTTTGACATTAAAATTGAACTTTTTATTATTATTTGGGGTACAAAATGCGTAGGGACTTAAACTGTGGGAGAGGTCACGACTGGTGGCACCCCCCGGTAGCGATTATCTTTTTCGTACATGAGTTTAACCAAAATCAGGTCATTTGTTTCAAAATGTTAAAAAAAATCATTTTATTCAGTGAATTTTGCTTTATTTCGTATTAAAACGGAATAAATAAATTTGGTTAAACTCATGTACGAAAAAAAAAAATCGCCACCCGGTAGTGCCGCCACTGCACATGCATGGGGTAGGTCTACCTAAGGTCACATGGGGTACACACCCAGATGTGGCCTATACTTATATTAAGACAATCCAGATACTCTTAATATTCTAAAGTATTCTTAATAATCCACGTATAGGCCCTAAAACCGCATAAAAGGTTATCACGGATGCCCTTAGTATTCGATTCAAGATATACCAAATAGTCCAGGGAGGTCCTATATTGGATCACTTAAGGACATATGGAGTATCTTGGTTATTAAAGTACATGGGGTACCTGAATAATCAAGGTCACCATGTTTTATAAATGGCGTACTTGGATTTCTTAAGGGCATACAGTATATATGGATTAAGGACACTGTGGCACCAATGTCAGTATTAAGGGCACAGGGTACATGGAGTATCAACGACATACTCTTGCTGTTTTACAATACCCTCATCCTACGTTTTGATATGACTAACCGCCCACTATTATAGCTTCGGCACCTATACCTGCGCTTTCCATTATAAATTGGATAATAGTACAGGCACATTGGTATGGATATAACGCCGACACGTGCGGTATCTGGGTTATTAAGGCCACCTGTGAGGGGTTGGGTCTAAACGTGGAGTACTTGGATTAGGTCTAAGTATTATTTAAGAGCACATTGGGCCTACGCTCATGGTGTATTAAGGGCACCATGTCACTTACATTAGGGGCACCTTAGGTACCTGCATTATTTAAGGACATGTTCTTGATATTTATATAAACATTTATAACGCTTTGAAATTACTCACCTCTGTCTATTTTGATATGACTAACTGCCCGCTATCTTCGGCACCCGCGTTTAATTTACTTGAATATGATCAAGTAAGGGCACAAGGGTATTATAACGGCACATACAATTATACCTAGATCATGTGATACCCGATGCAATATTAAGGGCACCTGTGGTAACTGGAGTAGGGGTACTCTCTAAATACAAAACGAGTGAAAAGAGTGGAAATTCACTCGAAAAGGAGTGAAGGGAGTGAAACACAGGTCAACCCGTTTTAGAGTGGAAAATGTCCACTCAATAAAGTTGAACATTGTCATATAAAATCCCTTTTCACTCCTTTTAGAGTGTTTTTCCACTCAAAAACGTGTTGTCCTGCATTTAACTCCTTGAAAAAGTGGAAAACCACTCTTTTACATTTAGAGAGTAGGGATTAGGCCTATGGGGTACCTGCATTTCAGGTCACACGGGAGGCCTACATCCTGAGGTACCTGGGTATCTGGATATTAAAAACACAAAGGGTATAGGCCTACCTGGATTAAGGCACATCACACATACCTGGATTATCAAATGCACCTGCGATATTCAGATTATTGAGGGCCCGTCTGGATTATGTAAAGGGCATGTTCTTGATATTGTACCAAATTTTCTTACGCTTTGTTTACAAACCTCCCCGTTATCTTCTAGCGGGTTCCGCGCGAAGCGCGGATGCCCGCTAGTTTGCATAATTATTGCACCTTCTTCGTATCTTAATTAGCTTTTTGATAACAATCGATTGTTGTTGAAAACAAGCTTTGATTGAATAGGGCAGGATTTGTTTAGCTTGAGTGGTTTTAACCTTTCTTTCTTTGGCGCGAGATTTGAATGTTCCTTACGAGGTGTGGTGTTCATTGGTTGAAATGCTGGTAGTGCTAGAGAGAATAGCTGTAAAGATCAATTGTGTGAGCCAAAATATGAAAATACATGTTTCATCGATTTTCGATTATGTCTTGCCACAGCGGAACATAAAGAAATATCTCAATGAAATTAACAGAATAAGTAGGAAACATTTCCACCATCATATCGCAAGTGTTTAAATTTGAAACACTATTTGTTTTATATTTTTTAAATATATTTTTGAAACCCGGTATAGATCATTCTGAGACACCCTGTATTACACACCTAAACGGAAAACCTTGAACTATATCTCGTGTCTGGCCTACATCTGATTAGTTTTGTCGAGTATATACATGAATAAAGGTGAGACGATTGGGATTGATCAGATGGTTAAATGTATAGGTTTTCCCGGTCAGAAAGGGGCATTATTTGGTAGGGTTTTTTCTACAGTTGACATGGTGTCTACTCTCTCCTTCACCCCTCACCTAATCCGGGCACATAATAATGTAGCTAATACAACATGTACATGTATAGTAGATTCACAGATTTGGGCCGGTTTACCATTTCAGTATTCACATCGAAGTGTTACGTGTTAACCGATTATCACTATTCCGATCACTATCAACTGGATCAACTTTCGAGTCCTGAACACCGATCGAAATGATCGCCACATAAAGTCAATGAGATGTGAAAGGTGCATGGTCCAGTTACAGGGAGTTATGTAATCACTTCGATAGTGAATCTAGTAAAATCTTCCAATTGAGGGAGAGGTATAGCCTTGATTCAAGGCGTAATTGCTTGATGTCACTTTATTTATTGTATAAAATCACATAATACCAGTATAAAAGTGTAGAAAATGCCCAACCACTCCACACATCAGCCCCATATCCACCTGTTAAATTGTCAACAGGATTTTGATTTTCCCGAGTTTTTGGAGCGACTTCGATTTTCGGAATGTTGCAATTTTTTATTTTGACATGCGCGAGTTGAGTTAAAAAGGATCGTGACTGAGAGGGGGGGGAGGTGGTCATTTCCTCCCCTGGTGTGGTTCTGCCACTGTGCGTTAGCAGATCTAATTTTATTTTGAGTGACCTGTATCGACTTGGGGGATTGGGGGAAGGGGCGGCGGGCAAGTGATCTGTAGCGACTCGATTTTCAGCAAGTCTTCATTGCAAGTGTAGAATTCATCATCGCTCAGCAACCCTACCCTTTAGATAGATGTAGCCTCCCGGGGTAGTCGCAGCCAACGGCAAAATTACAATGACAACCTTTCACAATACATGTATAGAATATAGGCTACATGTAGGCCTATATGGCCATGTGTTTTGAACTCTTTGGGTGGTGGCGTTGCATTTTTGGTGATGAATCATCCATCTCTCTCATTTAACTCAACAACTAGGTAGATCAATGGTTGAGGTGTCATTTGGAAGCCTATTTATCTAGCTACAGTATGTGAATAAATCAGGTATTTCTATAACTATTTTGTTGAGATATGATTGATTATATTGTGAAAGTCATGGGTGGTGCCACTGTGGCGGTGGCGCTGTGTACAATCTCTATGGGGAATATAGAAAATGTTCCCAATTCTACGTTCAATTTACAATAACTCCTCATCCCTGTATGGTACAAACATGATTTTTGCTCTCATTTTATATTCTATAAGATTCTGTTTCAACAAACGTGACAACTATTATGTAACACTTGTAACTTTCTCCCTATTCGCTACACAGTGAACTTGCCCTAATTCATCGGTTTTACATTACATAACTATAACAACAACAAAAGTATTCAACCGATGATAGCAACATTATACATTTTTGAAAAGCTCTCAAATAGGGGATTTAAGAAATGCCGTTTAAATCAGACTAGGTGCATACCCCAAAAAATACTTGTAATCTCTAATATGTAAACGTTTGAGCTCATTTACTTCCCTATATAGTATATTTCAACAAGTTACCATTGACAACCATTGATGGGTAATTGCATGAGAAACTAATATGCACATTAAAATTATGATTGGGATAGGTATGAAAATATTATTGAGTTTAATATGAAAAATAATCGATATTTTTTGAACATTCTTAATCACAACATGTTACTATTAAGTCCTATCTAAATTCCAATAGCATATTTGGATTCCTTGTGAGATTACCGTTCAGAAAATATATACTTTTTATGGGGTAGAAGAAGTAGTTATTGCGATATGCTAATTCGAATCTCAGATGGTGTAAAATGTAAAAATATGGACATGCAACGGGAAGGGTGGCGACTGGCGAGTTCAAAACACATGGCCATATGTATTTATTACTGGTAAAAGACATTATTTCACAATATGTACATATTTCAAAGATATTAAAACATTTACTTAATGGTGATACACATTTCAAAGATATATAAAACATTTAATGGTGATACACATTTCAAAGATACAATCATTTACTGAGGACTTTTTTTTTCCTCAAAAAAGATAATTGTGTGATCATGATGGTACATTATTGTTCAAAACGGTGTGACAAAAGTGAGTCATTTATCCTTAAGTTTTTAAAAATAACTTTTAAGAATTCACATAAATGAGTTAATTTTCATGACAAAAGATCTACAATCCTTGAACAAAATTCTCGGAACGCTATTTGTTAACAACGAAAAAAATAACACCCTCTCCCCCGTTCAACGTTGAGAAATGTCAAAGTCATCAGCAGTTATTCAAGGTGTGCCTGCATTGATTGATGGGGTGTGGGAAGGGAACAGTGTTGTTTAAGATGTCCTCTTCAGATCTTTACAAAATAAACATCATTTAAAACAGAAAAAACTTTGTAGGTCAAACTTTTAAGAATCTCGTTGAATAAAGCATTTCTAAATGATGGTTCTTCTTGAAAATGCGCAATTGGCTATAAAACTTCCCTTTTCGCTAGTCTGCACTGAGACCAAAATACCTTTTTTAGGTCTACATGTCCAAGTAAGAATAATTTTAACCTGATGAATGAAATAAACTCCAATTTTAACACCATATGAAATGAACAAAAATTGATCATTATCGTCGTCGTCGATGGCTTCGCTATATCTTTCTTGGGTATACCGTTCTGATTTTTACAAGGTGTTTACTTATTAAAAAAGCACGAAGATAGATGCATATAACCGTCTCGAAAACAGAGTTTTTATAAATTACACAAAATACTGAGCATATTTTTTGGGCATTCGGTGTAGATTTGTTCTCACACTGTTTGCAATTCGTATTTATATATTGGGATAGAGGTTAAAACAGGGCATCTTCAACTGGATCTTTCTCCTTTACTCCCCTTTTCTATGAAGAATAATTCAACTTGTATATTGCACAGAGTGATTCTTCTTGAAGATATGTGTTGATCTACTTGAGATACAAGAAGTCCTTCTCCCTTCACTGTTCACATCAATCAACGTTGGGACGATCTACAAAGATATTGACATTTCTCCAAAAAAGGGCCGAGAAGAAAGGTGGCAACATTCTATTGCTGGCATCGTAAATGTTCATAGACCTTTCGTCCTCAGTGTGCTTTACGCGTGGAAATATTGGCTTTTATTGTAAATATTGCCTGACAAAAATTTAGACAAATTTTAAGCTAATTTTAATTAATTTTGACATTAAAATTCAATATTTTCGACTGCTTGGGCGATAAAATAGGGTGTGGCTTGAGCTGACAAGTGGGAGAAAAGAAGGTCGTGCCCCCCCCCCCCCCCCCCCCACCCCGTATTGCCGCCACTGACCAATTGTATCTTTTTTCCTCTGGAATTCCGATCAATCAAATGTGATCCAAAATTGATTCCACTACAAAGCACACCTTTACAATATCAATACTTTTGGATGGTGAATACTATAGACAGACAGACAGTGGCGGCACCATTGCCCCCCCCCCCCCCCTCCCCACCCCCCTCCCCCCAAAAAAAATAGTTAAGGTCACGTTTTTTTACCTCGGCACCCATAAAAGGTGGTTTTGTTACATTCTAGTCATTTGTTTGTACTTAGGGTATTGTATTTGTGTAACCCTCCATGCGATTGACTGGTGTATGGACTTATTTTAACAGCAATTTTATCCCCTTTAATAACCTGAAGAGAGAAAAAATCCATCACCTTTGATTAAATTAATACAGCTCGTTAAAGCATAATTAGTTAGGGTGGTTGAGGAAGTGGAGGAGGAGGAAGTGGAGGAGGCGGAGGAGATAATTGTCTAATAATGGGTGAAAATGGACCGTTTTCCTGTAATAGAGCATTCTAATTCTTAGTATTATGTTAGTTTAGTTCTTAATGATGCAACAATGCTTTACATCATTTACTTAAAGTATCAATTAAGCTAATTAACTTATTTTCAAATCTGATTAACGAAGTAAGATGAACCATGTGAAAATAGTCACAAATCCGTTTTTGTCAAGGTTTCAAAAAAATGCTTGCAGGAAAATTGGAAAGAGTTATCAAGGCTCTGATTTTAATGTAAAAGCAATGAGTTCTAATTTGTATTTGCATAATTTAGTTATCTTTTCCATTAGCTAACATTTCGTATTTTGACCACCCTGTATATATATTTCCTAATAAGCTGAACAATTAATTTTGTATATGGCTGGATGGGTAATTTACTCAATTACAGCAAAAACATCTATAGCCTTTGAATAGGTCCTGCATTTTTATACAATGGAGGGGAAAAAAAGAAAATTATCATTTTGTATACAATCTTAATTGTTACACCCTGTATAACGTTTAGGTCACCCTGTATAATTAATTTTGAGTTACCATATTTTCAATCCTTAGATTATAAGCGTTCCAAATATATGGTTTCATACACTTTAGATGTAAACATGTTGATATATTCTACTGAAACTGCGAAAGGAGGTATATTTCATGAAATAGACTCATGTAACACAAATGTATCCCAGGTTAAAAAACATGACCTTAACATTAGAAAAAAATTAAATTAACATTAGAAATAAAATGTAGTTAACATTAGAAAAAAAATGACACAGTGCGCACATTTTCTTACTAAATTAGGTTAAATTAGACCAAATGTTGACAATTTTAGCATAAAACAGCTAAATTTTGCGCGCAAGCACGCATTTTCATACCAAATTAGTTAGTATTAGACCAAATTTGACAATTAAAGCATAAAATGGCACAAAAAATTAGCGCGCTTTGCGCGCATCATTTTTGTTCATGCCCCCCCCCCCCCTAAAAAAAATTCTTGCCCCCACCCCCAAACAAATAAATTATGAGGCTGGTGCCGCCACTGTAGACAGACAAGTGAAGAATGAGTGCATATTCTCTATCACAACTGCGTTGGAGGCTTGGAACTCCAGTCCATTGAAACGCAGTAATGACCCTTAATGAAAGAATACCGTACTGATCCCCAAAACAACACTTGTATGAGCACCAACAAGAATGATTTCGCCACGGACGAACCAGTCATACACTTGTTCACTTGATAACAAGACAAAACAGAGCTAACATGACGAGATTGTAACATCGGTGAATTCCTAAAAGTACTGGATGTGGCTAGCAACCAACGTGGACTCTCATCTTCAAAGCCAAGCACCAGTCAGTAAGTGGCAAAATTATCAGATGATTTGGCCAGGTCAACACATCCACAAATCCAAAAGATGAATAAACGACTTCAACAGCATTGATAATGGTCATTCACGGGACGTATAACAAACTACACATATTGCTAATGTCGAGGGGGGGGGGGGGGGGGGGGGGGGGGCGAAGATCAATTACGCACCGAAGATACGCACCCATCAAGGATGAAGCTGTATTGACCATCCTCCAATGATGATAACAACCCAGTGGCTCCTATAGATAGAATAATGCCAGGCTTCTGTGAAAAGATATCTTCCTGGAGGTTGAAGTTGGGGAACAACTTGCAGAACAATACAGGTTGGAAAGCCTGTATTGTAACAGGTCTGTCACCTAGCATGCCTACAGCACCAACAAGTTGTAAAATGTAATGTAGGCCTACTTTAAGTAAACTTTATACATACATAGCACTTGTGTTTACCAGGCATATTCATCATCACAAAATCCTCGCATTCTTATGCTCATCGTGCATCCTAAAAATCATTCGGTGGATTGACCTTCCTCTTCTGCTAGGTATTTATAAATGGCTTCTCTGAGTTTTGGTAGCCTCTTATTCAGTGGCTTACACTGAAAACCAAAGTTCTTCACCCCGCTACGACATAAACTTGACAAACAGTAGTCAATATCTGTCATAATCGTTTCGACCATTTTGTTGCTCGAGACCGGGACCATTTGGTCGTTAACTTTACTATGTACCAATGGTAGACGCTGCACATCAAGGATTTCTAGCTTCGGAAGGTGATGAAGGGATCTGAAATATGCCTCCAAAATGTCCAAGCCATTATCCTGCGGCCCGTGGGGATATCCGAGTGTTCCAATAGAAACCACTACATCAACCAAATGTGGCATGTACTGAAAGCTCTCCGTCAAGGCAATGGCACCGCTTTGTGGAATATTAGCGTTCATGAATGTGAGCTTACGCAGTTGCGGAGAGTGTTGTAATCCACGCGTCAGTTTTGCCATCGACGAACCGATGTTGTTCCAAGACAAATCAAGTTGCTTTAATTTCCCCGCTCGTGGAAGCAGCTTTGCAAGAGCCGCAACGTGATTTTCTTGTAGTCCTGCATTCGTCAAGATTAAGTCCTCGAGAGATGGCATGAGAGGCTTCAGATGTTGAATCGCTTTGCCCACTTTACAGTTGACAAAGTGAATATTGTGAATAGATGATTGGATCTGAGACAGCATTTGAGCTGTGCCTTGGGGTGTCAAGGGGATATTGGTGAGTAATAGGGATGCCAGGGATTTTTGTCGTTTCAGGGTATTGCCCATACTCACTGTTTCAAACTCGACATTTCCCAGCTCTATCTTCCTGATAGACGTGATACCCTTTGAACCTCTGTTCAGACTAGCAATGATGCGGGTGATGTCAAGCCTATGCCTAGCCAGAACAGTGATATCTAATAACTGAGATAGTTTACAAATCTTGTCTGACAATGCCGCTACCTGGCTCTCACTAGGCCCAGTTTCGACAATTTCCGTTTCCCAACTCAGCACTAGCGCCTGGACGTGAATCATTTCATCTAATGTTTCAACGATCAGACGAAATGAGCCTGCCCCGCATAAGAGTTTCAACTCTCGCACACCGGAAAGAACGGAAGTGATTTTACTCTTGGCCGCAATTTTGACAAGATGATGAAAATAGCCTAGAGAAGAAGGAGGATTCTGACGGATTTCAACCACCTTAGATTGAAACAGAGGCTCTAGCCAAGAATGCACAGCTACATCATATTCGAATTTGCTTTCCTTGAGCATAAGGAAAAGCGGCCAAAGGTCTTTTCTAGCCGCTTGCGTCATCCCTCCAATGCGTAAGCTATCCTCTGTCCGGTGTTTCAAGACTTGTACAGCATGAGGCAAAATCAATGCAGACGCCTTCTTACTCATAGCACAAGAAAATTTTAACATCTCAGCTTGAGCAAATACTTGGTCATCATCTGTGATCTGTAGCAGATAAGATTGAAATGAATCATCATATTTGTCTGCAAGTGTAATCCAGTAGTACGCTGCGCAATATTCTTGAACCGATTTGTGCAAAAAGGTGACAGAATTGCTCAGGTTGAGCTTCGATCTTAGGCGTTCTTTTGTCAACAACCCAACTTTGCATGCCTTTTCGAGAACATGATCGGGAAAATCTTTATCTGAGAATACCAACTTCCCACCCGAAGAGGTCAAACCGTCTAAAGCCACATGACCCAAGGCCAGAAGAACCTCTGACATGTCGTCATTTGTCTCGCTGACATCACAGCTATTATGATACCGTTTCCACAGATAGAGAATGACTTGCTCGTACAGCGCCGTGGAAGTATCGGGAAGCATTTCTGCATCACTCCAAAGAAGACACAACATCAACAGCATCACAGGAATCTCGGCCAACGATTTGATCGAAGGCGAGTTTGCAAGAACTTCAATGAGACCTTCGGCCACTTTCTCGTCTCCCTGAAAGAACTTCATGATATACACTCCTATGTTGTCTTCTGAAAACCCAGACAACCTAACTTGTGTATAGTGCTTTTGATGTTCGCCCAAGTCTTCAACTTTCTGCGGGCGAGTTGTGACAACCACACATGTTTCTCTCATCTTCCGGTTGGCCAGTAAGCTTTCGAAGTCCCCAGTTACCTTTTTCTGTAGTTGTTCCATCGGGTATTCATCAAGCCCATCGAGTAAAATCAATATATCTTTGCCATGTGAATGAAAGAACGATTCTAATACTGTTTTGGTAATGGCTGTATCTTGGGAGAGAATTTGGTCTAATATCGCATCTATCAACGCCTCGTTACGCTCAATTTCTCTTAAACTAAGTACAAACAACAATTTATACCGTGAAAGTGTGCTTTCTTTACCCTCCTTACCACTTTTCAAGTACCTGGCCCAATCGTACGCCAATTTTGCCATTGCAGTGGATTTCCCACTCCCTGCAAATCCTTTGACAAGCACTCTATTTACCTTTTGCCCAGTGCTACTTTTGAAATCTAAAAGTTCTTCTGGTCCACCAAGTGACTTGCCTGTACGCCCGACATGGCGCTTGTCATCCACGGACAGTGATAAGTTGACAAATATAGCGTCCATTTCTACCACATCGTGACCCCAAGGTAACAATTGAACTGTGGCCATTTCTTGCTCATAAAACGTTACGAGTTCCCTCTGACATACTTCCAGGTTGGGAATTCCTACCCCCTTTGGTACACCACCTATGCTGACACTAGATGGAGTTTCTGTAATCAAGTACAACATAACAAAATGAGAGCTAATGTGGGTCATGATGGCACTCCTCGCCATTTTAAATCCATTTTAAATTCACACACCTATGCTCCATTACAATTTTTATCAGTTGAAGGCAGGTGTTCCGAATATTGGCCCGATTTTCAACTTGATGTTTTCTATTCTACATGAAGGGTCATGCTTAAAATAGTCGTATTCCATAGTTTGAGTTGCATAACTCCAATGGATCTTATTTATAGTCTGGGGCCTGAGTCGAAAACCCAAAATTACTGTCCACACAAAATGTTTTTGTGGTTTCTATATCTTTGAGACCTGCAGATTCAGAAACTGCGTGATGCCATCTCTGAAACATTGATCATTTTGAAAAAACCAAGATGGCCGCCAACTATTTAGAATGGCTGCTATGGCGATTAATTTAATCAGGTATAACACTTTTAATGCTTTTAAAAAGCTTCCTACATGGTTAAAACAATTGTTTTAGTCACTATTTGCCCATATCAAGAATCAAGGATAATAAATATTCCAAAAGGGCTGCCATAAGAACAAAATGGCTGCACTTGGACTTAGATTTCTGTGCCAGGGTTGTGACAAGGGGCGGGTGACGAGTCTTAGAATCAGAGATGTATTTTGAATTACATTTTAGAACATTTTAGACCGCGTGCCATACGGAGAGTGGGGGGTGTAAGTATGCAGATCTAATTCAACCTTAAATATATGGTAAAGATCGTTAGTGACAATTCCATGTGTCTTAGAATCGGAGATGACTTTTTAATTACAGTTTAGATCGTTTTAAACCCCGCGCCGTAGGGGGGGGGGGGTCTGGAAGTTGGCAGAACTTGATTCTTTTTAAAAAATAATCCTTGAATTGCTTGAAATTATATTTTGTTATTATTAAAATAACATTTACTCCAAATTTTGTTCCTACTAGCGAAAATTAAACCCTCATATTTCTGCCATTTCGATAGATATAATTGTTAAACTTTAAATCGTGTATAGCAATCATTAACGTCTATATGGCACGTGTCCGAAAAGTTTTAATGTCGCAGGGTCTTGCATTAAGAGACAGTGGGGTGAAGAAAATGAGCTTTTATACAGAGCTCTATGGAGATAAATTTACATAATCGTTGATATCTTGAAGAAAATCATTAATCAAAATGTTTATTTTTGAGATTAATCTTTTTGGGCATCCTATATACGAATCTTTTCATAAGAAGCACAAAGTGACAGGAAATTTGCCCTTTGAGTAGTACACACGCTGGTCGGGTGGTTAAACAACTTTGGGTGGCAGTGATTCACTAAAACGTCTATAGCATGCTAAATGGAACATATAAGATTTTACAGAAATAATGAGAAAAATATGAGTTTTCTTCCGATATCAAAATATTTTGATGTGAAAAAAATGCTAATGTGATCGGAACATCCATTTCGTTGAGAAAGAGATTGATCAATCTGCAGAAGCTGACGTTTACGAAACATATAGGAAGTCTGGAATTCCAACCATTTCTATAAGGGGACATAATTATATTGTCTTGTGTATTAACCCATTTATAAGTAATTACCTTCAAGTTTGGAATTGCAACAGTCTCTACAAAGTATATATCCTTTCTTGTATATATAGCCAATTAAACTACGTGATATTTTATAATATATGGGCTGCTCTCTTCTCAAAGTTTGTATCAAATGTGTCGGATGTTAACCCGACATTCAGACCTACCTCTTCTATTTCGACTCTGCGTGGAAGCCTGCGTTCCGAGAACTTTTCTGTCGCATCCGGAATTTGTGACTTGTACATTTAGTGCCAAATCAACACGACCACTTTTACGTAAAGCTTCTGCCAACTGAATACCATCACCGGGTTGTTTCCGCCTCCAAGTCACCAGCATGTCGAACACTTGGTCTTCCATTTTTGAATTGCCCTGCTTCAAACGTTCGATCTGGTCTCGGCGGAGGCCAAGATGTGTTCCTACCATCTCCCATTCGTCCCCGATGTGAGATGATAAAGACCTTAGTGAGACCTCGTCTAAGCTCTGTATAACTGGTAAATCTATGAAGTGTACGGGACAAGAAAGTGAAATGTAACATGTATTAGATAGGCCTAATGATGGGTGATTTTATTGTTTAGAGTGGTGGAAATCCACATATTTATGTCGATCAGAAGAGATTGTCTGGCAAACACGGAGGGGAAGGAAGGAGAGTCGCTCAGCAGGACCAACCAGTCATACACTTGTTCACTTGATAACAAGACAAAACAGAGTTAACATGACGAGATTGTAACATCGGTCTAAAAGTACTGGATGTGGCTAGCAACCAACGTGGACTCTCAAGCCAAGCACCAGTCAGTAAGTGGCACAATTATCAGATGATTTGGCCAGGTCAACACATCCGCACATCCATAAGATGAATAAACGACTTCAACAGCATTGGTAATGGTCATTCACGGGACGTATAACAAACTACTCATATTGCTAATGTCGGGGGACCGAAGATCAATTACGCACCGAAGATCATTTACGCACCCATCAAGGATGAAGCTGTATTGACCATCCTCCAATGATAATAACAACCCAGTGGCTCCTATAGATAGAATAATGCCAGGCTTCTGTGAAAAGATATCGGCCTGGAGGTTGAAGTTTGGGAACAACTTGCAGAACCATACAGGTTGGAAAGCCTGTATTGTAACAGGTCTGTCACCTAGCATGCCTACAGCACCAACAAGTTGTAAAATGTAATGTACGCCTACTTTAAGTAAACTTTATACAAACATAGCACTTGTGTTTACCAGGCCTATTCATCATCACCAAATCCTCTCATTCTTATGCATCCTACAAATCATTCGGTGGATTTACCTTCCTCTTCTGCTAGGTATTTAGAAATTGCTTCTCTGAGTTTTGGTAGCCTCTTATTCAAGTTGACAAATATAGCGTCCATTTCAAAAATTGGCAACATTTTAATAAATGTCCATTTCTACCACATCGTGACCCCAAGGTAACAATTGAACTGTGGCCATTTCTTGCTCATAAAACGTTACGAGTTCCCTCTGACATACTTCCAGGTTGGGAATTCCTACCCCCTTTGGTGCACCACCTATGCTGGCACTAGATGGAGTTTCTGTAATCAAGTACAACATAAAACGAGAAAATGAGAGCTAATGTGGGTCATGATGGCACTCCTCGCCATTTTAAATCCATTTTAAATTCACACACCTATGCTCCATTACAATTGTTATCAGTTGATGGCAGGTGTTCCGATTGTTGGCCCGATTTTCAACTTAATGTTTTCTATTCTACATGAAGGTCATCCTTAAAATAGTCGTATTCCATAGTTTGAGTTGCATAACTCCAATGGATCTTATTTAAGCACAAGGTGACATGAAATTTGCCCTTTGAGTAGTACACACGCTGGTCGGGTGGTTAAACAACTTTGGGTGGCAGTGATTCACTAAAACGTCTAAAGCATGCTAAATGGAACATATAAGATTTTACAGAAATAATGAGAAAGATATGGGTTTTCTTCCGATATCAAAATATTTTGATGTGAAAAAATGCTAATGTGATCGGAACATCCATTTCGTTGAGAAAGAGATTGATCAATCTGCAGAAGCAGACGTTTACGAAACATATAGGAAGCTTAAGTCTGGAATTCCAAACATTTCTATAAGGGGACATATATTTTCTTGTGTATTAACCCATTTATAAGTAATTACCTTCAAGTCTAGAATTGCAACAGTCTCTACATATATATCCTTTCTGGTATATATAGCCAATTAAACTACGTGATATTTTGTAATATATGGGCTGCTCTCTTCTCAAAAGTGTGTATAAAATGTGTCGGAAGCCTGTAAACCCGACATTCAGACCTACCTCTTCTATTTCGACTCTGCGTGGAAGCCTGCGTTCCGAGAACCTTTCTGTCGCATCCAGAATGTGTGACTTGTACATTTAGTGCCAAATCAACACGACCACTTTTTTGTAAAGCTTCTGCCAATTGAATACCATCACCGGGTTGTTTTCGCTTCCAAGTCAATAGCATGTCGAACACCTGGTCTTCCATTTTTGAATTGTCCTGCTTCAAACGTTCGATCTGGTCTCGGCGGAGGCCGAGATGTGTTCCTACCATTTCCCATTCGTCCCCGATGTGAGATGATAAAGACCTTAGTGAGACTTCGTCTAAGCTCTGTATAACTGGTAAATCTATGAAGTGTATCGGGACAAGAAAGTAAAATGTAACATGTATTAGATAATGATGGGTGATTTTATTGTTTAGATTGGTGTAAATCCACATATTTATGTCGATCAGAAGAGTTTGTCAGGCAGGAACGTTCAGCAGGAACGTTCGCCAGGAACATAAATGCATCTTCATAACCCTGATCGCGCTATCTCAAACAAGAAAAGATCACCATTAACCCTAACACTCTTGAGTACTCCAAATTACTACGATGCGGTGTGCTGGTTCCACCCGGCGCGGCAGTTTTTCGATGAAATAATGGCCGCAGGCTAAAACTTGGCGAAGTATACTGAGCCAAACATGGTTGACCCCTGTGGCTCAGTGGTAAGTCATTTGCCTCTGAACCCAGAGATCCGGGGTTCGAGCCCCGGGGCCGTAGGGGCCCTTTACCCCTCGCTTTTTGGCCGCATTGGCGAAGTATACTGAGCCAAGCATGGTTGACCCCCGTGGCTCAGTGGTAAGTCGTTTGCCTCTTAACCCAGAGGTCCGGGTACGAGTCCCAGGGCCGTAGGGGCCCTTTTCCCCTCGCTTTTTGGCCGCGAAAAAATATTTTTTGGAAAATGGTGGTTTTTTTTAATTTGTCAAAATTTCTCTAATTTTGGTCTCATTAACCCTAACACTCTTGAGTATTCCATATTACTATGGTGCGGTGTGCTGGTTCCACCCGGTGCGGCATTTTCTTCGATCAAATATTGGCCCCAGGCTATATACTTGGCGAAGTATACTGAGCCAAGCACGGTTGACCCCGGTGCCCAGTGGTAAGTCGTTTGCCTCTGAACCCATAGGTCCCCTTTGAACCCAGAGGTCCGGGGTTCGAGGTCCGGGGCCGCAGGGGCCCTTTCCCCTCGCTTTTTCTTTTTGGGCCGCAAAAAAAATATTTTTGGGAGAATACGCCTCGGTGGTTACGGTTAAGGAGCGATTTTTAATTTTTTTTAATTGGTTTCAATAACCCTAACACCCTTGAGTACTCCAAATTACTACGATGCGGTGTGCTGGTTCCATCCGGCGCGGCAGTTTTCGATAAGGCTCCAGGATATATAGCCTACTTGGCGTAGTATACTGAGCCAAGCATGGTTGACCCCCGTGGCCCAGTGGTAAGTCGTTTGCCTCTGAACCCAGAGATCCGGGGTTCGAGCCCCGGGGCCGTGGGGGCCCTTTTCCCTCTCGCTTTTTGGCCGCGATATTTTTTTTCTTCGGAAAATGTGCCTTGGGGGTTAGGGTTAAGGAGCGATTGTTTTGCTCCAAATGCTCGAATCATACTAGCCGGTCGCTGGTCGCAACAGGTCGCGGCACTAGTACTCGCTAGCTCAAAAGTAACTCGGTGCGACCTTTGGTCGCCATAGGTCGCATCGAGCTTAACACTCTTGAGTACTCCAAATTACTACGATGCGGTGTGCTGGTTCCACGTCCACCCGGCGCGGCAGTTTTTTAATGAAATAATGGCCCCAGGCTATATACTTGGCGAAGTATACTCGACCCCGTGGCCCAGTGGTAAGTCGTTTGCCTCTGAACCCAGAGGTCCGCGAAAAAATATTGTTGGTAAAATGTGCCTCGGGGGTTAGGGTTAATATTAGCGAAGTAATAAACTTGTAAAGTAAATGGTCGGCCAGTCGGTTGGTCTGGCTTTAAGTTTTTCAAATAAGGACACCAAAGTTTATCAAAATGTTGCCTGCCAATTTTTGAAATACTTATACTTATCTCCGCCCAAATTCAAATGAAAAAATATTCATAACTCTGTGCTATCTGAACGAGCCACCTAGGTATCTGGATGAATGGGTCTGGAGTGATAACCGCAATTTGCGGGACAAAGGGTGTGACTAATGTAGCTGTGAAGAATGAAAGTCATTGCTATCTGTACACACACATTTTCAGTGCGTATTCACACACAAATCAATGATTTCCTATACCTAGAGCAACTTTGCTGTTGTTATGGGCGGTCATTGAAACCGCCATAACTTTAAAAGTATCCATCCGATTTTGTTGAATGAGGTATCACACTGAAGAAATTTGCTCATTTAATGTATATCTCCAATTTTTGGTACCGATTATCTATTTTGAATTAGCCAACCTCAAAGCACCTGGTCCGGGACTTTTGTTGCTAGGTGTAGGTCTATTATATGCCATTTATCTATACAGAATTGACATATTATTATTATACAGGAAATAATATATAGCACAACGTAATTTCCTGTTTCTGGGCGCACATTATCGGGAATGTACATCAAGCAAACAGATTTATGGTAAAAATCTTTAAATAAATGTTTATGGCTCATTTATTATACGGAGTGTCCCTAAAAGTGGTACATCGTTTTAAAGCATCAGAGTCATCTTCGCAATATAAAAATAAAAATACATTTGGGTAAGGCACTTGTAGAACATTGCTGGTTCCAAACTTATCATTATTATTATTCGAAGTATTTGTCATTCATTTTGGTAAAGCTTTCACGGCCAGTGTGACTTTCAGTAGCGTATCTCCCGGGGCGCCAGTTTGTGACCTCACATCAATGCTAGGTACTGTCTTTGATGCAAGTGTCCTTCATCGACGTATGGAATGGAATGTTGAGCGTGATCTTCGCACAATGAAAGATCCATTGAGTTCCTTGGCCAGAGTGGCTTAGAAAATTATGAGTTTGGCATAGTTACAGCTACATTCGATGCCTATCTTAGTATAATGTACCGCAGTATGTACTTCACTCCCTTCCTTCTCCGCTTTCCATCACCGTTCATAACCACACCATGATAGGGGCGATATCTGGCATGATAATGATAGATACGCGCAGATACTTAAATATTTCTATGTAAATACGATATGCATTCAATAAGCGCAGATACCGGAGTCAATTCGAAATGATAATAACAATTACGTATACTTACCCATGGTTCAGAATATAAGCCACTAGATACATAGCTTTGCATGTTCCTTACATAATCCACATATGTGTATTGCCTGGCATAAAACTCCGGTAAAAAGCAGGACTGAGAAACCAACAATAACAACTGTGACGTACCGGTAGATAACTATAATACGGAAGTATCCTGTAACGTAACTTCCTTAAGTACCTTAACCCAGTTTTTGTGTTATGTACTTCTGTAGTATACATAAATATTAATACATCCATGACAGTAAGACTGAAGATGTTAGATAGCATCCGGTAGTAAACTATAACCACAATAACGCGTTGTTGGGGTGATGAGGTGAAAGAAAGCCGAAGAATGAAAGTTCATTGATCATGTTGATTGTGGCATTGTGCATCATAAAGACGGTTTACCAATGGTTCACCGTCTATACAGTGTGTCTCAGAATGATCTAAATCGACGTAATACGATTTTTCTCGGTATGAACTTGATTGATATTGTCCAAACCGTTTTCATATATATCTTGCACAAACGCCCAGTTTTCTTAGGAATTTTAGATTTTGAAAATCGGACATTTCTGATGGAAAATACAGACTTTTTTTTGTAACGATAGTAGATTTCAAGTTTTTGTCGAAATGATCCATTATGAAAATTTACAAAGTCACTAACCCTTTTAAACATTAAATTATTTCTGAAATGTTATTTGCATAATTATTGCACCTTCTTCGCATTTTAATTAGCTTTTTGATAACAATCGATTGTTGTGTGCATAGAAAACAAAGCTTTGATTGAATAGGGCAGGATTTGTTGAGCTTGAGTCGTTTTAACCTTTCTTTCTTTGGCGCGAGATTTGAATGTTCCTTACGAGGTGTGGTGTTCATTGGTTAAAATGTTGGTAGTGCTAGAGAGAATAGCTGTAAAGATCAATTGTGTGAGCCAAAATATGAAAATACGTGTTTCATCGATTTTTGATTATGTCTTGCCACAGCGGAATAAAAAAGAAATATCTCAATGAAATTAACGGAATAAGTAGGAAACTTTTCCATCATCATATCACAAGTGTTTAAATTTGAAACACTATTTGTTTTATATTTTTGTATCTACTTTTTAAACCCGGTATAGATCATTCTGAGACACCCTGTATTACACACTTAAACGGAAAACCTTGAACTATATCCCGTGTCTGGCCTACATCTGATTAGTTTTGTCGAGTATATGCATGAATAAAGGTGAGACGATTGGATTGATCAGATGGTTAAATTTATAGGTTTTCCCGGTCAGAAAGGGGCATAATTTGGTATACAGGTTTTTTTCTACACTGCAAAAAGGTTGCTTAAATATTAACTCAACATTTTACACAACGTTGTTGAAGTATGCAACCGCTTAACAGTTGCGTAAAATTTACCCAACACCGTTGGATAACATGTTTTCACCAACAGTTGAACAATTCCAGTTACTTAGCAGTTGCACAATTTCAATTACACAACAGTTGGGTATTATAAATTAACCATTTGTTGGGCATTTTGTGACTGTTGCTTAATTTGTGAATTGTTTAAATTATATATTGAGCATTTTTGTATAGCAACTGTTGCTTAATTTATCAAATATAGCCATATGTTGGGTATTTTATTTGTGTCAAGTTTTTATTATATATTGAGCATTTTTGGTATAGCAACACGCAGTAGGCAAAATAATGTGAATTCTGGGCGATGCAGCAGAGCACATCACTTCCTCCCGGTAGTGAACCGGTAACTTGTAATGGGAATTCTAGGCGATGCAGCAGAGCTACATACACTATTCCCGTTCGGTAGTGAATTTATAATTTAATTTAACATGTTATTAACCTATAGGCTTATACATGATATCTGACATCTCTTATCAATGGTGTTTTTTCTGTGAACTGTTTGCCAAACGTATAGTCTTGCTATCTGGGTATGAAGGTATAATTAGTCCATATTATATAATACATAAACATATTTATGTGATTCTTTTGGTGCAAAATAGATCACATGACATGAACTATTCAGTATATGTCCATATCGTGTATTTTTTGGCTATAAAAATCGACTATTCAATATTCATCGCTATAGACGTCGCTATACCACCGTTGAAATGATATTCATAAAAAATATATGTCAAACAGGGATGGCAATGTTAAACTATTTGTCAGTGTATTCCGTTTTGGATGCCAAGACAGAATAAATCTAAAGGTTGCTTAAATATTTACTCAACATTTTACACAACGTTGTTCAAGTATGCAACCGCTCAACTGTAAAAGTAAAATTTGCCCAACACCGTTGGATAACATGTTTTCACAAACAGTTGAACAATTCTAGTTACTCAAAAGTTAGGCAATTATATTCACTCAACAGTTGTTCAAGTATGCAACAGCTCACAAAATTGGCTTTTTTGGACAACAGTTGCCTAAAATTCACATGGGCGTAACTTGCATCAACTGTTGCGTGATTGTCATGCAACAGTTGCCAAAGTGGAATATTTTACGCAACATATTTTAGCAACAGAAACAGTTTCCACCAACATTTTAAGGACATTGTTTTCGACGAATTGCTCAACGCTGGGGATTTTTTACTTTTATACAACGCCTAACTTTCTACATATATTGAATGAATTTTAATCAACACGTCAACCAACGGATGATAAAAGTACTTTTAGCAACGTATTTTAAGCAACCTTTTTGCAGTGTACCCGGTACAACAGTTGACAGGGTGTCTCTACTCTCTCCTACACCCCTCACCTAATCCGGGCACTTAATGTAGCTAAAGGCCCTGTCACACCATAGCGTATGGCCTGAACCTTGGCCTGAACGTTCCAATAGCATATTTGGATTCCTTGTGAGATTACCGTTCAGAAAATATATACTTTTTATGGGGTAGAAGAAGTAGTTATTGCGATATGCTAATTCGAATCTCAGATGGTGTAAAATGTAAAAATATGGACATGCAACGGGAAGGGTGGCGATTTGAGAGTTCAAAACACGTGGCCATGTGTATTTATTGCTGTTAAAGACATTCTTTCACAATATGTACATATTTCAAAGATATTAAAACATTTACTTAATGGTGATACACATTTCAAAGATATACACATTGAAAAAAGTATCGCACACTGTTTTTTTGTTGAAAAGTGCAATTGTGGCCTCGAATTTTGCCCCCATGGTGTGATATTAAGGATCATTTGTTTGCGTAAGCTGTCCAACAAAATGTTATGCAATTAAAGGGCCACATTTTAGTTTGTGACGTAATCGATGTAATGTTTTTCAAAGCCAAGGGGAAAATGCATGCTTTTGTCCAAAAGCATGCATGAAACAAGTTTGGGTATAACGCGATATTGAATAGACTTTAAAAACTTAAAATAGTCATTGTATTAGTTCTGTATTTGGCGCAAGATATGTTCCATTTAGACGTTATAGACTACAATGCCGTGAATGAGTCCAAACATGCCTTTTTTATGGTCATAAATTCAGCATATACGAAGAGGTCACCGTTGATTTTGTTTGTTTATTTGACCTAGGGCAACACTTCCGCAATATTGCATTTGTCATTTGAACTTATTTAAAATTTGTCCTATTTTGACCTGTGACCCCATAACCGTTGGGTTTACGAAAAAGGGAGTTTTTCATGTTTGAGGACAATCGGGCAACTTTTGAAATTTGACCCCAGATGACCTTTGACGTTGGAAGACTTGAATGTGTTACCAAAGCTTACAACTATAGAGATTAATCATCAGGCTTCTCAATATCGCGTTATACCATCTCCAGTATTTATGGTTATACCCAAACTTGTTTCATGCATTTTCCCCTTGGCCTTGAAAAACATTACATCGATTACGTCACAAACTCAAATGTGGCCCTTTTATTGCATAACATTTTGCTGGACAGCTTACGCAAACAAATTATCCTTAATATCACACCATGGTGGCAAAATTCGAGGCCAAATTTGCACTTTTCAACCAGTGGCGCTATACTTTTTTCAATGTGTATATATAAAACATTTAATGGTGATACACATTTCAAAGATACAATCATTTACTGAGGACGGTTTTTTTTCCTCGAAAAAGATAATTGTGTGATCATGATGGTACATTATAGTTCAAAACGGTGTGACAAAAGTGAGTCTTTTATCCTTAAGTTTACAATTCTTTTTAAAAATAACTTTTAAGAATTCACATAAATGAGTTAATTTTCATGACAAAAGATCTACAATCCTTGAACAAAATTCTCGGAACGCTATTTGTTAACAACGTAAAATAAAAAAAACCTTTAAAAGGGAAGTGCTAGTACAAATGAAAGACTTGAATAGTTTTGAGAAAAGCAGTTGTTCTTAGATGCGGATATATAGGCTATATAGGTTAAATAGGCGATAATGTGCCACAATTTGCTTTCTCCTACCAATTGCGGACAAAATAGGCAAAATGTTATTTAATGTGCCCTGATTTGTTTTTTTAGTATACGTATTTTGAGGTACGTATAATATCTGTGTCACTGATCAGTCAATCCGCAACCAATTTGGCGACATAAATGAAATTCCTACCAATTGCGGACAAAATAGGCAAAATATGATATAATGTGCCCTGGTTAGCTTTTTAGAATGCGATATCACATTTTGAGGTACCTATGATATCTGTGTCACTGATCGGTCAATCCGCATACAATTTGACTGGCGTTGGCATTGAAATCGCAAGGAAAAATGGGGTTTTTTTCAACCAATTCCGGACAAAATAGGTTAAATATCATATACCGTAATGTGCCCTGATTTGCTTTTTAGGATACGATATCACATTTTGAAGTACGTATGATATCTGTGTCACTGATTGGTCAATTTGCAAGCAATTTGACGACATAAATGACGTTCCCGTTGAAATCGCAAAGAAAAACTCTTTTTGCCTACCAATTGCGGACAAAATATCATATGATGTGCCCTGATTTGCTTTTTAGGATACGATATCACATTTTCAGCTACATATGATATCGGTTTTACTGATCGGTCAATCCGCAACCAATTTGACAACATAAATGATGTTCGCCTTGAAATCGCAAGGATTTTTTTTCCAACCCATTTCGGACAAAATATCATATAATGTGCCCTGATTTGCTTTTTAGGATACAATATCACATTTTGAGGTACGTATGATATCTGTGTCACTGATGGGTCAATTAGTTATTCAATGTGTCCCTGCATTGATTGATGGGGTGTGGGGGAGGGAACAGTGTTGTTCAAGACGTCCTCTTCAGATCGTTACAAAATAAACATCATTTAATAAAACAGAAAAAACTTTGTAGGTCAAACGTTTAAGAATCTCGTTGAATAAAGCATTTCTAAATGATGGTTCTTCTTGAAAATGCGCAATTGGCTATAAAACTTCCCTTTTCGCTAGTCTGCACTGAGACTAAAATACCTTTTTTAGGTCTACATGTCCAAGTAAGAATAATTTTACCCTGATGAATGAAATAAACTTCAATTTTAACACCATATGAAATGAACAAAAACTGATCATTCTCGTCGTCGATGGCTTCGCTATATCTTTCTTGGGTATACCGTCCTGATTTTTACAATGTGTTTACTTATTAAAAAAGCACGAAGATAGATGCATATTTCCGTCTCGAAAAAAGAGTTTTTATAAATTACACAAAATACTGTGAATATTTGGGGGCATTCGGTGTAGATTATTTTCTCACACTTTTTGCAATGCGTATTTATATATTGGGATAGAGCTTAAACAGGGCATCTTCAACTGTATCTTTCTCCTTTACTCCCCTTTTCTATGAAGAATAATTCAACTTGTATACTGCACAGAGTGATTTTTCTTGATGTGTTGATCTTCTTGAGATAGGAGTTCTGCTCCCTTCACATGTGCACATCAATCAGCTTGACGATCTACGAAGATATTGACATTTCTCAAAAAAGGGCAGAGAAGAAAGGTGGCAACATTCCATTGCTGGCATCGTAAATGTTCCAAGACCTCAGTGTTCTTTGCACGTGGAAATAAGTATCTTTATTGTTAAGGCTAATATAATGAAAGTTACAGTTTCCCCGTTTCCCTACCGACCCAAATTTTCAGTTTTACCAAAACTGTCATTATTTTGTTCAACAATTACATTTTCTGACAAACTTGAATAAAAATCAAAACTTTTAGTGGCTCAAAATACCAGACATATCTTCCTGTTGATTTTAAGGGATTTTAATGGCAGTGGTGTCATGGTATATGGTTAATATTGAAGTTGTTTGCATGACCTACTCAGATTTCAGATGTAATTGACGTTGCAATATTTCAGACAGATTTGTTGACATTTTCAATAACACATCTACAAATGCTTCCTTAATTGTTTTTCAAAGTGTACAGTGTTAATTAAGGTGTAATACGAATCAATAGGTAGTTAGTAGTTAACACCCCTTACAGATGCAATAATGAAATTGAGTGAAATAATGAATAATGAAATAGACACCTACCCACTCTTTTAAAAATATGAAACGGGAAACTTGGTATCATATTTCATTAACCTAATACTGCCTGACAAATTCTAAGCTAATTTTAAGCAATCTTGACATTAAAAGTCAATATTTTTAACTGTTTGGGCGACAAAACAGGGGTGGGGTTTGAGCTGACTGGGTGGGGGGCAAGTGGGGAGAAAAGGTCGTGCCCCCCCCCCCCCACCCCGTATTGCCGCCACTGACCAACTCTTTCTTGGCTGAATCTTTATTTCTCTGGAATTCTGATCAGTCAAATGTGATCCAAAAATGATTCCATTCGAAGCACACCTTTACAAAAAATCAATATTTGTGGATGGGGAATAGACAGACAAGTGAAGAATGAGTGCATATTCTCTATCAAAACTGCGTTGGAGGCTTGGAACTCCAGTCCATTGAAACGCAGTTATGACCCTTATTAATGAAAGATGGCGTAATGATCCACAAAACAACAATTGTATGAGGACAAACCAGAATGATTTCGCCACGGACCAACCACTCATACACTTGTTCACTTGATAACAAGACAAAACAGAGTTAACATGACGAGATTGTAATATCGGTGAATTCCTAAAAGAACTGGATGTGGCTAGAGCAACCAACGTGGACTCTCACCTTCAAAGCCAAGCACCAGTCAGGTTAGTGGCAAGATTATCCACACATCCAACAGATGAATTAACGACTTCAACATTATTGGTAATGGTCATCCACACGAGACGTATAGAATTTTGTATTACAAACTGTACTCATATTGCTAGTGTCGAGGAGACCGAAGATCAATTAAGCACGCAGCAAGATAGAATAATGCCAGGCTTCTGCATGAAAAGATACCTGCCTGGAGGTTGAAGTTGAAGAACAACTCGCAGAACAATACAGGTTTGAAAGCCATCCACAGAGTGTCGGAATCTATCAAACACGTCGCCTACAGAGCACAAGTTGTAAAATGTAATGTGGGCCACCTTTAAGTAAACTTTACACAGACGTAGCACTAATGTTTACCACTATACATGCTATAGGCCTATTCATCATCACCATACCTCACATTCTCATGCACATTATGCATCCTATCATTCGGTGGATTGACCTTTCTCTTCTGCTAGGTATTTAGAAATTGCTTCTCTGATTTTTAGTAGGCTATTATTCAGCGGCCGACACTGGAAACCAAAGTTCTTCACCCCGCTACGACATAAACTTGACAAACTGAAGTCAATATCCGTCATAATCGTTTCGACCATTTTGTTGCTCGAGACCGGGACCATTTGGTCGTTAACTTTACTCTGTACCAATGGCAGACGCTGTACATCAAGGATTTTTAGCTTCGGAAGGTGATGAAGGGATCTGAAATATGCCTCCAGAATATCTAAGCCATTATCCTGCGGCCCGGGGGGAAATCCTTGTGTTCCAATAGAAACCGCCACCTCGACCAAATGTGGCATGTACTGAAAGCTCTCTGTCAAGGCAATGGCACCGCTTTGTGAAATATTAGCGTTCATGAATGTGATCGTACGCAGTTGCGGAGAGTGTTGCAATCCACGCGTCAGCTTTGCCATCGCCGAACCGATGTTGTTCCAAGACAAATCCAGTTGCTTTAATTTCCCCGCTCGTGGAAGTAGCTCCGCAAAAGCCGCAACGTGATCTTCTTGTAATCCTGCATTTGTCAAGACTAACTCCTCGAGAGATGGCATGAGAGGCTTTAGATGTTGAATTGCTTCGCCCACTTTACAGTTGACAAAGTGAATATTGTGAATAGATGATTGGATCTGAGACAGCATTTGAGCTGTGCCTTGGGGTGTCAAGGGGATATTGGTGAGTAACAGGGATGCCAGGGATTTCTGTCGTTTCAGGGTATTGCCCATACTCACTGTTTCAAACTCAACATTTCCCAGCTCCATCTTCCGGATAGACGTGATACCCTTTGAACCTCTGTTCAAACTAGCAATGATGCGGGTGATGTCAAGCCTATGCCTAGCCAGAACAGTGATATCTAATAACTGAGATAGTTTGCAAATCTTGTCTGACAATTCCGCTACCTGGCTCTCACTAGGCCCAGTTTCGACTATTTCCGTTTCCCAACTCAGCACTAGCGTCTGGACGTGAATCATTTCATCCAATGTTTCAACGATCAGACGAAATGAGCCTGCCCCGCATAAGAGCTTCAACTCTCGCACATCGGAAAGAACGGAAGTGATTTTACTCTTGGCCGCAATTTTGACAAGATGATGAAAATAGCCCAGAGAAGAAGGAGGATTCTGACGGATTTCAACCACCTTAGATTGAAACAGAGGCCCTAGCCAAGAATGCACAGCTACACCATATTCGAATTTGCTTTCCTTGAGCATAAGGAAAAGCGGCCAAAGGTCTTTTCTAGCCGCTTGCGTCATCCCTCCAATGCGTAAGCTGTCCTCTGTCCGGTGTTTCAAGACTTGTACAACATGAGGCAATATCAATGCAGACGCCTTCTTGCTCATAGCACAAGAAAAGGTTAACATCTCAGCTTGAGCAAATACCTGGTCATCATCTGTGATCTGTAGCAGATAAGATTGGAATGAATCATCAGATTTTTCTGCAAGTGTAATCCAGTAGTAGGCTGCGCAATATTCTTGAACCGATTTGTGCAAAAATGTGACAGAATTGCTCAGGTTAAGCTTCGATCTTAGGCGTTCCTTTGTCAACAACCCAATTTTGCATGTCTTTTCGAGAACATGATCTGGAAAATCTTTTTCTGAGAATACTAATATCCCACCCGACGAGGTCAAACCGTCTAAAGCCACATGACCCAAGGCCACAAGAGCCTCTGACATGTCGTCATCTGCCTCGCTAACATCACAGCTATTATGATACCGTTTCCACAGATAGAGAATGACTTGCTCGTATAGCGCCGTGGAAGTATCGGGGAGCATTTCTGTGTCACTCCAAAGAAGACACAACATCAAGAGCATCACAGGAATCTCGGCCAACGATTTGATCGAAGGCGAGTTTGCAAGCACTTCAATGAGACCTGCGGCCACTTTTTCTTCTCCCTGAAAGAACTTCGTGATATACACCTCTATGTTGTCTTCCGAAAACCCAGACAACCTCACTTGTGTATAGTGCTTTTGATGTTCGCCCAAGTCTTCAACTTTCTGCGGGCGAGTGGTGACAACCACACATGTTTCTCTCATCTTCCGGTTGGCCAGTAAGCTTTCGATGTCCCCAGTTACCCTTTGCTGTAGTTGTTCCATTGGGTATTCATCAAGCCCATCGAGTAAAATCAACATATCTTTGCCATGTGAATGAAAGAACAATTCTAATTCTGTTTTGGTAATGGCTGTATCTTGGGAGAGAATTTGGTCAAATATCGCATCTATCAACGTCTCGTTACGTTCAATTTCTCTTAAACTAAGTACAAACAACAATTTATACCGTGAAAGTGGGCTTTCTTTACCCTCCTTACCACTATTTAAGTACCTGGCCCAATCGTACGCCAATTTTGCCATTGCAGTGGATTTCCCACTCCCTGCAAATCCTTTGACAAGCACTCTATTTACCTTTTGCCCAGTGCTACGTTTGAAATCTAAAAGTTCTTCTGGTCCACCTAGTGACTTGCCTGTACTCCCAACAGGGCGCTTGTCATCCACGGACAGTGATAAGTTGACAAATATAGCGTCCATTTCTAGCACATCGTGACCCCAAGGTAACAATTGAACTGTGGCCATTTCTTGCTCATAAAACGTTACGAGTTCCCTCTGACATACTTCCAGGTTGGCAATTCCTACCCCCTTTGGTACACCACCTATGCTGGTACTAGATGGAGTTTCTGTAATCAAGTACAACATAAAACGAGAAACAAAATGAGAGCTAATACAGAAATAATGAGAAAAATATGGGTCTCTGATATCAAAATATTTTGATATGAAAATATGCTAATGTGATCGGAACATCCATTTCGTTGAGAAAGAAATGGATCAATTAATGCCTAAATTGTCTGCAACAGCTGACGTTTATGAAACATATAGGAAGCTTAAGTCTGGAATTCCAACCATCTCTATAAGGGGGACATATATTTTCTTGTGTAATAACCCATTTATAAGGAATTACCCTCAAGTCTGGTATTGCAACAGTCTCTACAAAAGATTACAAGGTATATCCTTTCTTGTATAATACTACAATCTCGGCCAATATTGTTGGAACAATTTTATACGTGTGTTTAAAAACTCCCCCTCTCCTCCTGTATCAATGTTGAAACATGATTTTTGAGTTACGAGATACTGGAAGGGGTCAACATTGCCCAGTGGGGTGGGGGAATTATTCATGTTGAGGAAAGGCTTCAAGCTTTCCGTCATAGACAACAATGTTTCGATAGTGTACATTTTGCGAAAACAGGAACGCATGAAAGCGTAATTATTACATGGATGTTCCAACTAATTATATGGGAAGGTGGGGAGGATGGTTGTGGTGGCGTGGATGCATGGGGTGGGGAGGGCATGCCTATGGGTGAGGTGGGTAGAGTGTTTGTGGTTGGAGAGGGGTTTTGTGTTGGGGGAGGCATTTTGTGAATGGGAGGGGAGGAGTTTGTCGGTAATCGGGCCATGGCCGCGATTGTAGCTAATTAATCTACGTGATATTTAGTAATATACGGTCTGCTCTCTTTTCAAAATGTGTCGGAAGCCTGTAAACCTGACATTCAGACCTACTTCTTCTATTTCGACTCTGCGTAGAAGCCTGCGTTCCGAGAACTTTTCTTTCTCCTCCAGAATTTGTGACTTGTACATTTAGTGCCAAATCAACACGACCACTTTTTCGTAAAGCTTCTGCCAATTGAATACCATCACCGGGTTGTTGCCGCTTCCAAGTCACCAGCATGTCAAATACCTGATCTTCCATTTTTGAATTGTCCTGCTTCAAACGTTCGATCTGGTCTCGGCGGAGGCCAAGATGTGTTCCTACCATCTCCCATTCGTCCCCGATGTGGGATGATAAAGACCTTAGTGAGACCTCGTCTAAGCTCTGTATAACTGGTAAATCTAGGAAGTGTACGGGACAAGAAAGTGAAATGTAGCATGTATTATATTATATAGATAATGATATGGGTGGTTTGATTGTGTAAGACTAAGAATGGTGGAAATCCTCATATGTCGATCAGTCTTGAAGAGATTGTCTGGCAAACACGGAGGAAAAGGAGAGTCGCTTAGCGGGAACGTTGCAATCGCCAGGAAACTTGTGGGAAAGTAGAAAAATAAGCGTGAAATTTTGCTAAATGACCAAAAAATGGGATTCGGGGGTTGGGGTCAGTGCGGGGCGGTTGTGGGTTGCAGAGTGCCCCCACCCCCTCCCGACGGCCCTGACTTAATCTAGTGACCAATCAGATCGCGAGTGTGGGGGGGGGGGGGTGTCATCCCCACCCTGAAAATTGTGTTGGCGTGACCGCCTCCGCTTACACACCTGTGTATCCCAATATTCGTTATTGTTTTTCATGCACGCTCTCTCTCTCTCTCTCTTTCTGTCCTCTCTATAATTCTAGTCCCCCTCATCCTCTTACCCCTCTTCCTTTCTCTTCCCCTTTTTCGTTTCTCTTCCCCTTTTCCCTTTCTCTTCCCCTCTTTTCCCCCGGCTTTTCCCCTTCTTCCCCTCTCTTTTTCTTCTCTCTCTCTTCTTCTCTTTGCAACTTTTACGGAGGGCGCCCGCCCCTCCGCCTCCCTGTATACGCTCCTGTAAAAGGTGGAAGTGAATTTTGTATTTTCTGTTAATACAGTATGTAGCCCCCCCCCCCCCCCCCCCCCCCCAATTTGATATCAGGTGGGTTTAGATTAGCACTGTTGGTTAGTTATCAAGCTGGATTTAAAGTAGGAAAGTAGGAAAAAACTAATTGTAAAGAACGACGGTAGCGCTGGCATTTCGAACGCTAACTGGTGTTGCTGACCAGTCCACTACAGCTAACACTGTAGCCAGCAGCCCCGCCAACAACATGGTCAATACGAGTGGTATTGAACAGACAGCAGAGCAATCACCCGTGGCGAAACCAAGTACTGCTACGCAACGTGAACATTTGAGTCAGGCGGGATCTACTAAATTGTTTGAGCTGGACTAACCTTACGTTAGTCAAGCTAGCTTTACGTTAGTCAAGATGGACACCATCTAGACTAACTTAAAGCTAGTAGAGCGACTACCAAAACTAGTCCAGCGATTAGCCTAAACTAATCAAGCATAGGACGGACTAACATCAAGCTAGTATAATTTACTGGTATAATTAATGTATTGAAACATTAAGCTATTCAATGACCCCTTTAAGTAGGAATTAGGGGTTGAGAGCACATTTTACTAAAACTAATTTTTCTCCAATATTAAAGGTACTGTTAATGTTAATTGGGTATGTACTTAAACCTTAAGTGTTGTAGGTCAAAAAGATATCGCTACTTGGTCGGTCATGTGACCCGTTGCCATGGAAACGGCGGCCATCTTGGATTATCTTTTTCACTATGAGGACACCTTGCGCGCAAGATATCTCAAATATTGTTTTCCGTAGAGTATTGGAACAAAGAGCAAATGAAAGCTGATTGATACGGCTATAGAATGAATTGGAATATTAGCAATTGGGCCCTTTTAATTAGGGTAAGTATTCGATTTGGTGTTCACCAGAAATTTAAAAAAAATAAATTACGAAGATGTAAAAAAATATGTTCTCATAGGGTTAGAGTCTCCATTCTAATTTAATTTAAAGCTTATCTTATTAACAGTATTCTGGCCAAATTTGAAGGTCCTAGCCCCTTTAGTGTTCTAGATATCCTGCGCGCACGGTCGCAAAATGGTCGAAATTGGTTACGGAGATATCGTCAGTTAAAAGTCGGGTCATTAGTAAATGCGAATAATTAATACTCATTAAAGGTAATTAATTTTTGGTATAAAATTAACTAAATTTAATTTTAAAATGAAGTTTTCACTTATTGAAGGCATCTTAGAACACTAAATGCATTAATTATTGAAGTAATCAAATAAAATATGACATTTTTGACCAGAAATGAGATACTTAAAACTATAGAATACGTAAGAATTAAATATGCGTTAATATACGAAATTTTCGACTTTGCGACGGACTTGGACGCGCAATATTTATCATAACTTTGCAGAGGAATATCCGTTTGTCATCTGATTATGAAGCGAGATGGTATGGTCGGCAATATTGGTATATAGTAATCACTTATCACACGAAGACGGACTACGTTATGGATTGAATGTTTTATTGATGACGGAGCAAGTGGATTTGAGTGTGAAACGCGGAGTGTGTGTGTTTATGGTATTAAACAAATAAAAGGCGAATTTAATGGGGGGAAAGGGAATGACAAAATAACTATAGGGAACCGGAGAAGAATTACAGAGAAAGAAAGATAGAACCAGGAGTAGATCCTATGATTATGTGTATCAAACCCCAACGGCGAACCGGGTGGCCAGGGGGCCATTTACCCCACCCACACTTTTGACAACCTTAAATATGCACGTAAGCGGACCCGAGCCACCGCATTCGGTTTACTCATTACACCAAACACCAATGATACCTAGCTATTATTAAGTAAAATGCGAAAAACGTCAGAAAATATAATATCATGGAATGTAAGGACAATAAACCCAAGTTCAGACATTAGTGGGCCCACATGCCGTAACTCACACACATTGATCTCTTGACACCCACCTGAACGAAATTTTAAGCGGTCGTTATAGCACAAAAAAGGATTTCTGACAAAAAAGGGTCAATGAAGTTTGAAATGGCTGAGAAACGCCCCTCAGAGAGCATATTATAAATTCGCGTGGTCCTGAAGCGGTCCCGAACCTCACTCCGCTCGCGGTACTTACATGTGGTATATTATAGTTGCCCTACCTTTAACATTTTCCGCCTTTGTAATCACTACCCTCGGCAAACTTGTGACGTTATCATCAACACAATGTAGAATGGGAATATTAGAGAACAGTGCAACATAATTTGAAATATAAATGTGGATCCCTTTTCCGATCAACACTATGATGTGTCGTTTGCGTATAGAGTGTTTATACTAGGAGTAGGATGAGGGCACTCGTGCTTATTCTCCCAAAAGATTAAAGTAATCGACTGATAAATAAGCAAACTGTGATAAGTTTTGTAAGCTGGCTGCGTTTTTCGCCATTCCAACTATATATGTTAACAAATCAAAAATACTGGATATGATTTACTAGTGGTCTAACACATACATCCCATCGTTACAATTATATTTTCATCACACATTTCGGTTGATATTATGCTATTTTATGGAATTTTGACCATTTTTGGCCATTAATTTGGCGGCCATTTTTGTTTTAAAGTATAACTTAACAAAGCAAAAATACTAGATATGAGTTTCTAGTGGTCTAACACATACATTCCATTGTTAAAACTATACTCTGATCATACATGTTGGTTAATATATGCCAATTTATGGAATTTTACCAATTTTGGTGGCCACCTTGGATTTAGGTGTGTTAACAAAGCAAAAGTTTTGGATATGAGTGTCTAGTGGTCTAATACTTACATCCCAACATACAATTTGATTGCTATAATGTCATTTTATGAGATCTGACCAGTTTGGGCGGCCATTTTGGACGCCATCTTGAATAACCCTTAGCATTACAAAATTATTTTTGGTAACATCCTGAAAGTGAGTTTGAGCGAGTCCTGGAGGGAGACATGATGAAACAAATCCGGTCCAAATCAGAGGAGGTCTTCAATTTCCCCCCTGTATAGGTCAATGACCCTGTTTGTTATGTCGCTTTTAATCGCTGAACCCCCTATATGTGCATAGACCCAAGGAATCTTTGCCTAATTATAAAGGTCATCCGTCATTTCCTCTGAGACGATAAGCATTTTAAATAAACGACTTGAAAATTTACATTTTGACCGCTAATGACCCCAAATATTTTTTCATTTTAAACCAAACTATCATATATGCGTACGATCATAAGGAATATGTTGACTGATTCTTACGATCTTAGGTCATTTCACTAAATTGCAAGGGCGTTTTAAGTGAGAATCACGTTTTTACCCCTAGTGACCCCTGTGTTACCTTAGACCCCAAGGTCATAATTGACCTTTTTTCTTTTCTAATTAAAAGACATACGATGCAATAAGTTCGATCAAAGTCGGAACATGCCTTCAATTTTACCCCTGTATAGGTCAATGACCCCGAGTGACCCCATATGACATGTCACTTTTAATCGCTGAACACCCTATATGTGCATGGACTCAAGGAATCTTTTGACCAATTGTGATGGTCATCAGTGATTTCCTTTGAGGCAAGAAGCATTTTAAATGAACGGGTTGAAAATTGACATTTTGACCCATAGTGACCCGATGAAACAAGTTTGGTTCAAATCGGAGCATGTTTTCAATTTTTTCCCTGTATAGGTCAATTACCCCTAGTGACCCATATGATATGGCACTTTTAATCGTTGATCACCCTATATGTGCATGGATGAAAGGAATCTTTCGACTAATTCAGATGGTTATCAGTCATTTTCTCTAAGACAAGAAGCATTTTAAGTGAATGGATTGAAGATTCACATTATGACCCCAAGTGGTCCCTTCTTGACCTTTGACCTGGTTATGATGATAGACTTTTTTCTTGTCTTATCAAACCAAGCAGAATGAAATAAGTCCAGTTCAAATCAGAGCATGTCTTCAATTTTTCGCTGTATAGGTCCATGACTCCTGGTGACCCCGTATGACATGTCACTTTTAATAGCTCAACATGTGCATGAACCCAAGGAATCTTTTGACCAATTATGAAGGTCATCATTTAAGTGATCGAATTGAAAAATTTACATTTTAATACCTAGTGACCCCAAATAATTTTTCATTTTAAAAACCTAACTATTGTATGTACGATCATAAGGAAGATGTTTACCGATTCTTACGATCCTAGGTCATTTCACTAAATTGCAAGAGAGTTTTAAGTGAAAATCACGTTTTGAACCCGTGTGACCCTGTGTAACCGTTGACCCCAAACCATGAACACCCTATGTGAGGGTTTGGTGGGGGGTCCTACTAACCAAGTTTGGTGATTGTAGCATGTAAACTGTAGGAGAACATACATTTTGTAGATGGGTGTCTGCAAGAAAGATGGAAGAAGAAGAAAGAAACACGATAGATAGAATCTTGATTTTTGAAAATATCAAGGTAATAACAATTAAGTATACTTACCCATGGTTCAGAATATAAGTCACTTTATAGATCGAAGCTTTACATGTTCCTTAAATAATCCACAGACGTGTATTGCCTGGCATAAAACACCAGTATAAAACATGATAAACCAACAATGTCAACCGTTACGTACTGGTAGATAACTATAATACGAAAGTATAGTGTAACGTAACTTCTGTAAGTACATAAGTACCTAAACCCAGTTTTTGTATTGTGAACTTTGTTGTATACAGTGAATACTGATATCATCATTGTACAGGGTGTCTCAGAATGATCTATACCGAGGTAATACGATTTCTTTCGTTATGAACTTCATCGATATTGTCCAAACTGTTTTCATCTTGCGCAAACGATTAGCTTTCTTAAGAATTTTAGATTTTGAAAACAGGACATTTCTGTGGAAAATACACAATTTTTTGTAACAATAGTAGATTTCAAGTTTTGTCGAAATGATCCATTGGGAAAAATCTATAAGACACTAACCATTTTAAACATTACATTATTTCTGAAATGTTATTCGCATCATTATTGCACCCTCTTATTATTCTAATTAACTTTTTGATAACAATTGATTGTTGTGGGCAACAAAGCTTTGATTGAATATGGCAGGATTTGTTTAGCTTGAGTGGTTTAACCTTTTTTTCTTTGGCGGGAGTTTTGAATATAACTTATGAGGTGTGGGGTTCATTGGTTGAAATGCTGGTAGTGCTAGAGAGAATTACTGTAAAGATGAATTATGTGAGCCAAAATATGAAAATACTTTTTTCATAGATTTTCGATTATGTCTTGCACAGCGAAACAAAAAGACATATATCTCAATGAAATTAAGTAGGAAACATTTTCACCATCATATCCGAAGTGTTTAAATTTGAAACACTATTTGTTTTATATTTTTAATATATTTTTGAAACCCGGTATAGATCATTCTGAGACACCCTGTAACCATAATAACCAATTAATGATAACCATAATAATAACGCGTTGTGGGGTGATAGGTGAAAGTCATTGATCATGTTGATTGTGGTATTGTGCATCATACGGTTATCACCAATGGTTATACCGTCTATATTACACACCTAAACGGAAAACCGTTCTGAACTACTTACTACAGAGCATAAATCACCGAATATTGAATTATAATATAGTGCCTCCCAGTGGCGTAACTAGACTTTTTCATTTAGTGGGGGGGGGGGGGGGGGGGGGGGGGGGGGCAAGAAGGGGCAGTGACTTGAAATGGGGGGACTCCCTAAGACAATCCAAGTGCGCGGACAGGGAGGAGGTGTCTGAGGGGATGTTCCCCAGTAGCGTAGCTAGGTTATTCATTTTTGGGGGGCGAGGAATGTAAATGAACCGACAAGATATTTTGATTCAAGAGATGCGCGCGTAGCGCCGCGAAAATTGTCGACTTTACAGCTATTTTTTGCACGATTGAACTACATTTTGGCTCTAAACAAGCTTGTACCAAAGAATATTTCATTTTGGAAGACATATGCGCGAAAATGTTTCTTATGTGTACTTTTGACCATCATAATTCCATGATTCCTTTCGTCAAATGAAACGACAGTGCCAATCTCAACCGACACGATGTCATTAATTGGGGGGATTTGGTGTGTACTTTTTTTGTAAATTTCATTTACCAGCTTTACTTGATTTCATTTGGGGGGCAAGGGCCCCCCCCCCCCCCCCCCCCCCCCCCCCCCCCCCCCACCCCCCCCCCCCACGCTGGTTACGCCATTGGTGCCTCCTGAGTGTTGTACAACCGTGACAATTTCAATCCTAAGTATGTGTATCATATATAATCAAAATAGCTTTGTTTTAAAGTTCTCTGTGTTGTCTTTGTATGATTATCAGCATTGTTACATTTCTTATTAAACCTGTTTTCGGATTGGTCAATACTTGATTATCCATAGACGCTTATCAAAATTAAGGATGTTGCACTTCTTTGAGTATGCTAATTTTCTGCCATATGAAAGATACCATACATGTAAGCTTAAAAACAGGTTGATACTTTTTTGATTTTCACTGTATTTCCTATATCATTTTTTATTTTCGGAAACGAGTGGATTTAGTGCCTCTTGGAACATAAATGTTTCGACCAATTTTCAAAAACCACTTTACTTAACAATAGTTATTTTCAATTAAGGTACATGTACATCCGAAAGACATTATCAAATCACATTGAAAACAGAAAATTGCATTCAAATTCCTCTTCAACTTTTTAGATTATGAAATTTTGTTTTTTCTTGAAAAAACTGAAAATTTGGACAACTTGGAATATTTTTTTGAAAAATTAAACAACACTTCTGTTTGTGTGCTATTTTAAAAACAATTATCCCATAAAATTTACGTTTTCTTCATGGCATTTCATTAAGGACATTCCTATCAATGTTTTACCATGATAAAAGAACCATATTTCTACCATTTTGGCTTACAAAATAGTGAATTATATTCAAATCATCCGGAAACTTCCGGAAATTACCGAGGGCCATAACTGACCCGAACATGCTAAAGATGTAGAACAAAGTTTAAAAGATGTATTTCGTAACTCTCTTTCATGTTCTGCACCTACCTCAATTTCGACAAAAAGTGGAGTTGATCCCTTTTGGAATAGAGCTCTTCATATTCATGCTTGCATGTCAGCACACGGTCACCTTAAAGTAACATACACCTTTATGCTTAAAACCCTTGACTGCACACTTCTGAATGGCATTTCACGTTTCTTGTAGCGCGGATTTCAAAACATTGGTCCCTTAGCGTGAGCATGTCCTTGACGATAGCTTCTATTGTTTACGTGCATGGCTGGACAAATATGAATAGACTTTTGCCAAGTCTGTGCACAGTTGTACAGTTATGTGAAATACACTGTTATTGTAAGAAAAGTTGCAAAATTAATAATATTGATTAATATTACTGAAAAAGACAAATGAAATTGAGAAATGTGGCTTAACCATTTTATTAAGCATAATTTAAGGATTAATTTGAAACCTTACATAACTTAATTGGGCATACAAAAAGTGGTTCAAAATTATTCCATTTAACGCCTAATTAATTGATCAATTACGCGCATAAGTTAATTACACAGCATGTTAACGAATGGCTCGACAGATTTGTGTGGCTAACCATTATCATCTTTCTCTGTGATTATAGTGTTTATTGTATGTTTAATTCATGAGAAAATACAAAAACACCATTTGTGGTTTTTAAAAATATACCAAATGTTTGGAGGAAAATATTTTAAATACTAAAGGGATATTGAATTATCTGCTCAGACCATTGTTTTTAGCACATCTTTAGTTTTAATTTGATACCTTGCAAGTCTGGTTTGGATACCTAGTACTACTTAATTATTTTAACGAGTTTGGTCATTATTTAAGCTTAATTAAGACAGATTTTTTTTTTTTAAATTAAAGATAAATGTTAACTTTTTTCAAACAGAATTGTTAACAATGATGTGAGTTTGGTGTTAATGGCATGTATAGTTTTTGCTGGAAATTATAAAAAGCAAATTAGCACTACGACTACTAAAGTTGACAGGCAGGGTGTCTCTCCTATACACTCCTCACCTAATCCGGGCTCCGGGCACCTAATAAAGTGCGCAACAAAAGAAAGTCATACACTTGTTTATGTCCTATAGAGTGTCTTCCGATTATATTTTGTCCAAACAGGATAAATAGACATTTGGATGAATCTTTTCGGATACAATTTGGTACCAAACATGCCACAAAACAACAAAGACAAACCATTATCATGATTATTAACACTATTTTAATAAAAATCCGTGACGTTTCCAAATTCGCATTTTCAACGCGCGCGTCGAGAAAATGCTGTGAGTGGCACTCTAATGGCCAGGAATGAAAGGGATATTGATCACCCAGTGAAACTACGTTGGTACGTGCGCAGAGTACGAGCCTGAGCGAGCGGGCTATTTGATTGTGAACAGGTAACATTACATGTGGTCTTTTCTCCCCGCGTAGTTTGTTGAAAATGTGAATTTGAAAACTGCACGGATTTTCATTAAATGGTGCTAACCTTGGCTTATCTTTGTTACTTGGTGGCAAGTTTGGTACCAGATTGTGCCTAAAAGATCCATCCAAATAAATGTCTATCTAGCCTGCTTGGTCAAAATATAATCGGAAATTACTATATCATTGTCTATGGGACAAAAACAAAGTGTATGACTTTCTTTTGTTGAGCACTTTACAACATGTAATACATGTACATGTCAACGCTGCACAAAAAGAAAGTATCCACTTTTTCGAGGCGCCCTGTGTTTAATTCTTAGGACCCTATAAATTACTAAACGTTGTTTAAAAACATGCTCTTTTAAACAACTGTTGGTCAACCGGTGAATCGCACAACAGTTGTTTAAAATATTTTTGCACAATGTTGGTTAAATTTTAAACAACTATTGGTTAAATTTATGACAATCAAAGTTTATTTAACCAATGTTGTTTGAATTTTAAACAATGTTGGCTAATTGTTTTAAACAACAAATCTTTAAAAGTTTTTTAACAGTGTATATCTTCCAATTAAAGGCAGTGATTTGAAATCTTAATCTGATCATTAGCACATGGTTCTATTTTTCGTGTCTTGAATTACATCGTAGATAGTTCATCCAGAATAGTGACAACGTTTTTTCGCGCCGTTGTTCAAATTTATTTTCTTTCTAATTCTCATCTATAAGAAGTAAGAAGGATTGATGGGCATTGGCAATTAGGGGGGATCGCGGGGCGGGTACAAAAAGGATCGTGGCTGATGGGAGTGGGGGTAATTTCCTCCCCTAGTGTGGTTATGCCACTGTGCGTTAGCAGATACAATATAGATTGACATGTAGCGATTTTGGGGAAGTGATCTGTAGCGATTCAATGTTCAGCAAGTCATTATTGCCAGTGTAAAATTCGTCATCGGGAATCGGGATAAGACTGAAATCGCCCAGCAGTACTACTATGAAATACCTTATAGATCGATGTAGCTTACCGGGGTAGTTGCAGCCAATGGCCCCCGGTCCGAGATCAAATTAAATGACAACTTTTCACAATATAAAATGTACATGTATATGTATTTATTGCTGGTAAAAGACATTCTTTCACAATATGTACATATATTTCAAAGATAGTTATTGACAACCGTTTCTGGTTTATAGACTAGCCATTGAACAAAGTGCTCAATACCGTAAACGGCAGAGCTTATAAAAATTATGAGGTATAGACCTTCCGGAATATATCGCTACTCCAAGTTTCATAGACCATCCCATACGGTCATTTTGTACAATCATCAGACGAAAAGATGTTTCTCTGATCGCTGGCAATTTGACCAATATTGAAAATGAGAATACACATTCAATGGTGTTTTTTACCAGTGGTCAAAGCAACATCAAATTCCAAAAGAGGTCAATACACACATTATCAAAAGATAATCAAAAAGTGCTCAACTGATAAATCAGGAGCGTAATAGTTATTGTCAACCGTTTCTGGTTAGACTAGCCATTGAACAAAGTTCAATAATGTGTGTATTGACCTCTTTTGGAATATGATGTTGCTTTGACCGCTGGTGATTGGATAAAATGACCGTATGGGATTGTCCATGAAACTCAGAGTAGCGATATATTCCGTAGGGTCTATACCTCTGATTTTTTATATTTCAAAGATACATAAAACATTTACTTATTGGTGATACACATTTCAAAGATACACATATTTATTGAGGACGTTTTTTTCCTCGAAATTGTCAAAGATAACTGTAGTCTTATGATCATGATGGTACATTATAGTTCAAAATGGCGTGACAAAAGTGAGTCTTTTATTCTTAAGTTTACCATTCTTTTTAAAAATAACTTTAAGAATTTACATAATTGAGTTACATCTTCATGACAAAGGATCTACAATCCTGGAAAAAGTCTTGGAACGCTATTTGTTAATAACGAGAAGAAACAAATAACACCATCCCCCCATGCAATGTTGAGAAATGTCAAAGTCTTCAGCAGTTATTCAAGGTGTTCCTACATTAATTGATGGGGTGTGGGAAGGGAACAGTGTTGTTTAAGATGTCTTTTTCAGATATTAACAAAATAAACATAATTTAGACCAGAAAAAGACATTTTGTATTTATATATAATGTAAAAAAAACGTGTGTAAAGCGTTTCAAAGAATTGTTTCCAAGATTGATTGTAGGTCAAACTTTTAAGACTCGAGTCTCGTTGAATAAAGCGTGTCTAAATAATGGTTCTTCTTGAAAATGCGCAATTTGGCTATAAAACTTCCACTTTTCGCTATGCACTGAGATTAAAATATACTTTGTTTAGGTCTGCATGTTCAAGTAAGAATTTTTTAACCTGATGAATGAAATAAACTTCAAGTTTAACACCATATGAAATGAACAAAAACTGATCATTATCGTCATGGTATTCTTTTTAATTCAAGATCATGACTCATTTTATGTTAGTAAGGGCGTCGATGGCTTCGCTATATCTATCTTGGGTATACCGTATCCTGAATTTTTACAATGTGTTGACTTATTAAAAAAGCACGAAGATAGATGCATATTTCCGTCTCGAAAAAATAGTTTTTGTAAATTACACAAAATACTGAGCACAATTTTTGGGGGCATTCGGTGTAGATTTTTCTTCCCCTACTTTATGCAATGCGTGTTTATATATTGGGATTAGAGCTTAAAACAGGGAATCTTCAACTGCATCTTTCTTTGTATATGCAAAGAGTGATTCTTCTTGAAGCTATGTGTTGATCTTCTTGAGATAGGAGTCCTCCTCCCTTCACATGTGCACATCAATCATTGTTGGGAAACCTTGACGATCTGCAAGGATATTGACATTTCTCAAGAAACGGCAGAGAAGAAAGGTGGCAACATTCCATTGCTGGCATCATAAATGTTCCTAGACCTTTTGTCCTCAGTGTTCTTTGCACGTGGAAATATTGGTTTTTATTGTAAATATTGCCTGACAAAATTGTAAGCAATGTTGACATTAAAAGTCAATATTTTCGACTGTTTGCGCGACAAAATGGGGTGGGGCTTGAGCTGACAAAGTGCCCCCCCCCCCCCCCCCCCCGTATTGCCGCCACTGACCAATTGTTGAATCTTTATTTATCTGGAATTCCGATCAGTCAAAATGATGTGATCCAAAAGTGATTCCATTACGAAGCACACACCTTTACATTATCAATATTTGTGGATGGGGAATAGACAGACAAGTGAAGAATGAGTGTATATTCTCTATCTAAACTGCGTTGGAGGCTTAGAACTCCAATTCATTGAAACGCTGTAATGACCCTTAATGAAAGATGGCGTAATGATCCACAAAACAACAATTGTATGAGCACCAACCAGAATGATTTCGCCACGGACGAACCAGTCATACACTTGTTCACTTGATATCAAAACAAAACAAAGTTAACATGATGAGATTGTAACATCGGTGAATTCCTAAAAAGAACTGGATGTGGCTAGAGCAACCAACGTGGACTCTCACCTTCAAAGCCAAGCACCAGTCAGTTTAGTGGCAAGATTATCAGATGATTTGGCCAGGTCTTGACACATCCACACATCCAAAAGATGAATTAACGACTTCAACATTATTGGTAATGGTCATCCACACGAGACGTATAGAATTTTGTATTACAAACTATACTCATATTGATAGTGTCGAGAAGACCGAAGATCAATTAAGCACGCAGCAGGATAGAATAATGCCAGGCTTCTGTGAAAAGATACCTGCCTGGAGGTTGAAGTTGAGGAACAACTCGCAGAACAATACAGGTTTGAAAGCCATCCACGGAGTGTCGGAGTCCTATCAAACAGGTCGCATATAGAGCACAAGTTGTAAAATGTAATGTAGGCCACCTTTAAGTAAACTTTACACAGACGTAGCACTAATGTTTACCACTATAGGCCTATTCATCATCACCATACCTCACATTCTCATGCACATTATGCATCCTATCATTCGGTCGATTGACCTTTCTCTTCTGCTAGGTATTTAGAAATTGCTTCTCTGAGTTTTGGTAGCCTCTTATTCAGCGGCCGACACTGGAAAGCAAAGTTCTTCACCCCGCTACGACATAAACTTGACAAACTGAAGTCAATATCCGTCATAATCGTTTCGACCATTTTGTTGTTCGAGACCGGGACCATTTGGTCGTTAACTTTAATCTGTACCAATGGCAGACGCTGCACATCAAGGATTTCTAGCTTCGGAAGGTGATGAAGGGATCTGAAATATGCCTCCAGAATGTCCAAGCCATTATCCTGCGGCCCGGGGGGATATCCGTGTGTTCCAATAGAAACCACCACATTGACCAAATGTGGCATGTACTGAAAGCTCTCCGTCAAGGCTATGGCACCGCTTTGTGGAATATTAGCGTTCACGAATGTGATCGTACGCAGTTGTGGAGAGTGTTGCAATCCACGCGTCAGCTTTGCCATCGACGAACCGATGTTGTTGTAAGACAAATCCAGTTGCTTTAATTTCCCCGCTCGTGGAAGCAGCTTCGCAAGAGCCGCAACGTGATCTTCTTGTAATCCTGCATTCGTCAAGACTAATTCCTCAAGAGATGGCATGAGAGGCTTCAGATGTTGAATTGCTTCGCCCACTTTACAGTTGACAAAGTGAATATTGTGAATAGATGATCGGATATGAGACAGCATTTGAGCTGTGCCTTGGGGTGTCAAGGGGATATTGGTGAGTAACAGGGATGCCAGGGATTTCTGTCGTTTCAGGGTATTGCCCATACTCACTGTTTCAAACTCGACATTTCCCAGCTCCATCTTCCGGATAGACGTGATACCCTTTGAACCTCTGTTCAAACTAACAATGATGCGGGTGATGTCAAGCCTATGCCTAGCCAGAACAGTGATATCTAACAACTGAGATAGTTTGCAAATCTTGTCTGACAATGCCGCTACCTGGCTCTCACTAGGCCCAGTTTCGACAATTTCCGTTTCCCAACTCAGCACTAGCGTCTGGACGTGAATCATTTCATCCAATGTTTCAACGATCAGACGAAACGAACCCGCCCCACATAAGAGTTTCAACTCTCGCACATCGGAAAGAACGGAAGTGACTTTACTCTTGGCCGCAATCTTGACAAGATGATGAAAATAGCTCAGAGAAGAAGGAGGATTCTGACGGATTTCGACCATCTTAGATTGAAACAGAGGCCCTAGCCAAGAATTCACAGCTTCATCATATTCGAATTTGCTTTCCTTGAGCATAAGGAAAAGCGGCCAAAGGTCTTTTCTAGCAGCTTGCGTCATCCCTCCAATGCGTAAGCTGTCCTCTGTCCGGTGTTTCAAGACTTGTACAACATGAGGCAAAATTAATGCAGCCGCCTTCTTACTCATAGCACAAGAAAATGTTAACATCTCAGCTTGAGCAAAAACCTGGTCATCATCTGTGATCTGTTGCAGATAAGACTGGAATGAATCATCAGATTTATCTGCAAGTGTAATCCAGTAGTAGGCTGCGCAATATTCTTGAACCGATTTGTGCAAAAAGGTGACAGAATTGCTCAGGTTAAGCTTCGATCTTAGGCGTTCCTTTGTCAACAACCCAACTTTGCATGCCTTTTCGAGAACATGATCTGGAAAATCTTTTTCTGAGAATACCAACTTCCCACCCGAGGAGGTCAAACCGTCTAAAGCCACATGACCCAAGGCCACAAGAGCCTCTGACATGTCGTCATCTGTCTCGCTAACATCACAGCTATTATGATACCGTTTCCACAGATAGAGAATGACTTGCTCGTACAGCGCCGTGGAAGTATCGGGAAGCATTTCTGTATCACTCCAAAGAAGACACAACATCAACAGCATCACAGGAATCTCGGCCAACGATTTGATCGAAGACGAGTTTGCAAGAACTTCAATGAGTCCTTCGGCCACTTTCTCGTCTCCCTGAAAGAACTTCATGATATACACCCCTATGTTGTCTTCCGAAAACCCAGACAACCTCACTTGTGTATAGTGCTTTTGATGTTCGCCCAAGTCTTCAACCTTCTGCGGGCGAGTTGTGACAACCACACACGTTTCTCTCATCTTCCGGTTGGCCAGTAAGCTTTCGATGTCCCCAGTTACCTTTTTCTGTAGTTGTTCCATCGGGTATTCATCAAGCCCATCGAGTAAAATCAATATATCTTTGCCATGTGAATGAAAGAACAATTCTAATTCTGTTTTGGTAATGGCTGTATCTTGGGAGAGAATTTGGTCTAATATCGCATCTATCAACGTCTCGTTACGCTCAATTTCTCTTAAACTAAGTACAAACAACAATTTATACCGTGAAAGTGTGCTTTCTTTACCCTCCTTACCACCATTTAAGCACCTGGCCCAATCGTACGCCAATTTTGCCATTGCAGTGGATTTCCCACTCCCTGCAAATCCTTTGACAAGCACTCTATTTACCTTTTGCCCAGTGCTACTTTTGAAATCTAAAAGGTCTTCTGGTCCACCTAGTGACTTGCCTGTACTCCCAACAGGGCGCTTGTCATCCACGGACAGTGATAAGTTGACAAATATAGTGTCCATTTCTACCACATCGTGACCCCAAGGTAACAATTGAACTGTGGCCATTTCTTGCTCATAAAACGTTACGAGTTCCCTCTGACATACGTCCAGGTTGGGAATTCCTACCCCTTTTGGTACACCACCTATGCTGGCTCTAGATGGAGTTTCTGTAATCAAGTAAAACAAAACGAAAACCAGAATGAGCAGATGAGAGCTTATATTAAAGGTGGGTCATGATGTCACTTCTCGCTTTTTTAAACCGAATACAGAAGGCGATGGCAGCAAGATCTTTTTCTCCAATTTGACACTGATGCGAAAGCAACCAGCAACATGCGTACGAGCTTAAAAATTCGTATATCCGAAGATACTTGTATTGACGTTAACACTGAATTAAAAGATAACTTACATGGATTCGGTTTTTCCAATGATTTAGTTGAATACATGGGATTTTGGAATTACATATGGAATCCTATATCTGCGATTACGTGTTGAGGAAATAGGCTATTCCATTTGAATCCATACACCCCCTATGGAAGACATGACCTTAATCTTCCACATAGGGAGTGTAGATGTCAAATGCCGTCATCATTGGTCACCATGAATGAAGGTAACCCCATTCACGCTCAAATGTGGGGAAGATTAGCGGGTGTATGGATTAAAATGGAATAGTCCAATATAATGAATGAACTACACGGGGTTTTTATATCCTGAAACAACTATAGTCGTCTGGCTAGACATAGGCTTGACCTTTCACCTTACCCTCATGTTTCTCTGATCTCTCCGTGTTTTCTATCGCTTCCAGTATTTTGGGCAGGTTCTTCATTAAAGCCTCATCAGTTTTGACATCATAGTAGAGCAAGGAGTTGATCATAAGACCAAGCCATCCAGTGGGTTGACAATCTTCATATTTCAACGGCACGATGCGCTTCTTCAGGAAGTCAGCGTATTGGGCTTCTGTAAGGTGGTTTAAAATAAAGTGCGAACGTAATCATCAACAGCTAATTGAATGTTGGATTTGATACGGTTTCTTCTACTAATTTAGTATCACTATTAGGTCACTTTATACTGAACCGAAACGAGCATTTCAATTTACCCTCAGTCAGAATGCGAAACATAAATAAGGTGGCTGGAGCTAAACCGTAATTAGTGAACAATACTTAGACATGTCATATAGGCAGAGTACACGAACAACTACATTGTATATTTTATGAGTTTTGTTTTTAGGTGGGGTGCGTTGCGCGCGTAAAGCGTTTATAAAGGAGTCTATAGGGTCTAAAACTAAAAAGAAAGAGGGTACGTTTTCTAAGTCCTGGTGATGTTTTACTCGTCTAGAGGGTCAAATTGGGGAGAAAGACCGCGCAAAAACCTCATTTTATGGTGAATTTCGGCTCCAGAGGATATCTGAATTTAGGGGTGTCTAGAAAATCTTTGGTCACGCATGCTGACAGCATGATAGTTGACTGCCCCAGGAGAGGAAAAGGAGAAGGCAAAAGAGAAGGGGGGAGAGGGGACAGCGGAGAAAGCACGACGCAACAAATGGTTTGATAAAAATGTGATATGCTCAAGGGTTTAAAGGGAAGCGGTCATGGTGAGGATTCTAACGAAAATTGCACAGCGCGCGGCGACTATATGAATCTAAACAAGTTGGACATTGGCGCAGTCTGTAATTGTTCTACGTATATGTTTACATGCAAGCGGTATTGTGTGCGACTCTACAACAATCTCTTAACCCAATGTGAACGGCGCGCTCATTCAACCATCCTTCAGGGTATACACCACCAATGCACTATGGGATAGCACGTCCGGTAAAAGTTTATCACAGCAAGAGTTCCTTTTTGCGGTACAAATTGCGAGATTTTGACAGACTGTTTTCAATTATATCTATTAGTTTTGGGTATTACACATTTTTAGGAGTGTGCACAGTAAGAATTTCAAAATAAATCGCACTAGTTTGAACATTTTAAAGTTTTAAACGACTGAAATCGGCGGAAGGTCCGTCCTGAGTTTTGGGGCGTAAATATAGGGCCGAAATCGCTACATCAAATGAATCGCAAAATATTGAGAAATCTAGTCCGACAATTTGCCATATCCTTTTGATATGTTTTGCGGACATCCCTTTGGAATAATCTCTGTAAATGTCATATAAGGATGTATGGGATAACTCAAGTTAAAGCCGATTGTTTGACCCCTACTTTGCACGTAGCGTCTATGGGGAGTGCTTTGGTGGTGTATACCCTTCATGATTGAACGCATTTTCTATCAACAATCGCCGTCAGCGGTTCTTTTCCTCACCATGACCGCTTTACTTTAAGGGAAATAATTCTCAAGTCTCGTATTTTGGGTTAGCTCCCAAAAGTCTTCAGGTTGTTTTTACAGATTGTAACTTGTAGGAGTCTACTTTTAATGGGGTTCTTGGAACATACTGTAGCACTTTCAAAGCAATGCCAGTGGCGTTGTTACTGGTTAAAAAATGACAAAATGGCGGTAAAGAACAGAAAATAGCTAGGGACTATCGGCCAAAACAACAACATTTGAACAAGACTAGGCACGCCTAGTAGAGCTGGTCGGATATTTGTATGGTAAAAAATGTTTTTGTCTTGTAATATGGTAGAATATAATTATGTAATTTGGAAAGTGGTGTTATGGTACGAATTGTTTTAACTGTGTTTTATGTTTATACAAGATTGATTAGGATAAATTATATGTTAGTGTATTTTAACAGGCCCACGGTCTAAATGTATATCCCTCAAAGAGTGCATGGTTCCATAACAGGCTCACGGTCTAAATGTATCCCTCAAAGGGTGCATAAATCCATAACAGGCCCACGGTCTAAATGTATCCTTCAAAGGGTGAATAGTTCAATAACAGGCCCACGGTCTAAATGTATTCCTTAGAGGGTGCATTATTCTGTAACAGGCCCCCGATCTAAATGTATCCTTCAAAGGGTGAATAGTGCAATAACAGGCCCACGGTCTAAATGTATTCCTCAGGGGATGCATGGTTCTATACAGGCTCACGGTCTAAACGTATCCCTCAAAGGGTGCGTAATTCTATAACAGGCCCACGATCTAAATGTATCCTTCAAAGGGTGAATAGTTCAAAAACAGGCCCACGGTCTAAATATATTCCTCAAAGGGTGCATTATTCCATCACAGGCCCACGGTCTAAACGTATCCCTCAAAATGTGCATAATTCTATAATAGGCCCACGGTCTAAATGTATCCTTCAAAGGGTGAATAGTTCAAAAACAGGCACACAGTCTAAATGTATCCCTCAAAGGGTGCATGGTTCCATAATTATATGTTATAGATTTTAACAGGCCCACGGTCTAAATGTATCCCTCAAAGGGTGCATGGTTCCATAACAGGCTCACAGTCTAAATGTATCCCTCAAAGGGTGCATAAATCCATATCAGACCCACGGTCTAAATGTATCCTTCAAAGGGTGAATAGTTCAATAACAGGCCCACGGTCTAAATGTATTCCTCAGGGGATTGCATGGTTCCATAACAGGCCCACGGTCTGAATGTATCCCTCAAAGGGTGCATGGTTCCATACAGGCTCACGGTCTAAATGTATCCCTCAAAGGATGCATGGTTCCATAACAGGCTCACGGTCTAAATCAGGCATTCTCAAATGGTGGCGCGCGCGCCACTTGTGGCGCATCAAGGCATCTTAAGTGGCGCGAGAGTGGTTAAAATTTGTTTTAAAAATATATATATATCATATCAATATCATGATATGGCCAGATTTCATAGGCCTATGACGGTCAGATGTATAAAGACCTCAAAAGAGTAATATTAGTTATTATGTTGCCTACATAATTATGTTAAACTATTTTGTGAAGGGAATTTTGCCATTGTAAATTCTAAAAAATATGACCAAGTGGAGCTTCATCAAGTTGGTTACCAAAATGTGGCGCATCAGTAAATCTAGTTGAGAAAGCCTGGTCTAAATGTATCCCTCAAAGGGTGCATACTGCATAATTCTATAACAGGTCCACGGTCTAAATGTATCTTCAGGCAACATTGAAGGAAGGGGTTCGCCATAATCATTTGGCTAATTGCGCGCACCATTGGCAACATTGAACGTTAAGGCCGTGAGTGAGTCAGTGAGGTAGTGACGGTGTCAGTCAGTCACCGTTGGGACTATAGGCTGATCGTGTACGACTATAATAGGCTGATCGTGTACGACTATAAGCTGATCGTGTACGACCAGCAAAAATAGCGCAAACGATGCAGATCAAATATCGAAATCAAAGATCAGATTGCTGTATATAACATTATAAATTGATCATCTAACATCGAAGATTACACGTTTAATGATAATTACCTTTCTTGCAACTTTTGCTTTCCTGATATCGATGAGAGAAACAGATCAAGATGGCGATCGCTTGCTCTACTGCTTTCGACATGCTGTCATCTATGTTACCCTCTGTAAAATATATTAGCAGACGATTAATTGTTTTAAGATAAATTACATGATAATCTATGTCAGGCATTCTCAGTGGCGCATCAAGGCATCGTAAGTAGCGCGCGAGTGGTTAAAATTTGTTTTAAAAATAAATCATATCATGATATAGCCAGATTTCATAGGCCGATGACGGTCAGAGCAATTTTTCAAGCATGGCACAGTGCAACCTCTACATTATGAGAGTCAGACCGTAGTATAAAACAGCTACGAACTATTTATACTCTCATATCGTTTTTTCCCTAGTTCGGGCGGTCTCTGAACTACGGAAGCTGGTTGTGACAATCCGATTGTTCATGATACTGAGATAATTAATTATATTTGTATGAAACATGTGCTTCTGAGACAATTGTCTTAAAAATACAGAATAAATAACGTAGAATCACAGATTTCAAAGATGCCATCATCTCGGTAGGTCACTTTCAAAACAAGGTTGACATAGAATCACAGATTTCAATGATAACATCATCATGGAAAATTGGATTTCAGAAAAACATTAACAAAGACTCATAGATTTCAAAGATGACATCATCTCGGCGAGTCATATTTCAGAGCAATATTATCATAGAATCATAGATTGCAAGCAGTAGATAGCAAAATGCTGCAACAAGTGAATCAGCCGTAGAGAGCAAGTGAATACATTGCTATCAGCAGTAAATTGTAAGTTGAATTTATTATTATCAGCAGTAGATAACATAAAGTGAATATAATGCTATCAGTAGTAGATAGCAAGTGATTATAATGCTATCAGCAGTAGATGGTAATTGAATATGATGATCTTAGCAGTAGATATCAAGTGAATACAATGCTATCAGCAGTAGATAGCGAGCAAATATAATGCTATCAGCAGTAGATAGCAAGTGAATATAATGCTATCAGCAGTAGATAGCAAGTGAATAATAATGTTATTAGCAGTACTGTAGATAGCAAGTGAATGTATATGCTATCAACAATATATATAGTACGTGAATACATATGCTATCAGCTAAAGATAGCGAGTGAATACAATGCTATCAGCAGTGAATTCAATGCTATCAGAAGTAGATAGCAAGTGGATAAAATGCTTTTAGTAGTAGATGGCAAGTGAGTGTATAATGCTATTATAGATAGCAAGTGAATGTATGCTATCAACAGTATATATAACAAATGAATACAATGCTATCATAATTAGATATAGCAAGTGAATATGCCATCAGCTATAGATACTAAGCGAATGAACACAATGTTATCAACAGAACACGTAGATGGCAAGTGAAAATAATTCTTTCAGCAGTATATAGTAAGTAAATATATATGCTATCAAAATTAGATCTAGCAAGTGAATATACTATCAGCTATAGATAGCAAATGAATACAATGTTATCAACCGTATATAGCAAGTGAATTCTTTCAGCAATAGATTGCAAGTTTATATAATTCTATCAGCAGTAGATAGCAAGTGAACGAATATGCTATCAAATGTACAGGGTGTCCCAAAAGTCTATGCACGACTTTGAAGCTTTGTATTTCACAAAATATAAGTCGTATTGAAAATATGAATACATATTTAGAAAGAGGAGATGTGGGAAATAATTTTGATACCAAACATTGGAGTAACATCCGTTTGTAATGCCACCCTAGAAGTAAAATATGTATTACTGCAAAAATGTAATTTTATACTTCGGAGGAATAAAGTTCATAAATCCATACCTATTGAGATTTTAAAAAAATACGGGTAGAGTTGGTTACACGGAAAGTGATCTGTCAATTGTAATATTTAAAATTTTACATTACAGTGATATCATCATAATAACAAACTATATCACACATAATTTTCGTTTCTATAGTGAAATCTAATTTAAATGTTTTCCATGTATACAGAGACGTGTGCTAGTGCAAAAACACAGACCTAAACAATTGAATAACGTAACAGAAAAGTGAACACACACATCACACAGCTGTCAAACATGTTAAAATTTAAACTTAGCGGATTAGCGGATTATTTTAATGCTGCTTGAAGGCCTCATCGAAGGTTGTTTTACCCATTTAGAATATGTTCCTGTGTTCAAAAATGTATCCACCAACTTCAGAATGGATATTCTTCCTGGTGCGCGTTTCACTTTGAAATGTTTTCTGAACTTTTGTTGAGTAAGTTGAACTGAATGTGTTTCAGCGTAGAACCATACAATTTGTATTCGCTTATCTATGCTGTAAACCATCTTGATAATGAAGACTTTTGCTGTGCAATGTTGTCTACTACGCTTATTTATGTTGTGAGTGACCGAGTTTGGTATTATAATAACAAATTAATGTTGCAAGGTAAGCAGTGAACTGTGACTAATGCGCAACGTTGCTTTCATACCGTTAATTTATGCGCACTTTTTAGCAACAATGTGTGGACTTGGTATGGGTTGGTCTGGCACACGGCCAATGACTTTCAACCAGTTTTATAATGTTGTGGGTTCACCAATAGGGTTGTGTTTGATATCAAATTAATTTCCCAAATCTCGTCTATCAAAATATGGTTAAATTTATACCATATGATTTATATTTTATGAGATATGACTCTTCAAAAACGTGCATAGACTTTTGGGACACCCTGTAGAAAGCAAATGAATACAATGTTATCTGAATTTGATATAGCAAGTGAATATGCTATCAGCAGTGTAGATAATAAGTGAATAAAACGTATCAGCATTATATTCTCTTGCTATCTACTGCTGAAAGCATTATATTCACTTGCAATATATTGCTGATAGCATATTCACTTGCTATATGTAATTATGATAGCATTGTATTCATTTGCTATCTACTGTTGATAGCATATACATTCACTTGCTATCTACTAGTAATAACATTATATTCACTTATATAGCGAGTGCTATATAAAGCAAGTGAATACAATGCTATCAGCAGTAGATAGCAAATGAATATAATGCTATCAGTAGAAGATAGCAAGTGAGTGTATAATGCTATCAGCAGTAGATAGCAAGTGAATATAATGCTATCAGTAGAAGATAGCAAGTGAGTGTATAATGCTATCAGCAGTAGATAGCAAGTGAATATAATGCTATCAGTAGAAGATAGCAAGTGAGTGTATAATGCTATAGCAATTGACTACAATGCTATCAGCAGTAGATAGCAAGTGGATACAAATTTTACAATGCTATCAGCAGTAGATAGCAAGTGAATACAATGCTATCAGTAGATAACTCGTAAATACAATGCTATCAGCAGTAGATAACAAGTGAATACAATGCTATCAGCAGTACACATCAAATGAATATAATGCTATTAGTAGTAGATAGCAAGTGAGTGTATAATGCTATTAGTAGTAGATAGCAAGTGAGTATATAATGCTTTTAGTAGAAGATAGCAAGTGAGTGTATATTGCTATTAGTAGTAGATAGCAAGTGAGTGTATAATGTTAAAGCAAGTGAATACACTGCTATCAGCAGTAGATAACAAGTAAATATAATGCTATCAGTTAGATAGCAAGTGAATATAATGCTTTCATCAGTAGACATCAAATTAATAAAATGCTATCAGCAATAGATAACAAGTGAATCTAATGCTATCAGCAGTAGATAGCAAGTGAATACAATATTATCAGCAGTAGATAGCAAGAGAATACAATGCGATCAGCAGTAGATAGCAAGTGAATAAAATGCTATTCGTAGTAGATAGCAAGTGAGTGTATAATGATATTAGTAGTAGATAGCAAGTGAGTTTATAATGCTATAGCAAGTGAACACAATGCAATCACAGTAGATAGCAAGTGTATATAATGCTATCAGCAGTAGATAGCAAGTGAATACAATGCTATCACCAGTAGATAACAAGTGTATATAATGCTATCAGCAGTAGACAGCAAGTGAATACAATGCTATCAGCAGTAGATAACAAGTGAATACAATGCTATCAGCAGTAGATAACAAGTGAATACAATGCTATCAGCAGTACACATCAAATGAGTACAATACTATCAGCAGAAGATAGCAAGTAAATACAATGCTATCAGCAGTAGATAGCAAGTATATATATTGCTATCAGCAGTAGATAGCAAGTGAATACAATGCTATCAGCAAGCAGTAGATAGCAAATGAATACAATGCTATCAGCAGTAGATAACAAGTGAATACAATGCTATCAGCAGTACACATCAAATGAATATTATGCTATCAGCAGAAGATAGCAAGTGAATACAATGCTATCAGCAGTAGATAGCAAGTGTATATAATGCTATCAGCATTATAACACAAGTGAATACAATGCTATCAGCAAGCAGTAGATAACACGTAAATACAATGCTATCAGCAGTAGATAACAAGTGAATACAATGCTATCAGCAGTACACATCAAATGAATATAATGCTATTAGTAGTAGATAGCAAGTGAGTGTATAATGCTATTAGTAGTAGTTAGCAAGTGAGTATATAATGCTTTTAGTAGTAGATAGCAAGTGAGTGTATATTGCTATTAGTAGTAGATAGCACGTGAGTGTAAATGTTAAAGCAAGTGAATACAATGCTATCAGCAGTAGATCACAAATAAATAGAATGCTATCAGTTAGATAGCAAATGAATATAATGCTTTCATCAGTAGATATCAAATGTATAAAATGCTATCAGCAATAGATAACAAGTGAATATAATCATTTAGATAGCAAGTGAATATAATGCTTTCATCAGTATATATCAAATGAATAAAATGCTATCAGCAATAGATAACAAGTGAATATAATGCTATCAGCAGTAGATGGCAAGTGAATACAATATTATCAGCAGTATATAGCAAGAGAATACAATGCGATCAGCAGTAGATAGCAAGTGAATAAAATGCTATTCGTAGTAGATAGCAAGTGAATAAAATGCTTTTAGTAGTAGATAGCAAGTGAGTGTAAAATATTAGTAGTAGTAGATAGCAAGTGAGTTTATAATGCTATAGCAAATGAACACATAGTCGACTTTGTATACCTTGTATAATTTCACTGTCACACAATCGAACAACACCCTCTGATACTTCCAATCCGAGAACCGACCAAGTTGGTCGGTTCTCGGATGTGAGCGGTTTTCGCAAGGCGAAGTATCAGAGGGTGTTGTTCGATTGTGACAGTGAAATACACGGTATACGAAGCAGTATATGAACACAATGCTATCACAGTAGATAACAAGTGAATATAATGCTATCAGCAGTAGATAGCAAGTGAGTACAATGCTATCAGCAGTAGATAACAAGTGAATATAATGCTATCAGCAGTAGATTGCAAGTTAATACAATGCTATCAGCAGTAGATAGCAAGTGTATATAATGCCATCAGCAGTAGAGTGAATACAATGCTATCAGCAAGCAGTAGATAGCAAATAAAAACAATGCTATCAGCAGTAGATAACAAGCGAATACAATGCTATCAGCAGTACATATCAAATGAATATAATGCTATTAATAGTAGATAGCAAGTGAGTGTATAATGCTATTAGTAGTAGATAACAAGTGAGTGTATAATGTTATAGAAAGTAAATACAATGCTATCAGCAGTAGATAGCAAATGAATGATAGCAAGTGAATATAATGATATTAGCAGTAGATAGCAAGTGAATATAGTGCTATTAGCAGTAGATAGCAAGTGAATATATATGCTATCAACAGTAGATATCAAGTGAATACAATGCTATCAGTAGTAGATAGCACATGAATATAATGCTTTTAGCAGTACATAGCAAGTAAATATATATTAGCAGTAAATGGCAAGTGAGAGTATATGTTATCAACAGTAGATAGCAAATGAATACAATGCTATCAGAATTAGATATAGCAAGTGAACATGCTATTAGCAGTGTAGATAGCAAGTGAATATGCTATCAGCAGTGTAGATAGCAAATGATAGCAATGTGATCAACAGTACATTATAAACGAATCAGCATTATACATTCATTATTATATTCACTTGCTATCTACTGCTATTAGAACTGTATTCACTTGATATCTACACGGGCTATCTGCGGCTGATAGCTTTCACATGCTGTGTATACGCATTTATTCATCTTGTGCTATCTACTGCTTAACATCTATGATTGTCCTACCCATTTTATCGACGTCCATCCATACTGTGTATCCTGCTCGTATCAACTCGTCTCTCAACTTGAGCATACGCTTCTGCGCATCCCATTGGTAGCTTATCATAACATGTCGTTTTGAAGAATCTGAAACAGTTAAAATATCTGTCAAAAGTATGATTTTTTTCATATTATACAGTTTGACCTTTAAGAAATGTTCGTTGGAAGTAGATAATGGTGCGCACTTTATTTATTCATTTTTATGGTAAGACTCACTTGAACACAATCCCCGATATTGTATTCAATTAACAAAGTCCCTTTCACATTCTTTTCGTGACTCTCCAAGTGTTGCCCTTTCTTTCTTCACTCATATGCACCATGCCTACCCTGTATATATCCTGAGAATGAATAATGAAAACACGTCCCGGGAGGCACTCCTAATACAGGGTGTATCAAAATGACCAATACCGGGTTTCAAAATTATATAAAAAATATAAAACAAATAGTGTTTCAAATTTAAACACTTGCGATATGATGGTGAAAATGTTTCCTGATTCTGTAAATTTCATTGAGATATCTCTTTTTGTTCCGCTATGGCAAGACAAAATCGATGAAAAACGTATGTTCATATTTTGGCTCACATAGTTCATCTTTACATCTATTCTCCCTAGCACTACCCGCTTATCAAACAATGAACCCCACACCTCATAAGTTTATATTCAAAACTCCCGCCAAAGAAAGGAAGGTTAAAACCACTCAAGCTAAACAAATCCTGCCTATTCAATCAAAGCTTTGTTTTCTATGCACACAACAATCGATTGTTATCAAAAAGCTAAATAAAATAAGAAGAGGTGCAATAATAATGCGAATAACATTTCAGAAATAATTTTTAATGTTTAAAGGGTTAGTGACTTTATAGATTTTCAATGGATCATTTCTACAAAAACTTGAAATCTACCATCGTTACAAAAAAGTCTGCATTTTCCATCAAAAATGTCCGATTTTCAAAATCTAAAATTCCTAAGAAAGCTGGGCGTTTGCGCAAGATATATATGAAACGGTTTGGACAATATCAATAAAGGTTATACCGACAAAAATAGATATATAGATCATTCTGATACACCCTGTAGTTCATATGATGGATAACGTGGATGAACGAAATGACCCACCTTAATATTCCTTAACCCACATCGATCCCTTTTTTATTTGAATATTCTGTCCCTGAATGAACCCCCTTTTGTATATATAAATAATTCTCTCACTGAAAAAGGTCTGACAAACATGGCAAAAAAGTGGGATTCTCACTTAGTGACTCACTTTGCTGTCATGATGCTGCACCTCCATCATCCCAAAGATGAAAGCCACCCCCCCCCCCCCCGGGCAAAACTCTCCTTTTGGAAAAGTATAGTCAGTCATAAGTGGATTTTGGCGCCATCCGCAATAACTGCTAAAAGGTCATCCAGTCAGTATGATGAAAATATCAAAACGTGAGTAAGATAATGGATTTTGTTCTACAATATGTTTGCTAAATTTCGAAGTAGCTTTATTATTTATATTCTAGTTTCATGGGTACTAGTGAGTAAGATAATGGATTTTGTTCTACAATATGTTTGCCTAAATTTCGAAGTAGCTTTATTATTTATATTCTAGTTTCATGGGTACTACAGTGCAGTGGCAAATGAGATTGGATCAAGACTATTCTTTTCTCATGTCCGAAGGCTGACAGCAAAATTGTTAACTTTATTTGTTGGAAGTGGCTCTTTCTACTTTATTTTTTTCTTCCATCTTTTCTAACTTTCATTTCATTCAGCCAGAACGCTTATATAGGCTTTTTAAGCCTGGCCCGAGCATTTTGCTTGAGCTTGGTCCTTTCAGGACCCAAGCGTGTGTCCGTAAGGACCGACCGTGTAAACAAACAAACAAACAAACAAACAAACAAACAAACAAACAAACAAACAAACAGAGCATAAATTACCAAAAGTGCATGTTATTAAAATTACGCTCTGATCAAAAAGTAACATATGTAAGACAAAAAGACATTATTATATTATAGAATACAGCTTGGTGATTCAATGTCATAGAGAAGAAGAAAAAAAGTTTGACCTTATTTGCATATAATAAGCATATTATAAAGAAATACATTAACAATTTGCTTTTTGTAATTTCCAGCAAAAACTATACACGCCATTAACACCAAATTCACAGGATATGAAGTTCCCATCATTGTCAACAATTCTGTCTGAGAAAAAAATAACAATTATTTTTACTTTTTAAAAAAAGCACAAATCTGTCTTAATTAAGCTTAATTAATGACCAAACACGTGAACATTATTACTATGTATCCAAACCAGACTTGCAAGGTATCAAATTAAAGGTAAAGATGTGCTCAAAACAATGGTCTGAGCAGATAAATCAATATCCCTTTAGTATTTAAAATATTTTCCTCCAAACATTTGGTATATTTTTAAAAAACACAAATGGTGTTTTTGTATTTTTCTCATGAATTAAACATGCAATAAACACTATAATCACAGAGAAAGATGTTTATATTTAGCCTCACAAATCTGTCAAGCCATTCGTTAACATGTTTGCTGTGTAATTAATTTATGCGCGTAATTAATCAATTAATAAGGCGTTAAATGGAATCATTTTGAACCACTTTTTGTATGCCCAATTAAGTTATGTAAGGTTTCAAATTAATCCTTAAATTATGCTTAATAAAATGGTCAAGCCACATTTCTCAATTTCATTTGTCTCTTTCTGTAAAATTAATCAAAACTTTAGATACATTAATTTTGCAACTTTTCTTACAATAACAATGTATTTCATACAACTGTACAACTGTGCAAAGACATGACAAAAGTCTATTAATATTTGTCCAGCCATGCACGGCAACAATAGAAGCCATCTTCAATGACATGCTCACGCTAAGGGACCAATATTTTGAAATCTGCGCTACAAGAAATGCCATTCAGCAGTGTGCTTTATAGCACCTTAAAAGGTTCCAAAAAGAACCATTTTTAAAGGTTAAAAAAATTGACAAAATGGGTCTTTAGAACCTCTAAAGGTTCTCTACAGAACCTTTTGGGGTCCTTTAAAATCAAAGAACCTTTAAACCATATACGGGACAGCCAAGAACCCCTGAATCACCCTTTTTTCTTACAGTGCAGAGTCACTCGGGTGGGGGGGGGGGGGGGGGGTGGGGGGGGGGGATATCGTGTGGGCCCCAGTCAAGAAGTCCCGTGCATGCCACTAGCCATACATCAATTAAGCCAGGTGTAAGCCTACATGTATGTAAACCTTTGGCCAAATAAAAACTTCGATTATTAACTAATTACTTCATCGATTGATTAATTTATTTATTCATCATTATATTACATTTATTTAATTGATCATTATTAATCAATTAAGCAAATTAATGAGTTATTTATTTACTAAATTAAGTTATCTATGTAGGCCCTAATTTGTTCTTATACTGAATTAAATAATTGAATACATAAATTGATCAATAGGCCTAGATAAAGTAATCAATAACTAATTAATTAATTTAATTACCGATTCATTAATAAATAAGTAAATAGATAAATAAACCGATAAATTAAATAATTAACTTAAATTAATTAAATAATATTATAACTGGTATAAACTGTCGTAGGCCTAAGCGAAAATGTAGTAATTGAATTAACTAATTTATTTATTTATTAACATGACTGAATTAATTAATTAATAAATATACACAGAAATTGTGTCAATACAGGGTGAGTCAGAATAGTCAGGTCCCGTTTTCAAAAAATCAAGAAAAATACTTCTTGTACAAAATTGGTAATTGTTTACATTGTTTATCAGAGTAGGCTTACTTCTTCATACCTGGTGATGTTTTCACGACAATATCATATTCCACGCCAGATTTACAACATATTTACGAAAAGACGCGTAATCCAAAGTGTTCCAAGTTTGGTGGTGGATGTTAACACTACTGTAATATTAGTGATTCATACAACACACCACTTTGTATAACTGTTGCAATTGATACCAAAATATCATGTTTTTTTGTTGAATCTCTGATAAATTAAACGATATTGCATGCAAAGTATTTATATATATTATAATATAACTCAGTATTGCACAAATATATTCATAAAAATGGACTGTGCACTTTGCCTGGTAAGTTGCCTAAACACAAACTGTTTAAATATGTAAGATCTGTTTTCTCTCAGACTTCTCTCATATATCAGTTCGATTTAAATAACAAATTTCAAAATACTTTGGTCAACATTTTGTCAAAACTCAATGTTTATTATAGGCTATCTCTGATTGCACAAAAACTATTGAAAACATAACCGCAAAGACAATTAAACCTCTTTTCCTATTGTAATTGCTGTGAGTACCAACACGCCTTTGATTGACTTATTCAAAAGGCGCGCGTTAAACGTTAACATCCATAGGGATCCCATAGATAAGTTGGAACAGATTTTATTTCACAGAATTTAGAAAAATGATCATATCTCCAGTTTCAAATAACCAATTTGAATGAAATAAATTTTAGGTTATAGCTAGTAATGCCACCTTGCTAGGTAAGTCATTAAATATATGAATTTTTGAATTTTAACTGGTTTAAAAAATCGGTGAAATCGGGACCTGACTATTTTGACTCGCCCTGTATAGCCCCGGATTACATCCTTACTCTCAGCAGTAGGCCTACCTCATGTACCTTAATCATGCATGGCAAAAATAAGTGTAAAAGCGCAGATTTGGCGCGCGCTACGCGGGTATTTCTTAGTCGGTAGTCTTGTCGGTTCGTTATTTTCTCGTCCCTCCAATATGGAAACCCTAACTATATACGCCCACTGGTCTTAGTTAAGTACTGTTCTGTTATATATTATCATGATTAATATGGCATGGCATAGAATTAAAAGGCTCATTCCATCCATTCTTTAGCTATAATGTCAGTCTCTTCAAGACGGTATACAAATAAATGATATTGAGCTAGCTATAATTACAGTCATGGACTAAACCATAAAATAAATAAAAATGTGAAAGAAAACCGTATTCATATGTTAATTTAACTGGGCTCTAATTGAATTAATTAATGAATTAATTATGGACTGATATTGTGTCAATATATCCCGGATTACTCTCAGCAGTGCCTCATTGGGCTAATTAAATATTAAATGTGTGTGACTCCCGATCAAATGTCCCCATCAATATAGGGATTTTAGTAAGAAACTATGAAAGAAAGCACATATTTTTCTCACTACCCCTGCAAATAGACCCTATGATGACGAAAAAACGTAGTGACCATGTGGGTTATTTTTACATGATGATTGATAGTGAAGCAATCTCACTTTAACTATGAAACTTCGGCAACTTCATACAGAACGGTAAACACCATAGCGAACAAATTGGCCTGATTCACGTGACCGCCTCCCCCGCCCCCCCCCCCCCCCCCCCCCCCTCTCCCCCTGGTTAAGTCATAATTATATTTAAATGGCTCTGCTGAAACTTACATCCGGGACTTACATACATGTACAACATAGGCCAGGTAAGGTCACCACCACTTGTATGGCTTGAATGGACACTGTAATCTGTAGGCAAAAATTACTATTGATCAAATAATCATAACACTTACCCATTTCTAGTCAGACTCGTTTTAGTGAAAGTAGTTATAGCTTATTCTTTCATCATTGCAGAGTCTAATTTGTGGACATTTTCTTTACGACACACTGCAGGATTTTTTTAAGCCGCTGCAATGCGTGTAATACAAAATAACGTAGATAACTGTATACGATGACTACCACACCATATTTCACGGAAGTTGCACTGCAAGTGTCTATTAATAACCGTGGCGTTAAACGACTTACAGTACAGGGTGTCCAAAGTACCTAAGTATTGCCGTTTTATAGATACACGGAAGCCAGACTGCATGTTTGTTTGTTTGTTTGTTTGTTTGTTTACACGGTCGGTCCGTACAGACACACGCTTGGGTCCTGAAGGGACCAGACTCAAGCAATAAGCCTTTAAGCATGCTGGTTGAATTATTATTAAAAACAGCCACTCCCAACAAATATAACAATTTTGCTGTCAGCCTTCAGACTTGAGAAAAGAATATCGATCGTTCATTGCCTTGTAGAACTAAGTTTGTCCAGAGTTTCATGTCAGACAAAACGGATGCCAACACTCTGGCATTGCGTATAAAATCACATTCAGAAGCATGATTTATTTTCCAACCCTAAACACGAGATACGTGATTCTGTGGCCCTGGCTATGTTGTCTTAAATTCGGGCCAAGGAATTCCGGGGACTTGAATTATAGTGCTTAACTGCGTAGTATCTATAGACAAGCTAGACCAATTATGCCTAGTATTTTTTCTCGAGTGGCATATGGGTGTTCAACATTTTTTCTTTCTTCCTTGGCCAACACTATGATCTCGGTACGCAAATGAAGTTTAGGCCTATGCGTTGAATACAAGTCTTGCCATACAATATTTTGGAGTTAATATCTGCGAAGCCGCGTGTCTAAAGAATAGCTTAGTCCAGTTTTAAACCTCCTTTCAGCAGCCTTAGACTTGAAAAATCGATTCGATGTTTTGCTAAGTTGAGTAGTCTAGGGGGGGGGGGCGTGGCTTTTTAATTATTTTCCCTTCTTTTTTTTCTTTTCCCTTTTTCTTTCTTTTAATTGTATTGATTTATTCACGATTATAAATATTTATAAAGTTTTTTTTATTCCAAAACTCAGGAAATCTAATCTTGACTGCCTTCATTCATAGCATCCACTTTCCCTTTTAAATGGATTTTTTTTATATAGGCATGAAGAGGGCGTTTTATGCTGGTTCCCTGCATCCAGACTGCCTGCATCAATGGACTCCACACAACTTATCCATAGATGCAGGCAGACTTTATCCTCCAGTCGTACAATACGCTCCACTGCGTTTGCTGTTGTGACGACTGGAAATGTTCCAGCCCAAATGACGGAGCACTTTTTGACAGCAATTTGCTTACCGCGCGAGCTGCGCCTTGCACAAACACGCGAATTGCACGCGAATTGGTAGGCCACTTACGCACACGCGGGCGCGCGCACATTCATGACATCCATTTAAAACACGGCTGAATCATGATCAAGTTGATTGATCATGCATTTAAATTCATTTTTGTTTACTAGCAAAACCGTCGTTTTCTTTCGACAGCAAGCCTGCACTTTGCGGCTGTTTACATACCGGGTTGTTGGTCAATATTTTACGATGTACATATTTTCACATACCTAAAATATATGGAAGAAACTCCCAAACCTAAGTTTTAAAAGGCCTGCTGCTGCGCTGTCTCATGTTTTTCACTCTTTTTTCGTAGAGAATTAAATCAATGAAGTGTTAATGATTTCCAATATCGGCCAGTAAAAAGATATAATTCGTACCGATGTGGCAGTAGGCCGTGCGTGGACATGCAAAAGTCTGATAAGTGATAAGTGTTATAAGCTTTAAAGTTTTAAATACCAGGATGCATGGGCTGCTGCTGTACTGTTGGATCATCAAGCACTTTTGGTCACGATTGGCTCTGTCATTACAACATGATCATAGTATAACTATTAGTATCTGTACCAGACCACCCCTCCAATACTACTCACATACATAGGCCTACATAAATTAATAACGAAATATCGGAAATATTTAAAACAAATATTATAAATGTCCTAAAAAAATTATAATAAAAAAAAAATGTCCCAATATTTTTTTTTTATCAACACACTAATTTCAACAACAACAAAAAATGCTGGTTTTTTTTTAAATTGTTAATTTATGGAATGTATGTTTTGCATAAAAGATAGGCCTAAATATGAATTTCAATTTTTAAACCAAATTAATTTGTTTTATTTTGAGTTTGAGTGCGTACCTTCATCATAGGCTGAGCAGGATAGAGTTTGATGGAGCAAGAAGGCAGGATATAGGACTAAGACTTAATAATAGGAGGGTACGAAGCCGGTGTAGGAGGCTGGCGCAGGCAGGATGTATGAAGGCCTACACGGGGGCCTACAGTACAGATCTAGCGTAGAGTGTCGTACAGGTGAAGTAAGATGTATGGACATGTGGCGCAGGAATGTGTACAAAGATAGCGCAGGAACAGGAAGGCGTTAGCGCAGGAAAGCGTAAGTGCATGAAGGTGTACGAAACTGGCACAGGTAGGCGTACTAAGCTGGTGCAGCAGGAGGCTTCGTACAGAGCTGATATGCACTTACTCGGCCTACAAAGCTGGCGCAGGAGGCCCGTACAGAGCTGGCGCGAGAAAGCGTGCAATACGAATGTAGCGCAGGAAAGCGTAAAAGTATCGCAGGAAAGCGAAAAGGTATCGCAGGAAAGCGCAAAGGTATCGCAGGAAAGCGCAAAGGTATCGCAGGAAAGCGCAAAGGTATCGCAGGAAAGCGTACAAAAGTAGCGCTGGAAGGCGTTCGAAGGTAGCGCCAAAGGCGTACAAAGGAATACAGGAAGGCGTACGAAGGAGTGCAAGAAAGCGTACAAATGGCACAGGAGGAAGCCTGCATGAAGAGCATGAATTGAAGCCGCTACAAAAATCTATGGGGTTATGAATGGCATAAATTGACTGACATTAGGGCATATTTTAATAACTAACTAATAGTAATACTATCATGGTATCTGTGGAAAAGTAGGCCTAAAAAGTGCCTCCCTCCCTCTCTAGCTCTAGGCTTAAAAAAGGGTCTCCCTAGTCCCTACCCTAGGCCTTTTTAAGGCCAGCCTAATTTAGTCTAAGCTATACATCATGTAAATGTATGAACTATATTACTAGGCCTAGTAAAATTACACAAAAGTACTGACCTCGTAAGAAGTAGTCGTAAAGCCTAGGTTAGGCACAACAACACTCAGTCTCATGTAGTCAATTGTCAAAGCTACCGCTTGTTATCATCAATGAACGAGAGCAGCGGTCGCTCAACTCACAGCACAGAACTGTCGAACTAGGTTATGTATGCCTAGAATTTGTTGTTTAATTATCGAGGAACAACATACACCTCCAGGCTCGGAACATATTATCCGGCAGAATTCTGTTGATTTTAACGCTGATCGTAAATAATATCTGCTGTAAAATGTAAACAAACAGGGTGACCGTAAAATCTGGGATCTGCTGACTACTTCGCGAAGAGCATGAAGAGTGTGTGATGTGGTTGAGGAGGCACGGGATTGGTTAAAGTTTGTGTTTTATTGTACTCTTTCTTTACAGAAGAGGCTTCTTTAGGTGAATTACTTCCCCAAAATCAATAGTTTTACTCTTTACTAATCGCAATCATCAACCTCTGCTCACCCGCCGGCGCCGCAAGCCGCGCCGCGTCGTGCCGGCAGATCTGCGTGGCAAGTGACATGCATATTCATGTATGTAAATAAAATCACAATTCCGATTTTATTTTGCTCCTTCTATTTTCACGCTTTGTGACCAATCCCCAAGTGGAGGACCGCGCTATGCATTCTGGGTATATTAGTTCAGCGGGTGCGGGACGACACTTCGGGGACTGGTGGAACTTGTCTAAGATGCAGGTACGCGGAAATTTCGAGTCAATTCAGAGGTCACGCACTTGCGCAGTGCTGAACTTAGGGAGCAGTTCCATTTGTACGCGATAAAAATTGCGAGAATGTTCCGGGCCCCGATGAGTTTTTTATCGCGAACAGTTGCGCGAACAGTTGCGCGAACAGTTGCGCGAACAGTTGCGCGAACAGTTGCGCGAACAGTTGCGAGAAGCAAAGGATTACGTATTACCGCTTGTTTAAATATAACAAAAGATAAGTGGTCGGTATGTAAATAGAGCTTCGGGCTATTTATTCTAGTTGTAAGGTACAAATTCAGCATTTCATGTTTTTAGAGATAATGTTATTGATTATGGATGTTTAACGTAAATTGTATTATCCTCGTGTATTTGCTAAACAATGTCCCGCTCTATTTGCTAAACATACCACAGGGTATGGCAGAGGCCTCGTATCGCAATCTCTCAACATGCCCTTTTTAAAATTCGCGGCGATCAAAAGTCCCAGTGTCGATGATGTCATAGTTGTACAATACACATGCGCAAATTTGAGCACCGATACCCATGACGTCATCGACACCGGGACTTTCAATCGCCGCGAATTTTAAAAAGTGCATGTTGAGTGATGGCAGTTTTTATTCATTTTTGTGACTAGTACGGTGTTTTGTTCTATATAATTACGTAACTTCGGCTCGATAATTATGTTTCTAACAAATAATGCTCAATGTTGTGCTTGCGGGACCATTCCTTTAACGCCTTTTTGCGCAAACATAATATACATAATAAATAACACACTGACCTTTAGGGATACACCGTTCTGCACGACGAACTTTGTAGTTAGTACGCACGGACTGAGGGCGCTATGATACTGAAGTTCCAGTGAACGCCAGCACATAAAGGATCCGGTGATCTACTTACCTATCTACCCTCAATCCTTACCACTCCAAATACTCCTATTCCATATCTCATCCTCGCCAAGAAACTCAAATCTGCTAGTCCATGTCCATACAAACCACTCAATCTGAAAAGATAACTCCCTCCAAAACTAGTTACTAATTGTTATGAAAGAAAATCAAGCGTATGCTAACTACTTGGTTGACGTACAAACGGTCAATAAACCAGTTACTCGCCCTGCCACGTCTCATTCGAAACACCCGCAACTCATTAGCATACTCATTATGCTATTGTGGCATACGACCAATAGAAAACTACCATTAATTTCTCTTTCGCGCTACCGCTCAGCCGAAATTAAAATGTTTTCAATTTAACTTAACGCCTTTTTGCGCAAACATAATATACATAATAAATAACACACTGACCTAAAGGCCCTGTCACACCATAGCGTATGGCCTGAACGTGGCCTGAACGTATGCCGACGTATTCAAAAAATAGCTCGAAAATTGTCAGAGTCCGAGATTACGAGAACGTCCAAGAACGTCCAACTTCCCAACGAATTGCGTCAACATCGGTGATGGAATGGACGTATCCATAGCGTATTAAATGCACTAGCGGCGTACCCTCGCTACGCTCGGGTCCCCGCTAGATGGTTATGCCACATTACCTACCTCTGAAACCACATACTAACCCCTACAACCCCCCCCCCCCCCCCCCAATCAGGTTGATTTATATAACCATATCCAGTCCAAAACAATTTACCGTGGCTACTTTATTAGCCCCTATCTCTCAAACCGCATCAACTCGGTACTTTTAAAACCACATAAACCCCCTACCCCCCCCCCCCCTCACTGCAACTACACCAACCGGCCAGGTGGATCTATAATTATAACCCTCCTAACCATTTCTCGTGGCTACTTCATTAACTCTTAACCTTATCCTAAAACATTTCCCGTGGTTTTACCCTCCCCATACACCACCCAAACCAGGTTGATTTATATAATTTATAAAGAAATCAGGTTGCTTCATTAACCCATTTCCCGTGGTTTTACACCGCCCCTCCCCCCCCCCCCCCCCAACATGACACCAAATATCCCTACCAACAGGCCTATTCCCGTGTGGCTTCTGCGCCATGTGTAGAAGTGCGTGTGCCGCGTCAGTGAGCCCTTGCGCAAGCATGCACGCGACGCGTTACCACGGTAAGATTACGCTGTAGTAGTACGCGCAACGCACAATATTGTTCAATTCTAGTGGCATTTATGAGCCAAATCTGAGAGGTTTTTTGCTGTTTTTGGAGCCAATTGTTAACCAATTTCAGTGAAATAAACTTTAACACCCTTCCCGTTATTTCCTCTATCTTTTATGCAAATTAGGCCCCACTTTGATCACAACTAACGGAGAAATAAGGATAACAAATAAACACACAAACACCCCAACACACACACAAACACACACCGTTTCCAGATTTATAGTAGGATACATAGCGTATGACTAACGTATTGATAGCGTATCACTAACTTATAACAAACTTATGACAGCGTATCACAGCGTATGCGATCGGCGAGCGTATGACCAACGTAGTCGTAGCGTATGTCTGCCGTGCTCGACGTATCCTCAGCGTATCCTCGGCGTACAACGAACACGTGACTAATGCCGTTGCAGAAATTGAGTTTCGTTTACGGCGGGACAAGTGTTGCCAGTTCAAGTAAACGCAGCCTAGATGATAACTATTAAAATATCTAGAAGGGTAAATCTATAATGTCCAACCTATAACTTAAGACGATTAACGTACCTCTAACGTATGTCTAACGTATGTCAGCGTTTGTAAACGTATGTCTAACGTACCACGAACCTATCGGGAACTTATGCAGAACGTAAGTTAAGCACACGTTGAGTACGTCGAGAAATTTTGAACATGCTCAATCATTTTTCGCGGGCTCGACGTGTTCCAAATTTTCACAACGTATCACAGCGTGCTCTTAACGTATACGACGTATCCCAAACTTACCCCTAACTTGTATCAGCGTACACCAACGTACGCCAACGTATTTTTCGATATTTCGCATACGTTGTTATACGTTCAGGCGATACGCCATGGTGTGACAGGGCTACCGTACAGCTAGCGCGCATTCGGCGTTTTGTGAACTTATGGAGGGTTTGAGTATATAAATGAGTCCCTTGAGTATCTCATCCTCACTTCTTCATGGTCTGTCGTTGCTTGCTTCTTCTTGCAGGCATGTTAACTGCTTGATGACATCGGCGGGAATGATGTAATGTGAGATCGGCACGGTATTTATACGTGCTAGAGCGGCAAAATAAGCCACGTGTTCGCTGTACGTCGAGGATACGCTGACGATACGTCGAACACGGCAGACATACGCTACGAATACGTTAAGTAAACGTTAAGCATACGCTAGTCATACGCTCGCATACGCTGTGATACGCTGTGATACGCTGTGATACGCTGTCATAAGTATGTTATAAGTTAGTGATACGCTATCAATACGTTAGTCATACGCTATGTATACGTTCAATACGCTATGGATACGCTATGGATACGTGACAGGGGCTTACACGATCGCCCGGCATAAGGTGAATACGTGAGAATACGTCGAAACTCGTTGGAAATACGTCAGGCATACGTTAGACATACGGCACATATACGTTATCAACTCGTTATCACTACGTTGGCTGTACGTTTCCCCCAGCCTACGTTCATCAACGTATATCAACTTACGAGTAACGTACGAGTAACGTACTACTATACTAACGTATGTCAGCGTATGTCAACGTATATTTAACGTACCACAAACTTACCGGGAACTTAAGCAGAACGTATTAAGCACACGTTGAGATACGTCGAGAAATTTTGAGCATGCTCAATATTTTTTCGTGGTCCAAATTATCACAGCGTATCACAGCGTGCTCTTAACGTAAACGACGTATCCCTAACGTACCCCTAACTTATATCAGCGTACGCCAACGTACACCAACGTATTTTTCGATATTTCGCATACGTTGGCATACGTTGAGGCGATACGTTATGGTGTGACAGGGCCTTTAGGGATACACCGTTCTGCACGACGAACTTTGTTTGCTCCCTTTGTCAATATTAAAGAACGGGCAGCGCAGGCAAATTCATATTAAGTCAATAACAATTTTATTCATAATCCAAAACACTACAGCATCATGTGTAAATCCCATACATTTAAGGGATCGCCTATATACCCAAATTCATTGACACTAAAAGTTTATTCGACATGGTTTCTTTGACATACCTTATATCTTTTGAGGAATCAGACTTCCATCTTCCGTGCCTTTTAAACAGTCTATCTGGGACGTCGAAGGCAGCGGCTGCTGACGCTCCACCAGCACGTAAACTATGTACACCAAACTTACTAGCATCTAGACCAATGTCTGTTAGTGCGTCTTTCAATATCTCCCTACACCTTGAATAAGATAGTTTTCTTGGACGAATCACATATTTATTCTCAGACTTAAGCAATTTTATAGATGTAAACAAATAATTAGATGAACCAAACTCAAGTATACCTGCACACCTCAAATATCTGCGAAGCATGGCAACGGGACATGTGCTCTTCCCTGTAGCACCAATGATCACCCATGCCCCTTCTCGGTATTGATCTGTCTTACTTTTCTCTAGGAAAAGTTTAACGTGTGAGTCCGACAATTCTATGTCACATACTCTCAGACTGGATAACTCATCGTAACGGAGAAATCCCGAATATGCTATTAACACCATTGTGCATAGCCTGAGATCTTTAACGTCATCTTTATTAAACATATTAATGATTAAACACAAAATATCCGGAGTTATAGGTTCTTTCCATTTCTGCTCCTCACATCTGGAACACTCTCAATGTCACCATCAGGGAATCGAACTCTTTAGGTATTTTCAAGAAGGCTTTAAAGAATCATTTATATCCAATCTAATTTGTCATTCTGCCATTGGTTTTCAGGTTTATGTGTTACTGCTTTCACTGTATTTTACATTGTTTGCTTTTTCTGTTTGTTTTTTTTCCACACGAGCTGCGTTCTTGATGTAGTGGCGCTATACAAATGCATTTATGTTATGTTATGTTATGTTATGTTCCTATTAACTGGTTTCGCCAACAACCTTTTTAATCCGTCCAATAATAATTGAAGAAAACGAGAATCACACGGGTTATACGTGCACGACTTAACAGAACAATATTATAATGCCATTTCATAGCAAAAAATGCAGTCTCGATCCTGCTATACGGAGCACTATCATTATACAGAGAAATAAAGTACCTGGCAATGTCTTCATGATCGGCAGATTTTGGATTCACCTTATTCAGTCTACTCCACACTTCCCATGCTGCAAATGCATGTTTATACCTGCTCTAGATGCGTCCATGACACACTTCAAAGTACTTTTAAATGTATTATCTCTGAAATGAAAAATGTTCACATGCATGTTTCAAGTTCAACTGACCAGTGTCAAAATATATATATTAATCGCAATAATTCTTTGCTCCAGCGAGCATGAGAAACTGAAACGCTTCAGAAGCGTCTTAGGCCTCTACGCCATGTGAATAGCTCCAGTGAGCATTTTTAAACTCCAGTGAGTTATTATTTCGCTCCAATGAGCTATATCTGAGTGGATTACCCTCTAATGACATGCATTCTGTCAAATCATAGTCAACCATTCCAGATGATCTACCCAGTTATGCCGTAACTATCATATAAATTATAATCTCCCGTCCAAACGTACACAAAGCACTTCACTGTTGAATTTATTCGATCCAAATATAGAATTCTTATTGCGGCCTTGTACAAATATAAAAGAGGGGTCAGAGAATCTGACCACTTTGACTACAATGCTGGCAAATGAGCTGGCCCTCGAGAATAAGAGTGGCCAGAAGAATGCTGAAGGCCAAGAAGGTATCACTAATGTCGCTTGTGCTTTACAAACCTTCACATATTTAACAGCTTGACCTACCAGGTCAATTGGTGGAACCAACCAATTGTTCTCACTCTCCCAAGACACAGCAAATGCGTCCACTTGACTGGTGTTCGGACACCAATATTTAGAATTGAAATGGTGTAATTTTGAATTTTGACTATCAGCAAATCGGTCCACGGTGTGTGGACCCCAAAACAAATCAACGAAATTAAAGAAACATTGAGAAACCCCCCAATCATCAAAATCGATCTCTCTGCTGAGAATGATCTGCTTGGATATTTTCCTCCCTCGGCACCCAGTACATGCAGATCAGTGTTATTCTCCTTACAAAAAGATGCAATATCAATACTCATTTCATGCAATTCCAGTTTCATACTCCCTTTCCTGATCACAGCTTCAACTCCCGTGTTATCAGAAAACACTTTCACGCATTTGTCACGCAATTTTGGAGCAAACGCCCTCAACGCCAGCTCAACCCCTTTCAACTCTCTCCATATGGAGCTCTTACCCGTCTCAGTGTCTGACCAAGATTGGTTGAATTTCATAATACCTTCGGGACATCTCGTCCATGCTCCGCAGCCACTGTGGCTCGCATCAGAATACAACAAAATCTGTGGTAAAGAATAATCAAAAACATATCGGTTATTCATACTCTTAATGTTTTTCTTCCAGAAAAACAACTCATCAATAATTGGACTGTCCCCTGGAACTCTAAACACTTTATCCCAATGTATTTGATCACAAATCGCCATCACTGAAAACCTGGTTCTCAGCTGTGCCACGTGTCCGGTAACCGGTATAAGGGATATAATTCTGCCTACAAAGGCAGCCAATTGTCGAGCTGTAACGTATGGCAAACTTTTTGTAATGTTGTTAATACATAAAATAATATTCATAATTCTCCTCTCAACCACTTGTAACAAACCTTTCTCCGAGTTCCAAACCATGCCCAGCCAATCAATACATTGAGTTGGACTCCATACCGACTTTTCAAAATTCGGCACCAGGCCAGCTTTCAACAAATCTTCTTTAACAGAAACTGCAATGGCTTCGCATTCACTATACGATGATGTACCCCATCCATCGTCTAAGTACACCACAATAAAATGTCCCTTATCACGCCAGTGCTTAACTAAGGATCTCATGCACTTCGTAAAAATATATGGTGCAGACGACAAGCCAAAGGGCAAAACCTGAAAAGAAAAATACCTAATACCTTGCCCAAAATCCTACGCAAAACTCAGATATTTACAATGATCTGGTAAAATGTCAATATGATGATAACCTGATTTCAAATCAAAAGAAAACATATAGTTATTCTTACAAAAATATTGTAAAGCAACTGACCAGTCGTCGAAATGAATTTTCTGCTTCCATACGTGGTGGTTAACATACCTCAGATCTAAAATCAACCTCTTCTTCCCTGAACTCTGAACCGATACTGTAAAAGGATTAACGATGTCCGGAGCAACAAAAGATTCAATAACTAAATGTTTTGAAATCAAGTCATTAATGGCCTCTGAAACAAAATCTGCGTAATTCAATGCAGATTTGTTATTCTTAAAAGTTGCTGGAGCAGGTGTAGAATAGAATGGAATAGCGTAACCGCAGTCAATCAGTCTAATAATATCATCCGGCGCTCCAATGTCACGCCAAAATTGTATGTTCGCCTTCATTCTACCCCTAACAATGGGTTCAGCATTACCTTGCTCATACTCATAAAAATTGTTCAAATAAAACTCATAATCGTACCGGTATAAATCAGAGGCTTGTATTTGGTACTTGGTGGCAAGTTTGGTACCAGATTGTGCCTAAAAGATCCATCCAAATAAATGTCTATCTAGCCTGCTTGGTCAAAATATAATCGGAAATTACTATATCATGGGACATAAACAAAGTGTATGACTTTCTTTTGTTGAGCACTTTACAACATGTAATACATGTCAACGCTGCACAAAAGAAAGTATCCACTTTTTCGAGGCGCCCTGTGTTTAATTCTTAGGACCCTGTAAATTACTCAACGTTGTTTAAAAACATGCTCTTTTAAACAACTGTTGGTTAACTGGTGAATCGCACAACGGTTGTTTTAAATATGTTTGCACAATGTTGGTTAAATTTTAAACAACTATTGGTTAAATTTATGAAAATCAAAGTTTATTTAACCAATGTTGTTTGAAATTTAAACAATGTTGGCTAAATTGTTTTAAACAACAAATCTCATTAGCACATGGTTCTATTTTTCGTGTCTTGAATCACATCGTAGATAGTATATCCAGAATAGTGACAACGTTTTTTCGCGCCGTTGTTCAAATTTATTTTCTTTCTAATGTAATTCTCATCTATAAAAAGGATTGATGGGCATTGGCAATTAGTGGGGATCGCGGGGCGGGTACAAAAAGGATCGTGACTGAGGGAAGTGGGGGTAATTTCCTCCCCTAGTGTGGTTATGCCACTGTGCGTTAGCAGATACAATATAGATTGGCATGTAGCGATTTGGGGGAAGGGGCGGCGGGCAAGTGATCTGTAGCGACTCAATATTCAGCAAGTCATTATTGCCAGTGTAAAATTCATCATCGGGAATCTGGATAAGACTGAAATCGCCCAGCAACCCTACTATGAAATACCTTATAGATCGATGTAGCTTACCGGGGTAGTCGCAGCCAATGGCCCCGGTCCGAGATCAAATTAAATGACAACTTTTCACAATATAAAATGTACATGTATATGTATTTATTGCTGGTAAAAGACATTCTTTCACAATATGACATATTATTTCAAAGATAGTTATTGACAACCGTTTCTGGTTAGACTAGCCATTGAACTAAGTGCTCAATACCGTAAACGGCAGAGCTTATACAAATTCAGAGGTATAGACCTTCCGGAATATATTGCTACTCCAAATTTCATAGACCATCCCATACGGTCATTTTGTCCAATCATCAGGCGAAAAGATGTTTCTCTGATCGCTGGCAATTTGACCAATCGAAAATGAGAATACACATTCAATGGTGTTTTTTACCAGCGGTCAAAGCAACATCATATTCCAAAAGAGATCAATACACACATCATCAAAAGATAATCAAAAAGTGCTCACTGATAAATCAGGAGCGTAATAGCTTTGTCAACCGTTTCTGGTTAGACTAGCCATTGAACAAAGTTCAATAATGTGTGTATTGACCTCTTTTGGAATATGATGTTGCGTTGACCGCTGGTGATTGGACAAAATGTCCGTATGGGATTGTCCATGAAACTCAGAGTAGCGATATATTCCGTAGGTTCTATACCTCTGAATTTTTATATTTCAAAGAAACATTTACTTATTGGTGATTACACATATACAAACATTTGATACACATTTCAAAGATACACACATTTATTGAGGACGTTTTTTTCCTCGAAATTGTCAAAGATAACTGTAGTCATATGATCATGATGGTGCATTATAGTTCAAAATGGTGTGACAAAAGTGAGTCTTTTATTCTTAAGTTTACCATTCTTTTTAAAAATAACTTTTAAGAATTTACATAATTGAGTTACTTTATCATGACAAAGGATCTACAATCCTGGAAAAAGTCTTGGAACGCTATTTGTTAATAACGAGAAGAAACAAATAACACCATCCCCTCATGCAATTATGAGAAATGTCAAAGTCTTCAGCAGTTATTCAAGGTGTTCCTACATTAATTGATGGGGTGTGGGAAGGGAACAGTGTTGTTTAAGATGTCTTTTTCAGATATTAACAAAATAAACATAATTTAGACCAGAAAAAGACATTTTGTATTTATATATAATGTAAAAAAAAAATTGTGTAAAGCGTTTCAAAAAATTGTTTCCAAGATTGTAGGTCAAACTTTTAACCCTAACACTGCCATATACCACGATAAACCACGACTGGGCACGTTGGTACCACCCGGCGTGGAAGTTTTTCGCTGAAAAGATGGACCCACTCCATACAGTCTGGGCAATACACTGCCCAGACTGTGCTTGGAAGGCGTGGTGTAGCGGGGGATTGGAAGCTCCACGTGCTGGAGGTCCCTGGATCAAATCCGGTGGGATCGGGGGGTATTTTGGTCGATTTTTCACGTTGAAGTAAAAATTCTGAAAAAGTGGGGGGTGGGGGGGGGGGGGGTAGAGTTAGGGTTAACAAGCAATTTTTTGAATTTTTTTTTTCTTCAAACATTTTCTAAGTTTTGTTAATATAACCCTAACACTGCCATATACCACGATATACCACGACTGGGCACGTTGGTACCACCCGGCGTGGAAGTTTTTCGCTGAAAAAATGGACCCACTCCATACAGTCTGGGCAATACACTGCCCAGACTGTGCTTGGAAGGCGTGGTGTAGCGGGGGATTGGAAGCTCCACGTGCTGGAGGTCCCTGGATCAAATCCCGGGGGGATCGGGGGATATTTTGGTCGCACACCCCCCCCCCCCCCCCCCCCCCCCCCCCCCCGTATTGCCGCCACTGGACAATTGTTGAATCTTTATTTATCTGGAATTCCGATCAGTCAAAATGATGTGATCCAAAAGTGATTCCATTACGAAGCACACACCTTTACATTATCAATATTTGTGGATGGGGAATAGACAGACAAGTGAAGAATGAGTGTATATTCTCTATCAAAACTGCGTTGGAGGCTTGGAACTCCAATTCATTGAAACGCTGTAATGACCCTTAATGAAAGATGGCGTAATGATCCACAAAACAACAATTGTATGAGCACCAACCAGAATGATTTCGCCCCGGACGAACCAGTCATACACTTGTTCACTTGATAACAAGACAAAACAAAGTTAACATGACGAGATTGTAACATCGGTGAATTCCTAAAAGTACTGGATGTGGCTAGCAACCAACGTGGACTCTCGCCTTCAAAGCCAAGCACCAGTCAGTTAGTGGCAAAATTATCAGATGATATGGCCAGGTCAACACATCCGCAAATCCAAAAGATGAATAAACGACTTCAACAGCATTGGTCATGGTCATTCACGGGACGTATAACAAACTACTCATATTGCTAATGTCGGTGGTGGTGGGGGGTGGGGGGGGGGGGGGGGGGGGGGGGCGAAGATCAATTACGCAACCAGCAAAGATGAAGCTGTATTGACCATCCTCCAATGATGACAACAACAAAATTGTAAAACCAACCCAGTGGCTCTTATAACTTATAGATAGAATAACGCCAGGCTTCTGTAAAAAGATATCTGCCTGGAGTTTTGTATAACAAACAACGCATATAGCTAATGTCGGTGGTGGGGGGGGGGGGGGGGGGGGGGGGAGACCGAAGACCAATTACGCACCCAGTAAGGATGAAGCTGTATTGACCATTCACCAATAATAAAACAAAACTTGTAAAACCAACCCGGTGGCTCCTTTAGATAGAATAATGCCAGGCTTCTGTGAAAAGATATCTGCCAGCCTGTTAATGAGATTGGATCAAGACCATTCTTTTTTCATGTCCGAAGGCTGACAGCAAAATTGTTAACTTTATTAGTTAGAAGTAGCTCTTTTTACTTCATTCGTTTCTTCCATCTTTTCTAACTTTCATTTCATTCAGCCAGCATGCTATATAGGCCCTTTTAAGCTTGGCCCGAGCATTTTGCTTGAGCCAGCGTGTGTCCATACGGACCGACCGTGTAGTCAAACAAACAAACTTGCAGAGTAATACAGGTTGGAAAGCTGGTATTGTAACAGGTCACTTAGAGCACCAACAAGTTGTAAACTGTATACATACATAGCACTTGTGTTTACCAGGCATATTCATCATCACCAAATCCTCGCATCCTTATGCTCATCGTGCATTCTACAAATCATTCGGTGGATTGACCTTCCTCTTCTGCTAGGTATTTAGAAATTGCTTCTCTGAGTTTTGCCTCTTATTCAGTGGCCGACACTGAATACCAAAGTTCTTTACCCCGCTACGATATAAACTTGACAAACAGTAGTCAATATCTGTCATAATCGTTTCGACCATTTTGTTGCTCGAGACGTGGACCATTTGGTCGTTAACTAATGGCAGACGCTGCACATCAAGGATTTCTAGCTTCGGAAGGTGATGAAGGGATCTGAAATATGCCTCCAGAATGTCCAAGCCATTATCCTGTGGCCCGGGGGGACTTCCGTGTGTTCCAATAGAAACCACCACATCAACCAAATGTGGCATGTACTGAAAGCTCTCCGTCAAGGCAATGGCACCGCTTTGTGGAATATTAGCGTTCATGAATGTGATCGTACGCAGTTGCGGAGAGTGTTGCAATCCACGCGTCAGCTTTGCCATCGACGAACCGATGTTGTTCCAAGACAAATCCAGTTGCTTTAATTTCTCCGCTCGTGGAAGCAGCTTCGCAAGAGCCGCAACGTGATCTTCTTGTAATCCAGCATTCGTCAAGACTAACTCCTGGAGAGATGGCATGAGAGGTTTCAGATGTTGAATTGCTTCGCCCACTTTACAGTTGACAAAGTGAATATTGTGAATAGATGATCGGATCTGAGACAGCATTTGAGCTGTGCCTTGGGTCGTCAAGGGGATATTGGTGAGTAGCAGGGATGCCAGGGATTTCTGTCGTTTCAGGGTATTGCCCATACTCACTGTTTCAAACTCAACATTTCCCAGCTCTATCTTCCTGATAGACGTGATACCCTTTGAACCTCTGTTCAAACTAACAATGATGCGGGTGATGTCAAGCCTATGCCTAGCCAAAACAGTGATATCTAACAACTGAGATAGTTTACAAATCTTGTCTGACAATGCCGCTACCTGGCTCTCACTAGGCCCAGTTTCGACAATTTCCGTTTCCCAACTCAGCACTAGCGCCTGGACGTGAATCATTTCATCCAATGTTTCAACGATCAGACGAAATGAGCCTGCCCCGCATAAGAGTTTCAACTCTCGCACATCGGAAAGAACGGAAGTGACTTTACTCTTGGCCGCAATCTTGACAAGATGATGAAAATAGCTCAGAGAAGAAGGAGGATTCTGACGGATTTCGACCATCTTAGATTGAAACAGAGGCCCTAGCCAAGAATTCACAGCTTCATCATATTCGAATTTGCTTTCCTTGAGCATAAGGAAAAGCGGCCAAAGGTCTTTTCTAGCCGCTTGCGTCATCCCTCCAATGCGTAAGCTGTCCTCTGTCCGGTGTTTCAAGACTTGTACAACATGAGGCAAAATCAATGCAGCCGCCTTCTTACTCATAGCACAAGAAAATGTTAACATCTCAGCTTGAGCAAAAACCTGGTCATCATCTGTGATCTGTTGCAGATAAGACTGGAATGAATCATCAGATTTATCTGCAAGTGTAATCCAGTAGTAGGCTGCGCAATATTCTTGAACCGATTTGTGCAAAAAGGTGACAGAAATGCTCAGGTTAAGCTTCGATCTTAGGCGTTCCTTTGTCAACAACCCTACTTTGCATGCCTTTTCGAGAACATGATCTGGAAAATCTTTTTCTGAGAATACCAACTTCCCACCCGAGGAGGTCAAACCATCTAAAGCCACATGACCCAAGGCCACAAGAGCCTCTGACATATCGTCATCTGTCTCGCTAACAGCACAGCTATTATGATACCGTTTCCACAGATAGAGAATGACTTGCTCGTACAGCGCCGTGGAAGTATCGGGAAGCATTTCTGTGTCACTCCAAAGAAGACACAACATCAAGAGCATCACAGGAATCTCGGCCAACGATTTGATCGAAGACGAGTTTGCAAGAACTTCAATGAGACCTTCTGCCATCTTCTCGTCTCCCTGAAAGAACTTCATGATATACACCCCTATGTTGTCTTCCGAAAACCCAGACAACCTCACTTGTGTATAGTGCTTTTGATGTTCGCCCAAGTCTTCAACTTTCTGCGGGCGAGTGGTGACAACCACACATGTTTCTCTCATCTTCCGGTTGGCCAGTAAGCTTTCGATGTCCCCAGTTACCTTTTTCTGTAGTTGTTCCATTGGGTATTCATCAAGCCCATCGAGTAAAATCAATATATCTTTGCCATGTGAATGAAAGAACGATTTTAATTCTGTTTTGGTAATGGCTGTATCTTGGGAGAGAATTTGGTCTAATATCGCATCTATCAACGTCTCGTTACGTTCAATTTCTCTTAAACTAAGTACAAACAACAATTTATACCGTGAAAGTGTGCTTTCTTTACCCTCCTTAACACCGTTCAAGTACCTGGCCCAATCGTACGCCAATTTTGCCATTGCAGTGGATTTCCCACTCCCTGCAAATCCTTTGACAAGCACTCTATTTACCTTTTGCCCAGTGCTACTTTTGAAATCTAAAAGTTCTTCTGGTCCACCAAGTGACTTGCCTGTACTCCCAACAGGGCGCTTGTCATCCACGGACAGTGATAAGTTGACAAATATAGCGTCCATTTCTACCACATCGTGACCCCAAGGTAACAATTGAACTGTGGCCATTTCTTGCTCATAAAACGTTACGAGTTCCCTCTGACATACTTCCAGGTTGGGAATTCCTACCCCCTTTGGTGCACCACCTATGCTGGCACTAGATGGAGTTTCTGTAATCAAGTAAAACATAAAACGACAATGAGAGCTTAAAAGGTGGGTCATGATGTCACTTCTGGCTATGTTAAACCGAATACAGGAGGCGATGGCAGCAAGATCTTGTTCTCCAATTTGACACTGATGCGAAAGCAACTAGCAACTTGACATGCGTACGAGCCTCAATATTAATCGTATTTCTGAAGATACTTGTATTGACTGAATTAAAAGATAACTTGCATGGATTCGGGTTTTCCAATGATTTAGCTGAATATATGGGATTTTGGAATTACATATGGAATCCTATATCTGCGATTACGTGTTGAGGAAATGAATCCCTACACCCCCTATGGAAGACATGACCTTAATCTTCCACATAGGGAGTGTAGATGCCGTCACCATTATTGGACACCATGAATGAAGGTAACCTTATTTGAAATTCTCGCTCCAATGTGGGGAAGATTAGCGGATGTATGGATTAAAATGGAATAGTCCAATATAATGAATGAACTAAACGGGGTTTTTTTTATATCCTGAAACAACTATTGTCGTCTGGCTAGACCTGGCTTGACCTTTCACCTTACCTTCATGTTTCTCCGATCTCTCCGCGTTTTCTATCGCTTCCAGTATTCTGGGCAGGTTCTTCATTAAAGCCTCATCAGTTTTGACATTATAGTAGAGCAAGGAGTTGATCATAAGACCAAGCCATCCAGTGGGTTGACAATCTTCATATTTCAACGGCACGATGCGCTTCTTCAGGTAGTCAGCGTATTGGGCTTCTGCGAGGTGGTTTAAAATAAAAGTCGAACGTATTCATCAACAGCTAATTGATTTTCTTTAGCAAGTGTTGGATTTGATACGGTTTCTTCTACTACATGTAGTATCACAATTAGGTTACTGAACCGAAACGAGCATTTAAATTTACCCTCAGTCGGGATGCGAAACATAAATAAGGTGGCTTGAGAAAAACAGTAATCAGTTAACAATACTAGACATGTCATATAATGTATAGGTAAAGTACACGAACAACTACATTGTATATTTTAGGAGTTTTGTTTTTGAGGTGGTGCGTTGCGCGCGTATAGCGTTTTTAAAGGAGTCTATGGTCTAAAATGGACCATTTGTTAAGAAAGAGGGTACTTTTTCTAAATCCTGGTGATTTTTTACTCGTCTAGAGGGTCAAATTGGGGAGAAAGACTACGCAAAAAACCTCATTTTATAGTGAATTTCGGCTCCAGAGGATATCTTCATTTTGCATGTTTAGGGGGTGTCTAGAAAACCTTTGGTCACGTATGATTATTGACTGACCCCCGGTGCGCCACCAAAGTACCATGTACATTTACAATGCAACAAACTTATAGTGGTTTGATAAAAATGTGATATGATCAAGGGCTTTAGGGAAATAATTCTTAAGAAAACAAAGTCAAGTCTCGTATTTTAAGTTAGCTCACAAAATTCTACAGGTTGTTTTTACAGATTGTAACTTGCTTGTTAGGCTCTTGTAGGAGTCCAATTTTAATAGGGTTCTCATGGACATACTGTAGCACTTTCACAGCAGTGCCAGTGGCGTTATTACTGGTTAAACAATGAGGAATTGGCGGTAAAGAACAGAAAAAAGCTAAAAAAGGTGAAAGGGAGGAGACGACCATTCCATCATGACGATGTAGTTTGGCCTCATTATTAACATATTATACACCTGAATGTTGCACACAAAGCAAAACTAGCTATGATTGACAGGTGCCTTATTTTCCATATTCTTAGGGTATAGGGGTTAAAACCTATAATGGAGGACGGCAAAGACGAGAGAGAAAGACAAATGGGGAGGAAGACGGAGGGAGAGGGTGAGGGAGTGGAAGGTATTGTAGAAATCGGGGATAGAGCAGGGAAGGAAAAGGCGAGGAAGAAAGGAAAAGGAAAAACAGTGGGAAAAGGAAGAACAGGGGGAAAGGGGGATGACGTTAGTCGTAAAATCAGGGAACCAAAGGGCTACGCGACTAGTGACGACGGACTACCGACCAAGAACAACATTTGAAAAAATAGAGCAAATGTGGCAGATCACGTATCGAAAATCAAAGATCAGGTTGTTGTATACGTATACCATTATAAACTGATCATCTAACATCGAAGATTATACGTTTAATGATAATTACCTCTCTTGCAACTTTTGCTTTCCTTATATCGATGAGAGAAACAGATCAAGATGGCGATCGCTTGCTCTACTGCTTTCGACATGCTGTCATCTATGTTACCCTCTGTAAAATATATTAGCAGACGATTAATTGTTTTTAGATAAAATATATTAGCAGACGATAAATTGTTTTAAGATAAATTACATGATAATCTATGCATTCATTGCTTAATAAAGAAAATGCTTGAGATTGGTGTAGGCCTATGTATACAAGAAAGTTGAGAAAAGAGTCGCATGAAGTGGTCGTCGCCATGACAACAAAAGTATGGCACAGTGCTGCCTCTACATACATATGAGACCGTGTAGTATATAAAACAGCTACGAATTATTTTTACTCTCACATTCGTTTTTTTTCTCTAGGTCGGGCGGTCTCTGAACTACGGAAGCTTGTTGTGACAACCCGAATGTTCATGATACTGAGATAATTTTCTTTATAAATAAACATGTGCTTCTGAGGCAATTTTCTTAGAAATACAAAATAAATAACATAGAATCACAGATTTCAAAGATGCCATCACCTCGGTAGGTCACTTTCAAAACAAGGTTGGCATACAATCACAGATTTCAAAGATAACATCATCATGGTAAGTTGGATTTCAGGAAAACATAACAAAGAATCATCGATTTAAAAGATGACATCATCTCGGCGAGTCATATTTCAGAGCAATATTAACATAGAATCATAGATTGCAAGCAGTAGATAGCAAAATGCTGCAACAAGTAAATCAGCCGTAGAGAGCAAGTGAATACATTGCTATCAGCAGTAAATTGTAAGTTGAATATATTATTATCAGCAGTAGATAACATTAAGTGAATATAATGCTATCAGCAGTAGAGCAAGTGAATATAATGCTATCAGCAGTAAATAGTAATTGATTATAATTATCTTAGCAGTAGATATCAAGTGAAAACAATGCTATCAGCAGTAGATAGCAAGCAAACTAATGCTATCAGCAATAGATAGCAAGTGAATATAATGCTATCATCAGTAGATAGCAAGTAAATATAATGCTATTAGCACAGATAGTGAGTGAATAATAATGTTATTAGCAGTAGATAGCAAGTAAATGTATATGCTATCAACAGTAGATAGTACGTGAATACAATGATATCATCTAAAGATAGCGAGTGAATACAATGCTATCAGCAGTAGATAGCATTTAAATACAATGCTATTGCTATCAACAGTAGATCGCAATTGAATATAATGCTTAGTAGTAGATAGCAAGTGAGTGTATAATGCTATTAGTAGTAGGTAGCAAGTGAGTGTATAATGCTATTATAGATAGCAAGTGAATGTATATGCAATTAACAGTAGATAGCAAATGAATACAATGCTATCATAGTTACATATAGCAAGTGAATATGATATAGCAAGTGAATATGCTATCAGATAGATAGCGAATGAATACAATGTTATCAACAGCACAGATATCAAGTGAATATAATTCTTTCAGCAGTTGAGATAGCAAGTGAATATATTTCTTCCAGCAGTTAGTGAATTTAATTTTATCAGCAGTAGATAGCAAGTGAATGTATATGCTATCAAAAGTAGATAGAAAATGAATACAATGCTATCAGAAAGTGAATGTATGTTTAGCAAGTGAATACAATGGTATCAGCAGTAGATAGCAAATGAATAAAATGCTATCAGCATCTAGATAGCAAGAATATAATGATATTAGCAGTAGATAGCAAGTAAATATAATGCTATTAGCAGTACATAGCAAGTGAATGTATGTGCCATCAACAGTAGATATCAAGTGAATACAATACAATCAGTAGTAGATAGCAGTTATCACATGAATATAAAGCTATTAGCAGTACATAGCGAGTAAATATAATGCTATTAGCAGTACATAGCAAGTGAGTGTATATGTTATCAACAGTAGCTGCAAATTAAAACAATGCTATCAGAATTAGATATAGCAAGTGAATATGCTATCAGCAGTGTAGATAGCAAGTGAATATGCTATCAGCAGTGTTGTAGATAGCAAATGAATACAATGCGATCAACAGTAGATTATAAACGAATCAGCATTATACATTCATCATTATATTCACTTGCTATATATATATTATATACTGCTAATAAAACTGTATTCTGTGTTCACTTGATATCTACACGGGCTATCTACGGCTGATAGCTTTCACATGCTGTGTATACGCATTTATTCATCTTGTGCTATCTACTGCTTAACATCTATGATTATCCTACCCATTTTATCGACGTCCATCCATACTGTGTATCCTGCTCGTATCAACTCGTCTCTCAACTTGAGCATACGCTTCTGCGCATCCCATTGGTAGCTTATCATAACATGTCGTTGTGAAGAATCTGAAACAGTTAAAATATCTGTCAAAAGTATGATTTTTTCATATTTTACAATTTGACCTTTACGAAATGTTCGTTAGAAGTAGATGATGGAGCGCACTTTGTTTATTTGTGGTAAGACTTACTTGAAGACAATCCCGAGATTGTATTCAATTTACAACGTCCCTCTCACATTCTTTTCGTGACGCTCCAAGTGTGGCCTTTCTTTCTTCACTCGTGGGCCATATCCAAAAGTATGTCAACTGCAAGAGACATACTTTTCATTTTTGATTGTCAGTTTGTTCCAGTTAGGAATTTAACGAGCTCAAGTACATGTATATATGTTATTTGAATAAGCACCCATTGTACTTCAACTGCAAACCAAAGAAACCCAATCATGACGGAGTATGTTGCCGTATAGCAACACATTTGTGTGTGCGAGGGACGGAATTTTTCTGTAATTTTGCGAGGGACGGAATTTTACACTTTTAAGGGTCTGCTTTCCCAGTTACACTGATTAGACAAATTAATGATATTATATTTGAACAAGTAACCAATGCACTTCAACAACAAAGACAAACAAAATAGCTATAGGATGAATTGTGTTCCTGTAGCAACACATTATTTAAAATGTGAGGGGCGGAATTTATTCATGTAGTCAATTCTGTCCCTAGCATGGACAAAATGTGTTGCTATGGCAACTTGCTTAACCGTGGCTATGTTTTTTTCTTGCATGTTGTAGTGTATTGGTAGATCATTCAAACAATATACTTAAGGTATCTAATTTCCTAACTGGGATATCAGGATAATTAAAAATATCACTCAAATTCCGTCCCTCGCAAAACGGCGGTTTTGGATATGGCCCTCATATGCACCATGCTCACCCTGTAGCCTATATATCCTGATAATGAATAATGAAAACACGCGTCCGGGAGGCGATTTCTTTTCGTACATGAGTTAAGAAAAAATCAGTTCATTTGTTTAAAAATAAAAAAAAAATCATTATATTCAGTGAATTTTGCTTTATTTAAATATTTTTTTCACAACTCATGTACGAAAAAAAAATATCGCGGGAGTGAGGCACTCCTAATACAGGGTGTATCAGAATGATCTATACCGGGTTTCAAAAATATATAAAAATATATACAAATAGTGTTTCAAATTTAAACACTTGCGATATGATGGTGAAAATGTTTCCTATACTGATTCTGTTATTTTCATTGAGATATCTCTTTGTCTATAGCAAGACATAATCGAAAATCGATGAAAAACGTATAAATATTTTGGCTCACATATTTCATCTTTACAGCTTTTCTCGCTAGCACTACCCGCATTTCAGACAATGAACCCTACACCTCATAAGTTATTCAAAACTCCCGCCAAAGAAAGGAATGTTAAAACCACTCAAGCTAAACAAATCCTGCCTATTCAATCAAAGCTTTGTTTTCTATGCACATAACAATCGATTGTTATCAAAAAAGCTAAATAAAATAACAAGAAGAGGTGCAATAATAATAATGCGAATAACATTTCAGAAAGAATTTAATGTTTAAAAGGGTTAGTGACTTTATAGATTTTCATAATGGATCATTTCGACAAAAACTTGAAATCTACTGTCGTTACAATCTAAAATTCCTAAGAAGCTGGGTGTTTGCGCAAGATATATGAAAACGGTTTGGACAATATCAATAAAGTTTATACCGGCAAAAATCGCATTATTTCGGTATAGATCATTCTGATACACCCTGTAACTCCTATGATGGATAACTTGGATGAACGAAATGACCCACCTTAATATTCCTTAACCCACATCGAACCCTTTTTATTTGAATATTCTGTCCTTGAATGAACCCCTTTTATATATAAATAATTCTCTCACTGAATGCCCTGATTAAAAAGGTCTGGCAAACATGGCAAAATTGTGGGATTCTCACTTAGTGACTCACTTTGCTGTCATGATGCTGCACCTCCGTCACCCCGAAGATGAAAGCCCCCCCCCCCCCCCCCCCCCCCCCCCCCCTCGGCAAAACTCTCCTTTTGGAAAAATAAGTCAGTCATAAGTGGATTTGGATCCGCCATAACTGCTCCATCATCAGTCAAAAGGTCATCCAGTCAGTATGATGAAAACATAAAAACGTGAGTAAGATAATGGATTTTGTTCTACAATTATGTTTGCCTAAATTTCGAAGTAGCTTTATTATTTATATTCTAGTTTCATGGGTATTAATTAGTAAACATAATAACTCCTGCCTTTTTTTAGTACACAAAAAAAATCCTCATCAACGCATTTAATCTGGTGATTTTCTTAATAACTTAAATAACCAAATATAAAGCTTAAATGACACTAAAATGTCCAGTTTAGTGTCATGAATATGCAACACTTCAGCGTTTATCAAATCTTATCAGGGTGAAGGCCTATTAGATGTAGAACTAGGCTACATGTATAAGGACGCTCTAATTATATATCCTGGGTAAAACCTTGTTGGCGTCCCCGAAGCGTCCTACGGGTTGAGAACCCAAGTTGAGGGTGTATTCTTCCTCTTTATCTATTTAGCTCAAGTTTACCTACGGGGATATTTCAGGGGGGGGGGGGGGATAACCCCCCTGGCCCACCCCTGGGTACGCCACTTCCCAGTGGCGAAGCCTGGGGAAGGGGTCCACAGAGCCCCGGCCCGAAAACAATTGAAATGAAAATCGGGCTGGGGGAAGAATAAAACCCCTGATAAAGTGATAGATCAGTATTATTTTTTAATACCCTTTTTACTTTCCGACCGGGCGGACCATTTTTTAAAATTGGGCCCCATCTGAATGACCAAGCTGGCTACGCTCTCAAGCTCTCAATTGGGCCCCATCCTGAATGACCAAGCTGGCTACGCTCTCAAGCTGGCCACTGCCATCCCACACCCTATACCGTTTCCTCTTCACCTCATCAGTCATTCGGATCTGACAATCCGAGGGATGTCATCGGGGGAGAGGTGTTAGCCACTGTAAAAGTTTCGAGTTTGCAGCCTAATCATAGGCAGCGGAAGCGAGGGGACGAGGGGGTTGTGTAACTTTAACCAGTGCTAACAGCCCCCTAAAATGTGCCACGCGCCCCATAGAATAGAACCCTTGTATTAAAAATGTCCTTATCTCTGCCCACCCATCCCCACCTAAATTGTGATCCACAACCGGCATTGAGTTTACTGAGTTAACGGGATCCATCGCGTCGGGATCCGGCATTGAACAAAACAAAAGGGTCTGTCCATCAAAACCGGCCATCTTTTGGTTCATTGAGTCCGTGTGTCGGTGTGCCGATTTGGGGAACGCCATGCCACGCTACAGTCGCCTCCCCGTTCGAAGTATAGTTTCTCACTCGGCGACAAGGGCATCGCATCAGAGTCACTCGGGGAGGGGGGGGGGGGGGGGATATCGTGTGGGCCCTAGTCAAAAAGTCTTGTGCACGCACTGGCCATACACATCAATTTATTTATCTATTCACTTATTTATGAATCGGTAATTAAATTAATTATTTAGTTATTGATTACTTTATCGATTGATCAATTTATATATTCAATTATTTAATTCAGTATAAGAATAAATAGGGCCTACATAAATAACTTAA
>CM069443.1:39989086-40013608 GCA_035610835.1 Ophiura sarsii | reverse complement strand
TGTCAGAACAGCGACGATTCAATGGAACCACATCGTTTTATCCAAAAACGGTTTCATCCTAATAATTTCGGCTACAGTTTCATCTCAGTACCGTTTCATCCTGATGCCGTTTGATCCCAATACGCTTTCACCCATTACCGTTTTATCCCAATTGAAATATTGATTGGTTGGGTCAGGGGATAAAGGTGAGAGGAGCTCAAATGCGCAAAGCTATGGGGGAGTGGTTTCTCGGGCTCATCCCGGGGAGAATAGCAGGGTGGCACTTAGGGCCTACACGGGGCGTATGTTCCGTTGTCCGTGACGATATGGGCCTGGGGATAGCGCCGGGAATGTTTATGGTGTCATGCGCTGCCTAATGCTCAAATCATACTAGCCGGTCGCTGGTCGCAACAGGACGCGTAGTACCGTATCCCTATTAAGCGCCCAGGGCGGTTAGCATAAGTCATTTTGGGTGGGCGCTTAATATGTTATCTTCTCATTTATCTAAAATAAAACTCTTTCGAGTTGAAATAAAGTCAACTGGCTGCTACTTGTCTTTTCCAGTCAAGCGATCTCTTGATAGATGTATCAGGGTTTTTTATGTGACACTTAAAACTCGTCATAGGAGTGATTTAATCGCAAAGCGACCTTAGTATGTTTTCAGCATAATGGATGCATCTTCACAATGCATTACAAGAATACATGTATATTCAATTAAGGCCTATTCATTTACATTTGAAAAATGTTACATTCAAACAAGCAGTGGGTTGAAACACCAAATAACAATGATATACAAATGTTACAAGCTAATAAATGAAACTTCTTCATGTAAGGTCATTCTGGAACAGATTTGAAGGCAAAATACCAGAAGCCAGGTTTATTCTAGCTTTCAACCAATGCTAAATGATTGTTTGAGTCGCGCTTCATGGAGTTGATGGTGTATGACGATGTATTATTTGTATTCGATTGCCGTTGTGACGGTCGTTCGATTGAAAAAACAGTGGTTAATGCTTTACAGCGAATGGAAATTAATGGAATAATTGAGTTATGATCAAATCAATTTAATGGCCCGAGTTCATTAAAAATGGTGTATTTCTAAATTTGAAAATATTTATAAGAATCATAAATTCATAAAAAAGCATGTATTATTATAGCTTAACTTCAATGGCATTTTGGCCAGTTTTTTTAGAAGACCTTGTTTCTATATCTTGGAAATGTAAATAGGTTGAGATAGTTTTATAATCCAAAGGTTGTGGTTTCTCTAGACCAAGGTTTATCACGATGAATATTGTATGAAATCCCATTCATTTTCGATGCAACATGCTTTAAAATATTGGGTTTTCAATTTTTTTTAGATAGAGGAAGATTCTGTTTGAAAGATGAGGCCGGGAGACTATTGCATGCTAAGTGGGTGCAAGTCGTCAAGATCAAATGATCCAGGGATTTCATTTTTTCACTTTCCGAAAGATGAAGCAAGGTGAGGTTTTTTTCACATTATACATCAATGCATCAGTGGCGTAACTAGACTTTTTTCATTTGGGGGGGGGGGGGGGGGGAGAAGGGGCAGTGACTTGAAATGGGGGGCTCCTAAGATTTTTTGAGTCAAGAGATGCGCGTGAAAATTTTCGACTTTACAGGTATTTTTTGGACAATTGAGCTACATTTTGGCTCTAAACAAGCTTGTACCAAAGAATATTTCATTTTGGGAAGGTGTAGCGCACGAAAAATTTTCATGTGTACTTTTAACCATCATAATTCCATGATTCCTTTGGTCAAATGAACCGACAGTGTCAATCTCAACCGACACGATGTCATTATTGGGGGGGATTTGGTGTGTACTTTGTTTTTCATTTACAGCCGTACTTGATTTCATTGGGGGGGGGGGGGGGAAGGGTTCCAAGTGTGGGGGGGGGGGGATCCCGCTCTCCTGACCCCCCCTCCTGACCCCCCCCCCCCCCCCCCCCCGCTGGTTATGCCACTGCAATGCATTGAAGCTCATTCTTATAATATGAAGCTCATTCAAGATAGTGAGTGTGGTTTGTGATGTCAGCAGGCGATTTGATTGGTTGTTTTTATTTTTTATCATAAAAACCAAACAACAAATATCCCCCTTTATAAAATCAGCAAATCCAGCGAGTTGTTAACCAATTTCCTGCTTCGAATGTCCTTTAGCACACACAAGACAATGTTGCTTAATACTCACAACGCATCCGGCACCTTGGTTGGTTGGTGATGACCATATACAAAAAAGTAGGCGTACATACTCTCAAGTATGAATTAAGCCCCAAATTATATAGTACCGCTCTCATATAGATAGTGCGGATATCAGTTAATTTCCCAATGTTTAATGAAGCAGGAAAATGTTAGGTCTATTCTTTATATGTATCGATATATGGCATGATTTGAAAGTCATGAAAGTGGGATCACAAATGGTATACAATTCCCACTAATTAATTGATTTCTCTGAAAGGTGTTATTAAGACAAATAGATCCCAGCTAGACTATGTCGTCATTTTATAATGTGTTATTTATGTCCAAATGAAAATGTTTTCGTATTTAATTAGATGTCAACAGTGGACTATTGCAGTGATGATAAACAGAAAGGAACTAAAGCCACATTTTAAGATATGTGAGAAACATTTTGCTGATCATGATTTTACATCCAATAAAAGGAACCGATTAAAGCGAACAGCATGTCCACATCTTACAGGTAAGTAACAGTTGTTTTATAATTATATTTAAGTTTATACTTAAGTTAAGAAAGATTTTTATCCCCTGCTGGCTTGAAAAGCAGGAGGGATATTGATCATGTCATATGTGTCTGTAGGGACCATGGTGTACGTGTAGAAGTGTTCATTTTTTGGTTAGCCTTTTTGGTTAGCCTTTTTGGTTAAGTTCGAATAGATTCATGCTCTCATACATAAAGTAAGGTTTCAATTTCAACCATTACTGTATTATCCCTATTAAGCGCCCATGCCCTTAAAAGCTCCCACCCCCGTTTTTCTCAATGACTACCAACAAACAATCCCTTACAAGCGCCCGCCTTTTCAATTATCGTAGCACTGTACAACAACAAAATTCGCCATGGCGTCCTTCAGTAAAGCAGTGCCAGTAAGCCTGGTTCGATCTCCGCCGCCGCCCCGCTCTTCTCGATGCGAGCCGCCATCTTTGTTTTTTATTCATGACTTAAATACAACATCGCGCATGCTCAAAACTACCGAGAAAAAACAAGAAGTTTTCGGAAGGACACTTCAAGTTTGTCGGAACATTGAGGTCATGTAATGTACTGTATTATCCCTATTAAGCGCCCAGGACCTTATAAGCGCCCACCCCTGTTTTTCTCAATGACTACCAACAAACAATCCCTTATAAGCGCCCACCTTTTCAAATGGTCAGCATCCTCAAATGACCACTTGTACATATATTTCATTTAGTACATGAAATGGTCAGCCTCCTCAAATGACCAATTGTACATTTTCGTTAGTATGGGTCAGCCTTCTCAAATTTCCACTTGTACATTGTATTTAGTACATCAAATGGTCAGCATCTTCAAATGACCATCAAATGGTCAGCATCTCCAAATTACCACTTATACATTTTATTTAGTACGATAAATGAGTTTATAAAGGTAACATAATAAGCGCCCACCCAAAATGATTTTGCTAACCGCCTGGGCGCTTAAGGGCAGTGTCAACCCGGCACTTGTTTCAAAAATTAAATTTCATATATTTCTCTATTATTTTATACTTTTATATGTATTCTATCATTACCATCATCAGTTACTAATCGGAAGCGATTATTTCCCGTTCTTTTGGGTGATTTAAAATTGTTGTTTTGGTAAGTTTGAGTCGGAAAAGGTGCACGGTTATTTGGCGGGAAATTAAGCGGAGTTCCGCGCATTTCAAATGCTGCGACAGCTGTTCGATCATTGCGTCGCGCGCTGAATCTTCCCGTGCGTAATACTAGACGCGCCGCTTAATATCCGCGACGAAGACGCGAAAACAAAAGAGCGCAAAACAATGCCTAAAAATGTAAACAAAGGCCAATCTTACGATCATTTAAATTTCAGTTTTCTTCCAATTTCTTCTCATTGTGACAATATAAATTGAATCTGATAGTTGATTTTGATTGTTCATAATAGTATACTTGCCTTTTAGGTCACACGCCCGTGTATTTCGAGAATATTTAGTTTTAAATGGTGAAAAAGGTCAATATTTTTACTAAATCAATGTTTTCTAGAAGTTCAAATTTGAAGGAATTTCACGCATTTTCAGACAACATAACTTAAAATATATCAAACTATCAGGTAAGCTTTTACTACCATTGTGTAGAGGACTTTCAGCGCTAGGAGGCAATTTTTTATTTTTTCGATTTTGGATTTTAAACTCGAGATATGCAGCCATTTCTAGCGAAATGTATGCAAAAAAACACGACTTTTACACTTTCCCGATGTTTTTAGCAATATTTCCAAAACTAAGCCTTATTTTGGAAAAAGAAAAAAATTGCCTCCTAGACAAAATTATCTTGTTTACAAAAATGTATATAAGAACAAATTACCATTTTTTATTTTATAGTTATGCTGTCTGAAAAAATTGGGGTAAAATAATCGCTTTTTGGTTCATTTCTCAAAATTTAGTTTTTTTGGTATCACATTGATATCACCATCGGATTCCTTATCAAATTTCCTTTCTATAAATGTATACTTTTATGTACTTTTATTAAATATTCTCAAATTTAGAAGCAAAAGTTGATCATCAAAATAATAGGGTTGACACTTCCCTTAATAGGGATAATACGGTAGCCACAGTGAGACCACTGCGACGCCGCAATGTTGATTTTCTCCCAAAATTTTAAACAGTTTACTTTTCGATCGCACAGGGTTTTCCGCTAGTGCAACCTTACCGAATTCAACAGTGTTTACGATAAATAAGTTTTAAAAAAAGTAAGTTAATAAGCGCCAACCCATGAGCCCCTGGACCCCACCCATTAATGCTTCGCCGTAAGCCGCTAACGGTATCTCTGTTTTTATATATTCGGTGTTCTATGTATATTCTTATATTATAGGCCTACCTACATTATACATTGTATGTCAACAGTTTATCATGTAATTTGATAATTATAACCTTTTGCTGTTTTTTCTTTATTTGGTAGACCAACATCACAGTTTTGACCATGGGTATTGTAGCAGAAATGAAGGAGTGTGGCGATATGAGGATGAAGACCAAAACAGACCTTGGATATACCATCATCAGGAGATAGCTTGTACAAATTCTACAGGTAAGGTGTTCCAAAATTATGTATGTTAAGAAGTCTCTGCTAAAGTCGGGCTACAATAAGCTGACAGGTAGTCTGTGATAATTGTGGCTAAATCTTTCTTGATGAGGGCCTGCTTGGAAAGCAGTGCTTGACACTGAAGCTGTTTACCCTCAATAAAGAAAGATTAAACAATAAACAAACATTATGCTGCTGTCTGTGAGCTGGTACCAAGCAAGTGATACTATGAATCATTCGTATTTCCTTATATTGGGACAATGATCGTTAGTTTCAAATTATTCAATAAACGGAATTTGATGACAACATCTATCTATGGTTTTGCGACAGAGATTGCTTTGCTCTCTGAATTTCATATATTTTGTATAAAATATGATTATTCTTTCTTCTTCAGCAATGGCTACTATGTTTTGTTTTTGATTGATACATTGTTTCCCTTTGTTGTTCATGATGTTTGCATTGTCTATCACCCCTTCCATGTATCTTGTACATGTGGCCCATGTCTACCCAACAGGTTAATTGTATTTCTGTTTTTCATGTCTAGCTGGTGTTTTTTCTGTGTGTACCCAACAGGTTAATTGTATTTTCTGTTTTTCATGTCTAGCTGGTGTTTTTTCTGTGTGTCTGGTAAGATGTTACGTACATATAATGTATTTTTATCTTTGAAAGTGATACATTTAAAATCAAAGAATGGCATATGGAGCATTTTAGTTGACATTTACACTGATGATGTTTGTATCTGAAGAACCTGTGTTTGAAATGGGTAAGTTCAAGCAAAATGTCTTTGAAAAGTCTCTGCTAAACAGTGGCGTACCCAGGGGGGTCCAGGTGGGCCCTGCCCCCCCCCCCTGAAATAACCCCGTCGGTAAAAACGACCCTCCATCTGTAGATTTGCGATTTTGACCATGCGATTTTTTTTCGGCCGTTTATGCTGACAACTTCATCCCTACCCCCCCCCCCCCACTTATCAAGATTTCAGCTTGTCACAGGGGAAAAAAATTGTGCAAGTTTTACGATTTTTTGGGGGGAGTCTGTAAAAATGTTTAAAAATTTGTCGGTACATCATGCCTTTCGTCGGTACAACTATGGTCGCCCCCCCCCCCCCCCCCCCCCCCCCCCGTTTCCAAAAGCTGGGTACGCCACTGCTGCTAAAGTCGGGCTACAATGAGCTGACGGGTGGTCAGTGATACCCCCACATACTAGTGGCTAATACTGTCTTTATTGTACTTGAGCCATTGTCTGTGAACTCTGTTTTCAAATATTGAGCAATGGTGTTGTTGCGTACATAAGACAGGGGGACCTGGTACCTTGCAAGAGATACTATGAATCAATTGTCTTGTCTATAAACCTTGAGACACATTCATTGAAATATGAAGATCTTTGTCTAATTGAGAGTGAATGTCTTTTAATGATTGTAGTTGACTGTATACATCATGCAGTGATGGCTATAGCCTGTTATAACTTTTGGTCAGCTACTTCTCTTGATAAAGTTAGCAATATAATGCAATTATATTTAGGTAAGTTCCAATGGTAAGTGTAAGGTAAAATGTTTTGCCTCGTATGGGTATGGTACCTATAATGTATGTACGAGTATGTAGTATTAAACCTTAGGGGTCGTCTAAAATTATCGCCATTTTCACTTACGTGCAGAGCGTACGTAACTTTTTACCCCCTCCCCCCCCCTCGAGTTACGTACGCAATAAATGGCGAAATTTTATTTTATTTTGTACTTTAAAAAAAAAATCCCGCCTCTCAAGATCGCCATTTAAGTTACGTACGGTTGGGGTATATTTCGACCCCCTCCCCCCTCTTATGTACGCTTTGTACGTAACTGAAAATGGCGATAATTATGGACGACCCCTTAAGTTCCTGTAAGTTTCAAAACTCGATGAAGACAGTTGGCATGGTCATTCCAAAAACAACACACATTGCGACTGAGATCGCGTACCGTGTGAAAACATTATCCCGTTGTGCGGATATCGGCGCGATGGTTGCCAGGGATAGCACTGGATCCAAAATGTGAGAGGTCCCATGACATTTTTCAGGACCCCGTAGGACTTCAAAAAACAAATTTAAGGGGTCCCCCAAGAAAATGAGGGGTCCTGAAGTTTGGGTATTTAAAAAAAATTACTTTTTTACAGGCAGTTTTAATGGATTTATATTGTGAGCAAAGAATGGATATGTAATTTACAGAATTTCTTAAGGTTTCCATTTCCACACATCGTCAAATTTAAGGTGTCCCTTCAATTTTGATCGGGACCCGCAAGTCTTTCCAATTTGAAACCTGACGCATCACTATTAGAAAGTGAGAGGTCTAGGACGCGCAGACGCGTCAGAATGCAACCCCTGATGGTTGCCCATGGCAGCGTTGTTTAACTCAAATCGACAACGCTTCGCTACAGTACTTAAGGTATGGGGGAGTTGTTTAATATCAGTTTAATAATTCTCGATCGGATCACATGCTAGCAATTATCCAAATTTTGAATTCAAAATACTCTAGTTTAATGTGCACTTTATTATTTTGCAATAGCGGACTGTGAATACATTCAAGGCTTAAATTTATTGATGTGTCGAATGTTGCACCATCAATTTTGATAAAAACTTAGATTTGTACAATTTTCAATTTTATTACAAATTACCCATATAAACCACATTTGTTATGATTTTTTTAAAAATCATCCCTCTTTGTACAACAAAATGTGATGCGATCTGTGAAAACCCGTCGGATGTCGCAAAATGTGAACTAGGGATTATGGGTAAAATTGAAATAATAAAAAATTTAAAAAAAAAATTAAAAAAATCCTTTTTTTTTAGATTAAAATTAAAGTAAATTAGTTTCCAATACTTTTTCATAATCTTTCATGAAATTTCACCTTCAAAAACTTACTTAAGTCACTTTTATTATTAACCATAACACCCCCTGAGTGCTAAAAAATGCTAATCCAAAGTCCCTCTCCAAACGCATGCGCCGTCAGTTTTCGATGACGTAGTGAGCTGTTTTCCAACATCCTGCTTCAAATTAATTGCGTTCTTTAGCAAACACGCATCTGTCATCGCTGCGTTATACCCACAACGCATACAGCTGCGGGATCACGGTGACTTTTGGGGTCACTTTTCTCCGCGCAGAAAAAAAATCTGAAAAAAATGTCCTAATGCGTTAAGGTTAATAGCATTTCTATAATTTTATAAATATTGATTGAAATATGTATTGTCTTTTCCTCCACAGAGGAGCAGGTCGATCAGGGGGATTCTATAACTCAACAGCCACCTCCTGATGTTATGGAAAGACTTTGCGCAACCGAGCCAGTCAACATGGGCAGGATACCTAGATTAAACGAGTACGGAAAACGGGCACTGCGCAAGGAGAGATCCAGGAATTTTAGGCTAAAAAACAAAGTAAAACACCTTGAGGAAGCTTTGAAAGAGAAAAGAAAACTGACATCTGTAAAAGAGGTAATTGAGGGGGCTAGTAGTTATCTTAAGAAAGGGCCAGGGTTGTCATTTTTTGAAGGACAGATGAGGTTGAGTAAAACCAAAAACAAAGGGAGGAGGTTTTCCTATGAAGACCGTCTGTTTGCGATTTCTTTGTATCATCAGGGGGCGAGGTGTTATAGATTTTTGTCGAAAGTGTGGATTCTACCAACTATTCGATCCATTCGTAAATGGTTACAAAATATTGATCTTCACACTGGTTTCCCACAGTGTCTTCTTGATGCATTGGAAACAAAAGTAATGAATATGTCACCAAGAGATAGGTGTTGTAGTATAGTACTAGATGAGGTAAGTCTGAAATATTGGTATGACTGGGATAAAACCAAGGATGTTGTTGAAGGAGTAGAGGATTATGGATTACACGGAAGAACCGATAAGCAAGCAAATCATGCGCTCGTTTTTATGGTGCGAGGCCTGTTTACAAAATGGAAACAGCCTATTGGGTATTTTTTAGCCAAAGGGGCAACATCATCAGAAATGCTCAGGGACCTACTGCAAGAGTGTATCCAACGTGTTAGGAATATTGGTCTTAATCCAAAGATTGTTGTGTGCGACCAAGGAGGGCCAAATGTATCAATGTTTGAGAAGCTGGGCTCCACGACAAGTGATCCGTATTTTCATTGTGACGGAGGTAAGATTTTCCTCATGCACGACACTCCACATTTGCTCAAGAGTGTCAGAAATAACCTCATGAAGTATGAAATACACTTTGGTCTTAACAAAGTCGCTAAATGGAATCATGTTGTCAACTATTATCACCGCGAGCAAAGGAAAAAAGTCAGGATGGCGAAGAAGTTGACGCACAAGCATATTTGGCCTTCAACATTCGATAAGATGCGTGTGCCATTAGCTGCCCAAGTGATGAGCCAAACAGTGGCTGCAGGTATTTATACAATGGTGTCAACTGGACACTTACCACATGAGGCAAAGCACACTGCAGAATTCATTAAGGAAATAGATGAGCTTTTTGATAGCTTGAACAGCAGATCCTATAAGGCCAAGAAGTTTGCTAGGAAACCACTGTCAAGAAATTCCATCCATCTGGCATTATGGGAACAGAAGTTGCAGTTTTTATCAAGTTTGAAGATACCAGGGGCTGGACGCACCCAGTGTATTGAAGGATTAAAGAGAGCCATTAACTGCGCAAAACAGCTCTGGTGTGATCTGACCCAGGAATTTCCCAACATTAAGAACCTCTTCTTGGTACGCCTAAATCAAGACTGCCTGGAAAATCTGTTTTCTGTTATCCGTAGTAAGGGGGGAGCTCATGACACACCATCTTGCAAAGATTTCCGGATAAGATTGAGGAGCTGCATTGTCTCTAATTTGTTGAAACCCCACAATACATCTAACTGCCTCCCAGACGATGACAAGTTTCTCCTTAGGTTGTCCAATTTTGGTAAGCCTTCAACACATGCGCGGCGAACCGTTTTTCCCTACAAAGCACCTGTCTTCATATCCTCGCAGCAAGATTTGCCAGAGCAAAATACTCTTGCATACATCTGTGGCTATCTTTGCAAAAGGATTTTGCCTAACCATGAATGTGCAGGTATTTGTACAGAATGTAGACGAGAACTTCTCAACATGGATGCTGCAGCTGATGATCCCTCTCTGAGGTTTATTCATTTCAAGGCTTATAACATTGCTGGTCATGATTATGGTTATTTGCAAGTACCATCTGCAAAGTTAATTCATTTTTTAACCATGTGTGAGAGAGAATTTAATGATCTTTTTTGGAAGAATCTCAGCTGCATTGGTATCTCACAATTGATTACATCAGCAATTATTAATCACCCTTTGTACGCAACTTTGCGTGTATGTAGTGACCACATTCGTCGTCGTATTGTTGATCTATACGTCAGCTTACGAATTCATCATGAAGTAACAATAACTAACAAAGCAAAGAAGACTAGCTCAATACGTAAGACAAAGAAAGTTTCTCATCAGTAGTTCACTATCCAAACCGGATCAATACTGTAAGAGTCGCATAGCACATTCTGATGAGTTACTTGTGTGTTTATATTACTGAATAACTGATATTTATTTTTTCTTGTGATTTTTGTCTCGCCTGATATAATCAGGATGAGACTATATACTCACTATTTCTGACTGTCTGTTCATGAAAACTGGCTTCAAATGGACCCTGGATAACAAAAATAGTTCAGCATGGGTCTAATCTTATTTGATATTCAATTAGTTTTATCATAATTATCTGTGGTTTTATCTGTTCTGTAATTGACAGTGATCAAAATATGGTCTTCAGTCAACAAGTATTTTATGATATAAGTTGTGTATGATTCCTCATTGGGATACACATGTAATAAAGGCCTTTTTTTCATTGACCATTGAACTAGCTGTAGGCCATTGTTATAATTTGATGGGGGACTCGGGGAGTAACAGTACGATCATTTTACTGATCATCAAAGGCGTCTTTTAAGATCACTTGCACCCAATGCCATCATAGAGCCAAGATACATGAAATCCGTCATATGGCTGATGATATCCCCATACACTTGGATGAGGATTGGAGTTGGCAGTTGTACTCTGTTTTGGATACGCTAATCCTTCTTTTGCTACTGCAGCATTTTTTTGTCAGCTGCAGCTTGCAGAATTGTGGTCATGAGTAAGGCAATGTCATCAGCAAAGTCGTTTAGAATCACGGCAGGATGACGCCTTGTGTGACGTGTGGATGTGTTACAACTCCCGAGTGCATGGAATCAACATTTTATAGGGGCTTGTCTGGAGAATAGGCTATAGGGTATCACCCCCTAAAAAACAATGTTTGACTCTTTTTATGATGAAATATCATCATCCGATTCCGGAAATTTAAAAAAAAAAAAAAAAAAATCTTCTTCTCTTTTCCTTCTAAAACTCAGATTTTTTTATATGGTCAAATTTCCGGAATTCTTTCGGAAGTTTCCAAAAGTCTTGCATCCTTGAATAGGTAGTCTACCAAATTTAGTAATGCTGGTTCATTTAATTCACCCTTGGATAGAAAATACAGCCAATACTGTGTTTATCAAATATCAAATTATTTTATTGGCCTATTGTTGCTAAATATGGGGTGATGAATTGTTGAGGTAAGGCAAATTAGAAGAAAAAAACTTGTTTAGTGTATGGATTTTTTCTTAAGAACGAAGTGTTCCATTTTTTAACCCCCCCCCCCCCCCCCCCCCACCTCCACACCTTTTATTTCCATTGGATTCCGTTAGATGTATGATACAGATACAGACTGGGATGATTCCCTACTCTTGACGAAAGAGTCTGTAACCTTTTAAAGTGCTCAGATATTGCTCTTCCGATGCACAGGACCACCATTTCTATGTGACTTCTGAACCACTGGTTTGTTGTTACACTTTACGGCTTAATAATGTTTACGTGGAGGTACTTGGTTCTATGTCAGTAACCTGCACTTATTTATGCGTACCAGTAAAGGACTGCATTTGATTGGGTCGCATATATCGCATATAATTCATGAGGTTTTGAATTGGTTACAAGATGCTGTTGATGAGCAGGCGAGATGTGCCGTTCGAGAACCGCCATGTTTCAGTTATAAAAGAGATGTATTACTTATAGGTCAATAAATGCGTATGTGTTGTTTCGAGAGAAATTAGACAAATCAATGTACGCGTGCTGATGTTGATGTGTGAATAATGGCACAACCCCGCAGGGGAGTGCTATTGTGAGTATATCAACATTTGCGCAAGTGCATTGATTTGTCTAATTTTTTGAGAAACAAAACATATGCATGTATTAACCTTCATACACGACACTATACAAATCAAAATTTACAGTGTGAGCATAATTTTGATCTATTTAATAACAAATAAAAACATGTTAACAAGTTTGCTAACACCCGCAAGTGAAAATCGGTGAACCCGCTTTTAACTGAACAACGAATCAAAACAAAGCATGTGGTGCGAGAATTAAATGGAGTGCATGGAGTGAATTAGTCACTTTCAATGCGCTCCGCATATTTTAGTTTCTTGTATTCTGATTGGTTTAACACGATTAATATAAGAGTGTATGAATTGCCATCGTCTTCTTCTAGTTGTTACATAATTACCAAAACTAGATGTTGAATATATTATTTGATCATATACTCTTTGAGTGTTAATTATGTGTTGTATACCAATTATACTTGGTATACCACGAACGTGGGTGCCTGGTCTTTGCCAAAAATGTGTGTGTCTGGTCTTTGTTTGCATAAATTAGTAGCACGGGAAGTCAAATTGTGGTCTTGTAAAGATAATTAAACAAACTTTCCTGTTTTTCATGCCAGATGAAAGCTATATCACTCAGGCTGGCAGTATATTCCGTGTAGCCTGTAGCCTGATTGTTCACTATTGAAAAGAAGAGAGAATTACTAATTAGTATTGTTTAATGTTGTTCTATCTACTTCTGATTTGGTGATGTAATTTCCTTTGTTATTGAACTTTAGGTTATGGAGTGGATATTTCTTTCATGTGTAGTTGTTGTTGGTGTAAGGTGGAGTGATACATTTACTATAGGATTAGACAAGCAGGATGGAGCATCTGACCTAAAAGGTACATTGATTAGAGCAGGACTTGAACCAAGATCTTTTATTTTCCACCTCTTTGTATACTAAAACATCATGTTTTCAATATGAGAGGTCCTCTTTTCATACACATCCTTCGCAGCTACTGTGCTTCAAGGCGTACACAGGTAGGCTAGAGCAAGCAAAGTTCCAAGGCTGACCCAACAAACTATCGTCCCATTTGACTGCTAAGCAATATCAGCAATGCTTTCTTCTCAGCAATAACCTGATCTTCAGCAGACAGTTTGGATTTAGAGCAGGCCACACAACCGTTATCCTCAACATCCTGCACAGTAATGGAAAATCTCTCTAGACCAACGGTTGTGTCTTTGCCCTAGGCATAAAAGAAGCTTTCGACAAAGTATGGCATAACAGACTCTGCTCAAAACAGATGGCAAAGAGTGTTACCTGAAGACTGCTTTCATGGATACACAACAACTTATCCGATAGATCCATCAATGGTGTCATGTCAGGTCAGGCATCCAACACTGGTCGCATAAATACTTCTGTTCCACAAGGATTTATCATATTGGTCCACTACTATTTCCCATCTTCATTGATGACCTTGTACATGTTTGTGATAATGAGCTCCATCTATGCGCTGACAATAGACACATTAAGTCATCAACTGCTGCCAATGCCATGTTCAACGTTGTGCTACCCGTTCGAGTATCAATGCAGATTCATGCTCTTTCACTGGTGATTGCATATCCTACATACTCTTTCATGTCACCCTTCAATCAAGTCCTTTCGATACCTGACTGTTACATTAGCATGGTGGTGGGGAGATGTTGGATGGTTCTGTAGGGTGCACTACACTAAATAGGATATCCCTTACCCTTAAGAATAGTTGCTACATTTGAATCGGAGAGTATGCATGACAAAATCCTGAGTTTAAAAGACTTGATAATAAGAGCAAGTGTGTAAATGACTAATCATCATCATCCGTCGGCTGCAGAGCAGGCGACTACAAGATTTCTCCATGCACGACGATCAGTGGCAAGTGCGGCAATCTGTTTTTCTTGGATTGCACCTTCTTTGTCCCCAAGTAATTGTCTTACATATGTAAGGTATGAAGTGCGCGGTCGACCTGGTCTCCTTTTGCCATGCGTTGGTAGGTATAGAGCATATCTTTTTGCAGGCTCTTCTTCTTCTGGCAGCCGGAGGATGTGACCAAGGAATCTCAACTGCCGTAGCCTTACCAAATGAATAAGTAGCTCAGTGCTGGTCATGGCGTAAACGCTGGTGTTCGGGATGTGGTCAATCCGCCTAATATTCAGCATTATTCTGTAGCAGGAGGTGGCAAAGGCATTGATTTTATTTTCCATGTCTTGAGAGATCACCCATGACTCGCAGCCATAGCACAGGATAGTAATGCAGGTGTTGTTCTTCACTTTAGTTGAGATGGGTATTTTGGGACTCTTCCACAGGCGTTCCAGCTTCCAAAAAGCACACCAAGCCAGTGACTTTCTTCTTTTAAGGTCACTTGAACCAGATGCCATCATAGAGCCAAGATATCTGAAATCTGACACATGTTTGATGGGATCACCATAGACTTGAAGTGTTGGATGGGGGTTGCAGTTAATAGTCATGTACTCTGTCTTAGGTGTGCTAATGATGAGGCCGAGGTCGGCTGCTGCCGCCGCTGTTCTGGCTAGCTGGGCCTTGGGCCTGTGCCCGCGGAATTGAAGATTCCAACAAAGCGATGTCATCAGCGAAATCTAAGTCATTTAGCAACTTGGCCAGGTGACGACTGGCACGACGAGGATGTGTTAAGACTCCCAAATCTAGCTCTGATGTGGCCTTCTTCAGTAGGTAGTCGACCAATATAACAAATAAAAAAGGAGCCAAAACATCTCCCTGCAAAACTCCTGTGGAGACATCAAATGACTAAAAGATGTTATTAATTATGATTAATTAGACATCACCTCTGTGCACACTGACTATAAAATATTTGTGTCATCTATGTAAGAGAGACATTTCAGATTTGTCTTTTTTACTAGAAACAAGGGCGATTACGGTCACATTTCCTAGCACGTTGGATTTGTAGTCTGTTCAAGCTGGTCGTTTGGAAAATCGAGCAAGCTACCCTACCTACTCTTCAAGCAAAATTAACTCTAAAAGGTCCCATTTCAACATTTAGTGTTATATCACTAATTTTGTACATATCCATGGGCCTCTATTTAGTAGTGTGCCCCCTGTATGTAGCCAGCTGGCCTTGTGTTACGACCACGCCGACTGGTGACGACATGCAGCTCCTGGTAGATTTAGTTTCCATGTTTGTGATTTAGTTAGGTTCTCTTGATTTTTCTTATATATTTTGATGTTGCTTTCTATAATGTTTGGGCTTTTGATGTTTTTTATACATAATTTTCATTGGCATTTTTAACCCCTGCCCATTTGTGTTTCTTGTATTTGTACATTTTCTGAGCTACAGGGAACCATCTGTTGGGCTGTTGTTCACATTTGCTCTTTATATACAAAGGTGTAGATCTTCTGGAGTTGTTAATATATCTGATTATACTCTACACTTTTTCCATTTCACCTGTGGATATCATTCCTTAATTATTGTTGCTTGCTTGCTGTATAGGTTATGGTGCACTCTTGTGTAGGTCTTCTGTTTTTTATATTTGCTTTTATTAAATTGATTAATGCCAAATTCAATTTGCATATAATTATCCAGGATAATCTAGATAATGACAATGTGAAATGTATAAAGATGTATAAAGTATAGACGGGAGAGAGGAGATATCTTATGATATAATTGACCTTTTTAATATCATTTAAATACTGGAACACTTTTGGAAGGAATGCACCCTTTGTACATGTAACACTGCGCGTGAATAAATAATAACTTTATCACTTTGCTGTTCACGCCTGTGGTTGCTTGGTTCTTCCTGTGAATCTTTTACAATGTCCTTTTATGGTTAAATTTTAACCCAATTTTGTTCTCGATTTAGCCCAAAAGGGTTAAAATGGGTGAAAAGTCTTGCAAAGGAGGACTTGACGAACGATCATGGCTACCAACTTTTGTGTTGAGTTAGCATGGTTGGGGGCTGGGCTCTGACTCAGTCAATCATATCTGCTAGCCTACAATCCTTTTATTCAATTAAAACATGTTATTATTGTTTACTTCATATTGATTCGCCAAATGTTGTTAATTTAAGATGGAAGTTGTGATAGTTTTAGCGGCAATTTTATTGAAAAGTGTGTATTATTACGAAGTATATTAACTTGCTTGTTTGTCCATAGATCTCCTCCAAAGTATAATAGTTATGAGACATGAATGGGAATGTTTTACTTCATTCATGTTTTAAAACAAAAGTTTAGAAAAGAGTAGATAAAAACAGATTTAAAAACAAATATGTTAGCATATTTTCTGGAATTTCCAAAATTAGGGTAGCTATTCATTTGTACAGTAAACACTTTTTTAATATTTTGTATTTAAAATTAGGGTAGGTCTGAAATGGACAAACAAACAGCCTAAATGTTACATTTATGTTCATCCCCTTGTTGTCTCTATGTTGCTAAAATCAGTGATATATATAACGTTTTTTAAAGCAGGTGGTGATGTAAATTAGAGACACACAAGTTTTCCGTTTTCCATAAAAACGGTAAATTCCGTTTTGTAAATGAAATAGGCCTACCCACAGTTTTGGGTTTTGAATTATAAATTTGTAAACCTCAACATACGCAAGTCATTGCATGAAACATATATTTGGGGGAGTTTTTAAGACCAGTCAAAGTCTAAAATGCTTAAACATCTCATCAGAGCATTTCCTGAAGAGATACAAACCAAAATTAAATCTTTGAATTCCTTTTTCTAAACCGGTAAACGCAAAACATCAGTTTCTAATGTAATTCACATGTCTTCTGTTATTCATGTGGAAAATTATGTTTAAGTGCATACTTAGAGTAGCATCATTGAAACAAATGTCCACGCTTTAAAAAAAAAATAGGTAAAAAAGTCACCTGTCGAGTTTGAACGGACACACATTTATATTCATATTGCACTGTGTGATGGATTCGGAGTAGGTGACCTTATACATGCTCTTCTTTGAATTCTTTCTAAATCACCAATTTGTTTGAATTAGCCGAGAATGCCAAACCACATCAGCATAGGCTATTCGAGGACCGGTCTGACATAGCTCTTGTAGATAATGGTTAGCTCATCCTAATCAAAACCAAATCTTTTCAAGGATCTGAGCATGAAAAGACGCATGTTGGCTTTCTTGATCATTACATCGACCTGGGCCTGCCATTTTAGATCGTTTCGAATCCACAGCCCCAGGATTTTGGCTTTGTCTACATGCTCAAGCTTATCAGATCCGATTCGTACCAAAAATACTTACCCAATACTAGTCTAAAGAATATAACCAACTTCAGAATGTCCGTTATAGTCAAGTCCTTCAGGTTGTCTACCTTCGTATTATAACCATATAGATGATACTGATTAGGCCTATTTGTAAAATCGTATCAATTTTGTATCTTAAAAACGGACATATATATATGTGTATTTCAAAAAGAGGGTCAAGACGTGGAAAAACAACTCTCAGGTGTGAAAAAACAACTCTATGTATGAAGAAATATGTGTAACATTACCCATGATATTAGAGGTAAATTTGTAAGTTTTGTGTATAATGATATAATGATATAATGATATAGATGTCAGTCAAATACTAGAAACACCTACCGAGTATTTCATTTTCCCATTTGAAGATAAAGTATATAAGGTGTTCCAGAATTAATTATACCGTGTTTGAAAAATTAATTCAATAAAAAAAACCCATTGCAATGAAAGTCCAATGCCTGCAATACGATGTGGAATCGTTGATCTACTTACTCTGTTCATGGCATGACATTACAAATCGATGAAAACCTGTTTTTTACTTTCAGCGTAGGTCTATTTCAATTGAAAACTCACAAATCGCTCAAGCAGAATAATTCACGATTCACCTGGCGTCAAAAACATCACCAACAGTTGATTAATTAATTTTTCAATAGAAATCAAAAGAGGACACTTTAAATGATCTGAATATCATTTAGATTGAGCTAACGTGGTCAATGGTGCTATGAGTTTCAAAAGAGGTAATTTTGGTGAAACTTGGAATCTACACGGTTAGAGGGTCCAGTTAAGCATATAATCAGAGTTATACTTTTCACTTGCTTGATAGAAAAGGCAAATTGTACTGAATATTATTTTGTCTTATATTAAGATGATTGGTTAGTGGAATGGCGGAATGAGCTGGAGCCATTTCTATGAAATTATTAGAAGAAAGATAGCCTTGTTTTAGAACATATCAACTGGGTATTGGTATGATGAGCTCTTCTCTCTATAAATGAAGCAGATTTGAATGAGGTGTGTAAATGGTGAACCTTCACTATTGGTTAATACAATTCTTTCATTCATTTTTCTTTCATTGTTATGCACTGTGAAAGTGTATTATGATAAATGTATATAATGTATAATTGTATATTTGAATTTTTATAACTGCATATTATAGTAATGTATATTTCTGGATTGACATTATTTGTCAAATTAACTTTGTAGGCCTAGGTGTAATTTATGATGATATTGGAATATTCACACACAAATGGGTAACTTGACAAGGTGTTATGATAAATGTATATAATGTATATAATGTATATAATTATCATGGACTTATCTCAGTCTGATAAGTCCATGAATAGTTCAAGTTAAATATGCCAATGAAGACACAAAGGACCTCTATGGATTTGAATTAGAATCAGACCAAAAATGACAATGATAAAATGAGAGCATACCGCCTACATGTATAAGACGGCAGCGTTCAATACCGTGTAAAGTGTATCAAATTTGGGTTTCTCGCTTTACGCGAATTCACCTTTTTATTTCAGTTGGATAATAGGTTTGTCATATTTATCGATTCAAGTTTAAGTTTGTCATGCACTATGACAAAGGAATTTGCATTAAGGTAGGCCTATATATTATATGTCAACTCATACACTGCGACAACGGTTTCCAACCGTGAAGATCGAAATTAGTATTATAATTGTAGGCTTTAACAGGATATAATCTTCCCCTTTTTGCGTGTTCTTTTAAACCCTGGGCATTCAAATTGGGGATGGAAAACGGGAGATCTATAAAAAAAACCCTTCATATGAATGAAAGTTTAGCTGAATGGTTCAGATGGCTTGATTATTACATGAATTTGTTTTATGTGCAATGCTGATCGTTTTGCATGAACATGAACTCAAAATTATGGATAAGTTAAAGGTAGATGTTCCGATTTTCAACTTGAAGTTTTCTATTCGACATGAAAGGTCATCCTTAAAAAAGTCGTATTCCAAAGTTTGAGTTCCATAACTCTAATGGTTCTTATGTTAGACGCACAAGATGCCGTGACATGTGCCCATTGAGTTGCACAAACTATATTGGTGGTTAACCACTTTTCGCGGTAATTCGATGTTATTTCACCGATTTCTTCGTAATCATACTGTTTTGGACCGTCAAATTTCAGTATGTTAATCAGAAAAATATGATCTTTCATATGATATGAAAAGTCTCCATATGTTTGAGAAAAATCTGTGCTATGAAAATGTGGTCGAGTCGTCTACCTTTAACTCATCTAAAATGTTTGGAAAACGAACTTGATTTGTTGACAAAAGAATGACAGATCTTTTTAAAACCTAGGTTTTGCGCCAATTAACTTAACAAGTGCGTATACCTACCTAATTAATATGAATATGTTTGTTTGTGCTATACTGTTATATCATTTAATTAGGTATATTTATCAAATTTTGATTTATAAAATGTCAACAGGTATAAAGTTCTATATAGTGTGATGTGTGAAGAACTTAAACTGTAGTGGTAACATCCACCTCACTTTGGATTCACGCTTTTTTGTATGTTGTGATGGCATGCATAATTGTCTTGAAAACTTCACTAAACATGAAGAAGTGTTATTTTGTATTTGTAACTAGAGTATATTATTGACTTTTAAATCAAGTCACGGCTTGCTCAATCGTATTTGCTGTGGTCAACATACACAACATATAAAGGGTTAAAAAGTGAGCTAACCCCGCCCCCCCCCCCCCCCTCCCCTAAAATGTGATCACGTTTGTTTGCACACTGTCATTGGTTTGCATAATGATTCACACGATTGAACGTTTACACTTACAATAAAAAGCAAAAACACTTGGCTATACTCATATAAAGTTTCTCCATTTCAATATCATTATTTCTTTTTTCTATACGAGTTTGTGTGCATAAATCCACACACATGTGTTTTGAGAGATTGAAACATTTTACGAAAAGGGAAATCCCTTGGCAATCAGTTATTTTCAATTTTAAATAAAGGACCCGCTAACAAAGAAGGTAAGGGCTTTCTTTGTATTGAAAATAAAGATAATTGAAATTAATTTTAAACCCCACTGAGACATTTTTGTCACATTCTTGCATCGATTTTGAAAAGTGCCCCTTTTTCTGAAAACACCATTTTGGGTGGGGAAATGTCAAGCCAAGCGTATCTCCTTTCATTTTTAATGTTTAACTTGCTCAAAACGTACATTTGGATGTGGAGTTATACATACAAACGTGATCATATTTTCGGGGGAGGGCACTTTCTTTTGTGAACCCTTATTATATGTTGACCATGTTACAATTTGTAAAATATATAGCCCTTATTTTAATGTAGTCTTGTGTTTATAACTATAAATAAATTCATATTACAAATAATGAAGAAATTGCCTTTGTGTGCGTGTTGATTGTTATGCAATATAAATTGGGGACCCGGAAGCGAGCGATATTAAATGGGGCGGGGGGGGGGGGGGGGGGGGGGGCGGGGTAATAAAACGTTACTGCCCGGTTGACTGGCTAGTGTGGGGAAGGCAATAATTTAAATAGGGAGAAACTTAATGTTATCATAGAAATGTATTTTCTACAATTTAGGATTCGGACCTGTAATCGTCAACCGTAATACAATGGATTATTCCAGATAACAATGACCCGCCCCCTATAGAGGACATTCCGGAATTCCATGACTCCCTCTATAAGAAGTATATGGAATTCCAGATCAAACTTCAAAAAAGGTATGGAATTCCAGATCAAACTTCAAAAAAGGTATGGAATTCCAGATCAAACTTCAAAAAAAGTCTGGATTTCCGAGGTCCGCTACTAGGGGTGGAGGCAGTGGCGTAGCTAGGTTTTTTTTTCAGGGGGGGCAAGATTTCTAAAATTTTCGTAAAAGGTTGCCCCCAAAATTTTCCAAGTCGGTCAACTTTTCCACAAAAATGTTCTTTTATTTAAAAAAAACCACCGAAATGGTCATTTTTAAATGGTTACCCCACATAAAACAACTATATCCAAAGAGAGGGGCGGGGGCACAAAGGGGGGCGGGGGCACAAAAATCATCTGTCAGGGGGGGGCATGCCCCCCCCCCCTGCCCCCCCCCCCCCCCCCCTGAGCTACGCCACTGGGTGGAGGCGGGAGTCTAAATTGTGAAAAAGTCTGGAATTCAAAGGACATGTGCCAAAAAGGTGTAGAATTCCATTCAGATGTCCTCTATATAGGGGGAGGGGGTAAATATTATCTGGAATAGCCCAATACTCCATCGAGCTATGCAAACCGATCTAATCAATACAGGGATGGAATAAAGCATGGATTGGTAGAGCATATCAGTGATACTGAAGAGAAATACTATCCAAAAATGTGTATAACCAAATAACATTATATTTATCCCTATTCAAATGTTGTTACATGTAGGCCTAACGGTAAAATAAATCGTGACCGCAAAGACTGTTTAAACCGGGTGACGTACACTTTGTCCTTCATGCAAAGGGGCTAGATTGTATAATCGGGGGAACGAATACAAATGGTGCCGGGACATTCGGGTTGGCACTGTACTTTGAGCAATTTATTATGAAGTTGGAATGCGCTTACCAATGTACAACCCTCTACTTCACACCGGAGCCTGACTTCTTTCCCCCGGCTTCTTTCCCCGGCTTCTTTCATTCATAAATCATAGACTATTTACTTTTTTCCGGGAGTTAAAATGTTTTATAAATCTTATTATGACTTGCAGAGCAAAACATAACGTCTCCTATTAAACATTTACAAGTCAATTGGTATGGATGAAATTGAAGTAGAAAGTGAATAGGTGATAATTTACGGAAGTTGGCCATATAACTCGTAGATAGTTTTGTTTTGCTTTAGAATAAAGTTTTGTTTGTGAAAACACCGTCGAACATAAATTGTATAAAGGAAAACCCTGTCTAATTCTTTTATTCTATAAAAATGCTATACAATTAATTGGGATATGTGTCAATATCATGATTATATAGGCGGGCGGCCTACGCTCTGCAATGATTGGCACCGGCACCGTGGCATAGCGCGGGCGGGCGTAAACGACATCCAGCAGCGGGGCGGCGCCGGGCACCTCCCTCCTCCATGCAGCGCTAAGAGATGCGCGTACGCGGAATTACATACTACGGTGCGTCCTATGGGTAATGCGTAACATTCCAGTCCTTCTCATAGAGCGTCCTTGCTTTTGACCATCATAATTCCATGATTCCTTTCATTTACAGCCGTACTTGATTTCATTTGGGGGGGCAAGCGGGGGGGGCAAGCGGGGGGGCAAGCGGGGGGGCAAGGGTTCCAAGTGGTGGGGGGGCTCCCGCTCCCGCCCCGCCCCCCCCCCCCCCCCCTGCCCCCCCCCCCCCCCCGCTGGTTACGCCACTGGGGGGCTTCCTTCATCGTTTTCCAATTCTCGCCGGTGGCGGCGACAGACAGGTTTTTAGCGATCTTGTTAATTTGGTCATTTTGCTTCCCTCCCCTTTTCTGTACGTTCTAGGCATCCCCCACCAATTTATTTTTCTTATAAGCTTACTTCTCTTCACAACCTGTATGACCACAACAAACATATCATATTTTATTTAAGGCCAGGCCATGTTTTGCCAGGCCAGGCCAGGCCAGGCCAGGCCATGTTTTGTCCAACACCCAAATTTTGGACTCAAAAAAGCACAACGGTTAACAAATAATGCCAATTCCTCAGTGTTTTAGGCCCTATTTTTTTTCCTTATGCAAATTTAGCGACCCGGTCTTGGGAATTTAGCGTCCCGGTATTTTGAGCCAGGGGGGAAACTTGCCCCCACCCCCTGCCCCCCGGTCGGTACGCCACTGCGTAGTTGTAGCCCATACATTATGTGTGCCAAAACTCGTGTCGATGGAGTTACTCATTAACAAAATATTAGGCATAATCTAAAGGGGAACTTATTTTTGTTGAACTGTGCAGTGGCGGATCCAGGAAAATTTTAGGGGGGCCCAAAAAATGACATTTTGCCGGTACCATCCAAGCGGTGCGCAGCACCGCCCCCCCCCCCCCCCCACCCCCCCCCCCCCCCCCCCCGAGCTATGCTCGGACAGGGAGGTGTCCTGAGGGGGGGATGTGCTCCCCTCCGAAGTAGAAATTTTTTCAATTTTCGAACTCATTTGGTGCGATCTGGTGTATACTTTTTACCAACATTTTATCAAAAAGCCACCTCTTCATTTCCAATAAATATTTTGGTTTTTTTATCAATGCATGAAAGAAGTTGAGCATATTATTATATACCAATATTTTTTTTATTTAAGTATAGATGATTTGAAAGCTCGAACAGGGGGGAGTCTGAGGGGGGGATGTGCCCCCCTCAGAAGTAGAAAATTGTTCAATTTTCGAACTCATTTGGTACGATCTGGTGTATACTTTTGACCAACATTTTATCGAAAAGCCACCTCTTCATTTCCAATAAATATTTTGTTTTTTCCACGGAGCGTCCCTTTAGTAGAGATGGAAGGCACAAAGTGGACTTACACAATTGGTCACAAATTGTAAAAAAATGGAGAAAAAGGAAAAAGGAGACATCTGAAACATTTGTCTGGTGCTTGACATTGCCTACTTACGTACCTACGTTTCTTTGTTGAATGTGAATGGCACATAAGCATAGAGATTGGGATACTTTGTCAGGGCGGGCTTTTCGATTCTGAAACTAGAGCATGATGTTTTGTTTAAGTCAAAAACTAAATGACGCTCCCGTGGACAAGTCAGTTTTGTACATGTTTTGTAATGAACCATATCTGAAGAACCAAACAAGCTAAACGTGCCATCTGTTCAGGATAATTTTAAAAACTTACTGCTGATTCAAGACTATGTAAACACAAATTCTCTGAAACTCTAAATGTGGTTGAAAAATTACTTTGAACTTGG